>VWZN01013662.1:359900-371338 GCA_013396955.1 Regulus satrapa
AACCAAACTAACTAACTAACAAATAAAGAAAATAATAAAGAAAAAAAAAACCTACCTAAATCACTTGGTAAGGTTGGGTTTTACACTTAAGGTAAGGTTGGGTTTTTCTTGCCCATTGTAGAACTGAGCAAACTGTGAGGTCATTTTATGGCATGTATCTCTGGGAGCACAACCAGAAGCATCAAACGCAAAACAAGCCTCTCAGGTGCTCTTGTCCTGAGTGCTCTTTGGGGCTCGGCACTTAACAAAAAGTGACATTTTATAAAGTCACTTGAGAACCTGGAGATGGAGACGTTATTCCTGGGCTGATATGACAGCTTGGTTTTCATCCCGGGGTTTGTCTCTGCCTGCAAAAACCTGGGGATAATTTTTATTTCCCTCTGTCAGCTTTAAAAGAAAAATGCTTAGGCACATCATCATTCACTCCCGAGTGCTGCTTCATTTGAATTTTGGTAGGATGTCCCTCTGCCTGTGGAGGTGACATTCCATAGCATCTTCAGGCAGATGTGTGTGGTGCTTCATGTCGCCTTCCACTGGGATCCCATCCTTTCCCCCTGGAATTTACTGAACCCTCAGCTCTTAAGCTGACAGAAAATCGGACTGAGCGAGCCGACAGTGACAGAGCTAATTGAAAGCACTCACATCTCTGGAGTACACCGGTGATGCAAAGATTTCCCCGTGGCTGTGGAGGGAATGTGTGCAGGCTCTGTTCCACAAAGGAACGCTGTGTGTGCCCTTCTCCTCAAGAGCCCGTCTTTGTGCCTTCGGTACCTACAGGAGCGACCAGGAATGCACAGGGTTTGCATTCCTGCAGATACATTATCTGAAAGTGTGGCCCTCTGTTTGCTTTCCTCCTGTTTCGCCCTGTTGGCCCTCTGCTGTAAGAGAGACCTGTTTATACATTCCATTTCTCCTGGTCTTCTCGGCACCTCGCGGTCAAACACCACTCCAGATTGATCCCTTGCTTTACAATGCCCTGGGAGTACAGGCTGTGTAAGAACAGACAAAAGAGAGCTCTCGCCATCTGATGATTTCATTTCGAGCTCTCCAGCACCTTTTGTTATTTCAGGGTATTTTTTCCTGGTGGGAACGGGCACGTTCAGCTGTTGTTTTCACGCTGGAAGCCTGTGTGGAAGCACTTCCCTGTTGTTTTTCTTTTTTCCAGACATGTCTTTCAGCATGTTTCCAAAGGCTTGGGATCAGCACATTGTGTTGTGACATGTGCATACTTGACATTGCTTTGTTCTCTGACTTCCTTTCGCTTGCAATCTTTAGGAAGTTATCTTACAATTAGCGAGGAATTTTGAGTCAGTGTTATTGCAGACCCAGCATATTGTCCTCTGCCATCTGCAAAGAAGAAAGCCTGGAGGAGCAGGAGGGAAGAAAGTCATTTTGGTTTTTTTAACTGCCCGAACCACGTAGGATTCAGTTCACTGCATAGAAAGTGACTGCAGCTCTGACTGCTGCCAGAAAAAAAAAAAAAAAAATTGCATTGCACCCTACGAACACCTTCTTTATTCAAGGAATTAAAGGGAAAGCAAGGGCATTGCAGTAACCGTATGCAATTTGATACATCCTTTTTCTGTGTTTTGCTCTTGTTTGGTGATTCTCTTATCATACAGTGAAAGTGACAAGGTATCTTTTTCCTGAGAAATTTACACAGAATTCTTTTTTTTTTTTTCTTCTTTTCAAGTGTGCACCTTTATGTAAAGGAGCTCTGCTCAATTCTCCTGCAAATGAAGCTGATAAAAACAAACAGCTTCTTTACGTGCCATAGAACACACATTGCAATGTTTGGAACGAAGATTCTGCTGTCAGGAGGCCTCATCTCCCTGCTGAAGTGATTTTTTTTTTTTTTTTTCCTTAGGAGTCAGTAAAAATAAAACATCTGCTTCAGGCTTCAAGACCAGAGCTTTTTGCAGACACACCGGAGGATCTCCGAGCATCAGCAGGCAGTCTGTGCTTTTCACCACGCTGCCTCCTCTCCACCAAACCCCCCCAAAACCCCCTCGAGTGCACCCACAGAGACACCCAAATAAACAGCAGCTGCCCTGATTTCCCAGCTGGATTCCACTGGAGCCGTGGGAGCAGCCCTAGGATTTCCAGAGAGCGGTGCACAGACCATCCAGGATTGATTTGCCAGGGATGGATGGGATATCTGAGCCCTGGGCTCTGCAAAGACGGGCTGGGTGCATCGCAGGAAATCTGGGATATTGAGCAATTATTCAACCACTGAGCAGCACAGGGCTGTTTAGATCCCAAAGGGTAAAGTGTTGCTTCAGGGTTTTTTTTCATCCAGAGCTCTCCCCCTGAGATCTGGGCTCCAGATCGCTGCACAACAGGGAGAGCGTGTGTCAAAGGCTGGGCAAGGCTGAGAGCTTGCAACATAACAGTGGATAAAGCCTGAAATGTGGATTTGCCAAAAATACAGGAATCATAATTCATCTAGCTGTAATAGAAGGAAAGAAAATTGTGCTGGAAATTCTAACATAAGAAAACCAATGAGAAGGAAGTGGCTAATCCTCGGGGAGGGAAAAAAGTTTGGTTTTGGTTGGGTTTTGTTTTTTTTTTAACATTAGAAGCTTAGGGTTTCCCTTGTTTATGGCAAAAATATTCCCCACAACCCAGTTTACTAACTCCACAATCTAAGGATTAAAATGTACGGAGCATAAAACCAACAAGAGCAAAGAGAAAATTATTCTCCCCTTGCAAATTTGTTTTCAGTCATTTGGTAAATGCTCGCTATTACTACAACACAGATGGCATTGTGGGTGCTCACTTAAGACAACCACAAACATTGGAGGTTTGTATAATGTCCTGTCCTGCATAGGGCACATCAGGTGATTCCTTACAGATCAAGTAATTCCTTCTGTAATATATTTTCCACACATAAACATCCAACTTGATATGCTAGAATAGTAAATAACTATACATGGGCACAAATAGCTTCAGGACATTGCTCTAAAAGCCACGTGCTGTATTTGTTCCTTTTTTTTTTTTTCCCAACAGAACACCTCAGAATAATCTATCATTTCTGGCACCACTGTCATTTATTAGTGTTATCTGAGTTGTACTACTTTCCTTGTCACATCATAAGTTAACCTTCCCTAATCACCACCCTGGACATTTACCAGGCCCTCCCTGGGGAGGTGTTTAACCAGAGCCACGATTTTCCTGTTATTATGTACTCCAGGGTTCAGAAAGCTCGTGTGGATTTTACTCAGAGGCTGAGAATAAATCCACGTGAGTCTAATGCTGGGAATTTAACCCACTAAGTGGATCTATGCCTGCTTTCAACGAGCTCCATAGCTGGTGGCATGGCAAGAGCCACAAAGAATCCCACTTTTTGCTGCACGTCCTGCTTTTCTGCAAGCTCCACAGAAACGCTTTAAATTCCTCCTCCTTTCTCAAACACCCAGCAGTTTTCTCTCCCTGGACACCTGAGGGAAGCAACTAAATGGCAGAGGTGCAGGGGAAAGGTAAACTCCTGCTGAAAGCGCTGCGAGGAAGCACTTAGGCCACAGACACATTACTCATGAAAGAACATCAGTTCAGCCCAAGAGCTCAGACAAGACCTTGGAGGCCAGATGAATTGGTCAAAAAAGCCAAGCAAACAAAACTCACAGTAATCCCTGGTTTCCCCTAGCAGGGATACAGAGTGAGCAGAGAGCTGACAATTCAACATCTACTCTCTTGAGGAATATTTTTCAGCCTTAGAAGGGAAAGTTGTTGCCAGTACATCCAAATCCCGAAGTTTCTTAGGCTGGGAGAGGAATCCAGCAAGAGACCAGCTGTGCTGAGTTAAAGCACTCCACTTAAAACATCCCATCAATCACAGAGCAGGAGAGTGCTGACGTTACTTGCATGAAATGTAAGAGTGCTATTACTCACCTGCAATTAAGAAGAATGGTTTGATTTGGTTTCTTGCCGAGAGAATTATGCGAATATTTTCCCTTTTGCCAGGTTATGAATTTTGCCAGCTTCCATAATCTGAAGGTAGCATTCCAGGTTCTGACTGGATCGTGAATGACACAAGTCAGATCATTTTGGAGGGGAAGTCATTCTTTTCCTAAAACCTGAATTACAAACCCTCTTTTTTTATTATTTTTTTAAATTTTGTTTTAAATCCACATTCTCTGCAAGGGGCTGGCTTGCAATGCCATGAAGGCACAGCTTTAATGTGTACCCTTTTTTTGCACAGTTTGAGAAGGGTCCAAGATCTGCATGGAGACTGGGTTATTCTACCCTCTCTGGATTTGGATCCTCAAGGCATGGATTAAGATGAGACGCTAATGGGGCAGCATGCAAAAGCTTGCATGACTGAGCTAGATCTCTTTCATGGATAAAAAGAAAGAGGAACTTCCCATCTTGCAGTTCTGAGTGAGAACAACAATTCAGATCGGGAAGAGTCAGACAAGGATCTGGGCAAAGGTTTGTAAGGCAGTGAAAGCATCGGAGCCATCTAGAGGGGAATTTGGCCGGGTTGCATCCTCCAGGGTCAGGAACCAGCAGTTCACAAGGCTCTGAGTGCAGGTTTATACCATGTCTGGCACAGGGAATCCTTTCACGTGCATTAAATGCACGCACGTGATTTAAAACAAACAAACAAACAAACAAACAAACAAACAAAAAAGGACAGAGGATGAGCAAGGGCAAGTAAAGAGAGTTATTCTAAAGAGAGAAACTCTCTGGGTAAATGCCCTTGGTTCTTTTTTCTTTTTCCCCCAGGTTCAAATCTGCCATTTTCTCTGTATTCTTTTCAGCTGACATGGAGCTTCCTCATACCAAATTGCCTCAATGTTCATCAGAGTAAGCACACATAAAAACTTTGAGGTGTTGAAAAAAAGTTCTCGCTCCCAGGAACATTTGCTCGATGTCTTCTCTCCCAAAAAATAAAATTAATAAAAGCCAAAATTGGAGTACTCACATTGTAGAAAACAATTCGTGAGAGGAGTATCCATGCAGCCATCTCAAAGCTATTTTTTGATTCAGGTCACAAGAACCATAAAGTTAGTTAACGAGGGCTGGGTGTAAGCTTCAGCTCTATCTTGATGCTGTGTTAGACAGGTATCCAAGCATCCATATCTCCACCCCTTCACTTTGGTTTCTGGGGAAAAAAAAAAAAAAAATCACGTTTGGGAGCCCAAAGGGTCCGTGTTTGCACTCTGGCACTGCAGGAGATGTCACACATTTATCTGACACAAGCCAAGAGCCAAGAAACATGACTTCTGAGTTGCACAAAACCAGCCTTTTTAGCGTCCAGCAGAGGCAAAGTAACCACTCACTCGCTCTTCCCCGAGGTGCTCTCACTCCTAATTAGAAGAAACCCCCTGAACATTTCACCCAGATATGGCAAAGCAACAACAGCTAAACGAGGCCTTACGAAACACGAGTGTTTTGTCACGTAAACCTTTCCCTGGCAGCTCCCTTCCATGTGGCTTTTTCCTATTTCTCAAACTTCTTGAGGATGTTTGAGGACTTAGATAACACAGAGCAACCTGTCTTCTTGTCGTGGAGAGACAGAATGATTTGAAACCGCCTTATCTCAGGGTCATATCCTGCCATTGATTTTTATTTTCTATTTTTTTTAGCACTCCCTATTGATTGCAATGGCGAGTTCCACATACAGATCAATACCAGGATATGGCCTTTATTTATTAGTACACTTCTGATCCTTTCACTCTTCCCTAATGCCTCAAAACACGTGGAATTAATTACGGCTTTCCACATTGCACTGGCCTTGCTGTCTTCAGAGGACAGCTAAGCCTTCTTTTGGCCAGCAGAACAATTTGAAAGGATTGTTTGGTGACTTCTGCCATTGATGCAGAAATACATCCTGTGACACATTCTTCAGGGGCAGGGCTGAAGGGAAGGAGCAGAGATATGTGGATAAGCACGTCCTTTGGCTTACCAGCATTTTCCACTTGCAGCAGCACTAAATTCGCAGCAGAAGTTTCAGGCAGTGTCTTGACCATGAAAAATTCTCTGCATTGAGTCAGTGGTCTGATCGTCCTGACCTTAAAAACATCATGTACTAAAGAAATACATGTTGGGCACTTGGCTGCAAGTTCCCCTATTACTCATTTCTGAACTTCATCAACATCTTTTACTTATCAGATCAAGCATTCAGGAACTGGGATTTTCGAGGGGTTCATCAAATACATGTTTTTCACTTCCTGGGGCTTGGAAGAGGAAGAAGCTGAGCCTGACCTGGAAAAATTAATATATATTCTTCAACTGCCAAGAGCAGGACTAATTAGTATACATTCTCCAGCAGCTGCCAAGAGCAGGACTGGCTTCAACACAGTTTTTCAGTGGTTCTGACTCAGTGCCTCGGCCACGTGCTGCAGCTGGGCCCTACAGCTTTACCAGGCATCTGCAGAGCTCGGGTTTGATGCAGATCTCAAACTGCACAGGAACTGAAAAGCGAAGTGTCCTTAAAGAGAGAGTGGCTTTCCATTTCTCCCTCTTAGCACAGAATTCCTTCACAGGTGCAGGCACAGGTAAAAACTAGCCGTGGTAATAAACTGGATGCTCTGTCACCTGAGAAATCAGATCTTCTACTCATAGTTATCACATTTGATGGCCAAAATGCAACGCTATATTTAAAAGCAGGGCAAATAAAACACTTCCTTACTAGGTGCTCTGCCTGCATCACCTTGCCAGACTCTACAAAACAGCACCAAGGTGACCATTCTCTGCGTTCAGCAGGTTTTTCCTTTAAAAACAGAAAACCAAATAATCTCGTCAGTATTTCTAGAAATACACTAGAGGCAGAGCAGGAGATCAACAGCCACAGTTTTTTCTTCTACTACACAATGAGTGCATCCTGGTGCTGGGATGCAATAAACCAACAGGTTTGTTTGGGGTTTTTTTAACAAGTACCACCTGTACCTGGGTACATTTGATTTAACCCCAGTGGGCAACTCAACAAACGAGCGAGGAGAAGAAAGCGCAGAGGGAAAACAGAGCTCCAGCATTTGTTCAAAGCATCAGCGCTCTACTGACTTTGCTTCTCTTGCTCTCCCTGACATCACTGCAGGGTCTGGCCTGTGCTTTAAGAAAATACTGCTCCTTTTCAATTGTTAAATAGTGACAAAGTCCAGGTGACCCGAAGGCAGGCTCGGAGTGGTTTATGTCAAGCCCGGAGACAGTGACTCATGGAGTCACAGATGATCAGGTGATAAATGCCACCCGTATCAGAAACTCGCCCATTAACATGAGTGATGTGAGAACCAAGAGGTTAAGTAAAAGCTACCTCCCGTCATGACACAGAAAAGCAGCAGCGTTTCCACCCAGGCTTGGATTTTTGGTTTTGTTTCACTTTTTCCCCTTAAGGTGGATTTGGCTTTGTAACTTTTGCTTGCTCTGTAAGTTCCCTTTTGAATGCAGCATACATTTTTCATGGGAAAAGGCTACAAGAAATGCTAGAAAAAGGTGCAGACGAGCCACCAGGAGGTCCACTAGGAATTTTTAATTTATTTTTTTCCAACATTCTGCTGCAGCAATGCAATGTGTTCTGCCACAAACTGCTGGGTTTCGGGAATTGCCCTCGCCTCAAAGTGACTCAGGAGCTGTTTTTAACGTGTTTCTAGGAAAGAGTAAACCGTATGATTACAAGCAATAACTTCCCTTATCTACAGTCAAACAGGAGACTTTGCTGAAGCAAAAAAAATTCCTCGGGGAATCTTCCAAAGTTTTAAATGTACAAGCAGCACCTTCGATAACAACTCTGAGCAGCCTTCTTAGCTGCAATCCAAGAATTCAACAGGTCGTTCAAGTCATTGCTTTTCTAATCTTCAGCGATTGAATGCAAAACCCCTACAATTTAGAAAAAACTGTGGGGAGCTTGCAAAACCTCATGAGTTATCAAAGCAGAAGCTGCGACTTCACAGCGGGGGTAAACCAGTTCGTATGTAAAGTATGTATGCTGTATTTTTAGTGCACCACGCTTTTACAGTCATATTTCTTTCCTTCAGCAGCTTATTTTAATAAGAAAGAAGGAAAAGCAGTTTAGGCCGCTAAAAATATTTATGAGAATGCAGTCCACTCATCAGAGGATTTAAATAAATGTAGGGAAAGGGGTAAGGAGCCTTCCTGGCCTGTGGCATAAGAGAGAATGCCTTTTACGGGGCTGGGTATTTAATATATTTCACTCTAGTAATATATTCCACTCTCTTAAGAGGAGAGGCTGAAGCACAATTGCTCTCATATTCATCAACAATAATAAGAACCATTAGCAGAAATCTGTTTTGCAGTAATAATTTTTTCTCATATTTCAGTTTGAATTTAAGTTATGATTTACCTACAAAAAAAGGGAAGAGAGAAAGGGTTTCCTTTCCTTTTTCCCTGCCTAAAATTATTTTCATTTAATTATTCATACAGTGGGAAAAGCAAAAGAAAGCAAAATCAGAATGAAACATCACATGTGATGCTTTCTCAACCCCTTCAATTAAAGCTTATTTTGGTGGAATTCCTAGTCAGCTCAGGATTCTGGAAATTTTGCTTCTCTCTGGCATGTGAATAAGCATGGAAAGCTTTAATTTTCTTTTTAAAAAATTAAGAATTCTAATTTAGTTTTTAAATTAAAGGATCTGCTTGGAGATCATTTTAATTGGTGACACCCATCTCAACTCAACCCTTGAATGCAGATTTCTTAATTCATCTTTTCCCATCAGGAGCCAGACTGGAGCTCAGGAGTGCACCTAGGAATTCCCCAGACTTGCTGAAAAATTATTAACCTATCTGTTGGAAGAGATGTTCCAAATTTGACTGAACCAGCCCTCAACAGCCTGGTCTAGCTGGACCAAATTTCAGCAGGGAGATTCTCATGGCAGAATTAAAGAAATTCTGTATTGGGCTTGCCTTTCTGAACCAGATGGAAGCAAAGTTTTTATCTCAAAATGCAAAACTGAAGATTCAAATAAATTTTACATTAAAAAACAGGAATTGTTAAGAATGAAAACTACTTTTTGCCTCATATTAGGCCACAATAAGGTGAAAATGCTGACATTTTTTTTCCTTTTTCATAGTACTGATATTCATATCAGCCAAAGCTTCTGAGAACAAAATCTTGGATTTCCATTTTGCCCTCTTACATTCCCATCTTTCCATCCATTTCTTGAACTTTCTGGGCCTGGAAAATTGGGTAACGTGCTGAACTCAGAAACGATTTGACATTATTCATTTGAAATGAAGAAGTGATATTTGGCTAGCAGTAAGGGGAGGCCCGTTGCGTGGCCTAGGAATTCAACATCTGGTTGCAGAAAACAGCCAAGGAGCAAATCTTGCACCATTTGCAAGCAAGATGCAAGATGGTGAGATGATTACATCCCGGCATCTGTCGCGTGCAATCCATCCATTTCAGATCATCCACCAGCACAGCACTCCAGAAAAGCAGGCAGCACGTGTTGCAGTGGTTAGGAAAAATTTAAATGGCTTAGCACACCCCCCACGAAATCAGAATCAACTCCTCCGTGTCACATAAGAAAAGCAGAGCGGCAAAGGAGAGGCTCCTTATGAGGACCAGAGAGAAGGAAAGAATCTGCAAAAAAGTTGAAAGGAGGTGTTGAATCTGTTCGAGTGGCAGATTGGAGAATATTTTGAAGTGATGGGGTTTTCACAGCTGCATAAAATCCCCCGTCTTCCCAAGGGAACAAACAAAATTAGAAGGAAGAGACCAACAAACCCCAAAGTGCATATTGTCATTAGTGCTGACTCTTTGGCTCCTAATAAATGACCCAGGCTGTCTGCAACACCAGAGCACTGCCCTGGGTTGAAAGTCCTGAAACTTTTCCAGAGGCTGTTTTGTTTATTTCTGTTGTAGTCAAACGCACTTAGCAGGGCACTGTGATAAACACCACTTTCCCCTGAGCTGCCCTGATGGCCAAGAGACTGAGTGCCAGGTGCTCTCCAAATGCAGTAAATAATTGTCTGTCTCATCCACTTAAGGAGCAGAGCTGCCATTCTGTGCAAGCCCGCCGTGTTTCCCTCACAGACCTGCTGGCTGCTGCTCTTACGTTTTTGTTTTCTTTTGTCCGGTATTAAATATAATCAACGGGTTAATAAAATTTTAAGCATTTTGTATGATGTTCAGTCGGGCAGAAATGACTCAAAGCCCCAGAACAATGTCTTCAGAAGGGCTTGAAGTTTTAAAGGTCGGATCTCAACAGGACCACCACTCTGGAGTTAAGGTTAGGGTATGGGTTTAAATTCAGAATATTCAGGGTGGATCGGTCAGCCTGAATAATGACAGGCATGACATAAACTGTGGTTTTAGACCTGGACACGTGGCAATGTCCATAATTTTTTTCCTCTCTTGGAGTGAGAGAGACAGAGTGGAAAGCATGCTCAGTGTTGTGGGATTAGTGGATAATACAAACAATCTGCTTATATGCGTTTGCTGGGATTTGTCAGAGCAAAAGGTGAAACCTGGGCTTGAAAGTGTTAAGTTGCCAGTGTCCTTAGATTTTGGGGTTTTTTTCCTAATCCATCTCATGGATTTAAAGATGAACTTCTAGCCCAAATGAGGACTCCCCCAACGTCACAGTTTGACAGAAAATGTGTATTACAAAACCTCGTGTTTCTCAGGAAGCAGATAACAACCCGGTCAGAGAAAATACTGGCAGCAATTTTCACAGGACTCTCAAAGACACTTAGGTCCCGTCTAAGTGACCTCAGAGTGACTTTGAAAAACCCTTTTCCAAGCTGAATGAATGAGATTTTCTGTGCCTCTCTCCAGAATAAGCACATGAACAGGAATAAAAGAGTGAACCCAGCACTGTGGGCCTGCCAGGCTCTTTTGGAGCCCCATGACCTGAGGGGAAGGGACACAGCTGGCAGGAGCAATCCTTTACCACGAGCAGTGGTGACACCACAGGCTGAGCAGGACGTCACACAGAGGGATGGTGGCCTTTTCTGAGGCAGCCACCCATCCCTGTCCAGCGTGGTCACCCCCCTGAATGGAACCTTGACTCCAAGGGATGGGGGATTTCCAGCTGTCCCAGCCACAGAGGTGGCTGTAAACAGGGCGCATTTTGTCCCAGCTACCTGGGGCACCAAGCAGATCCTCACCCTCGTAAGAGGACTTCTGGCCTGGGCTCTCCCTGCACCCACCACGGCTCTTGTCCCCCAGGGGAGAGGACCTCACTCATTTTTATCATCTGCATGATGCTAATCCATAAGACAGAGAATGGAGTAACTGCTTTAACTTCCTTGAACGTTTAGTGGAGCTACCGTAGTTGGGAGTTACTGACCAGCCTCTGTCTTAACTCTACTACGTTCTCCCTTGCAGCCATTTAGCACAAACATTTTGCTTTTTTGAAAGGTGTGAGATGGCTGCCCACCAAAAACAATAACACGGGAGAAGAACGGATGTCTCCTTTTGGTTAGAGACAAACCTCACTTCAACTGGGAGAAAAAAAAACAAAAAAAAAAAA
>VWZN01013662.1:372945-418318 GCA_013396955.1 Regulus satrapa
GGGAGGGAGCTTCTCCAGGTTTGTTAATTCACCAGATTAACTCACCAAAAGGGCTCTGAGTACAGCTCCTGTATGGGGGGGGGGGGGTTTAACATACATTTGAAATAATTATTTAATTAAATTAATTTATTATTAAAATTATTATTAATAATATTAAAATGCAGGTTGGTGTGCAGAGGTCTTTCACTCGTGGGGTGATGAAAAGCCCCACGTTTCAATACCCTGTGATGCCAGAGGACAGTTTAGCACCACTGCTGAGCTCCCTAAGCAGCTCCTGCAAGTTTCAAGTCAATAAAATGTACTGCTTTGTCTTTTAAAATACCTGAATTCAGCCCAAACTCTTACAAAGTAATCCAGAAGCCTGAAGGCTGGCCTGGATGACAGGTGATCAACATGTGTTTTATAAGCCTGATGACGATTAAGCACAATACACAAAAATAGTTTTAATTTTCTGTTTTGGTCTGGTTTTATGTGAGAATTGTGCGGGGCTTGTTATCACTGGGACTCTGCAGATATTTTTATTAGAAAGCCTCTGGCTGCACAGTTGTGCCCAGGTCACCATGAAATGACCTCAGCCACCTGCTCAGAGAGTGCAGTTGCTCCATCTGTGCCTCTCCTGCTGCCTACACAGCTCCTTCCTGCCACGCCAGTGCATTACACAAGCTGCCCAGCTCTCCAAGCACTCGAGTCTGTTTGACCTAAAGAAATACCCAATGTTGCCACCTCTAAGCAGACCACACCATTTTCCCACGCATTTTTCTTCCCAGGGTACAGCGCTCCATTAGGCGAGGGCGGCACAACCAGCCTGAGGAGGCTCAGCTGTGCAGGAAGGGCTGGAAAATCCCAGCCCTCCCACCCATCTCTGCTTTGAGCACCACTTTGGTGGCTGCACTGAGCATTTCAGCAGTGGGATTTGTCCAGCTCACCTGAAGCCCTAATTTAAAACCTCCATAAAACCTGCCAGGCTCCATGGAGCAGCAAAGTGCTCTTTACTCGCTTGTATAACAAACCAGACCCATGGTTAATTATATCAATTATAATCAAAATCCTACGCACTATTAATTTAAGATAGGAAATACAGCAGTAAAACAAGATAATATCTGCTACTGTAATTTCTTTCCCTGAGGACTCTGCTACTGTGGGCCCAAAGAAATAAATGACAGGCAAGGCAGTTACACCCTTTTTTATTTTCCTGCCTAGCATCCACTGTGCAAATGTATAGTTTTTTCCTTCTCCCTGCTAATTCTGATTTTTTTTTTTTCCACCAGAAATGCTAACAAGATTTTCTCTCTGGTAGGTACAGTCTGTTGCAGGTGTGGTGGTATTGGTATGAGTCAAGAAAGTTCATAGATTAAAATGGTCTGAGATCCCAGAGCTTCCATCAAAAAGATTTCCTTTTCTCTGTGTGCTCATGTGCATGGAAGAACATTGTGGATTTGCTCCATGACTTTTTTCCAGTCTTATTTTTGCCACTGCTTTACCAAATAGATTTGCCATGGCTACCTTTTTCTTTTTCTTAATATAAAGCTCTTAGGATATCTGGTGAAATAATCTAAGGGCTTCCTTGTGCAAAGCATCATGGAAACTTGGGGGAAATTTTAATCCTCTTAAGATCACTGGTATCATTGCCATGCACTTCAACACAGCCAGAGCCCTGTTGATTTATGATGATGAGATGTTGTTTCGATGATAAGTAGTCCTGAGAGGAGGTTTAGGTAAGCAGCCAATCAAAATTATTTGTCAGTCTGGCCTCAGCCATGCCTTTTCCCTCATTTGCATAAAACTACTCAAGATTTGAGTTTCTGTGGAAAAAATAAATCAGGTAAGTTTAGCTTAGTTTTTGGTTTCAGTGAAGAAGTTACACTGAACTTTGGTATGTCACTGTTTGCTTGAAAAACAAATTCCTGAATTCCTCCACACTTTTTTTTTATTATTCCTCTGAAGAGTTTTAGGTCTCTCTTGCTGGAGACGAGTGGATTTCATCAAGCTGTAGAACTACTTTGATGGTCTGGAGTGTATTTTACTGGGTCATGGATTTGCTGCCTATAACATTTGCTTAAGGAGCATGTCATCACATCTCAAACAAAAACAGTTCTGTCATTTGAGTGCTTTTATCAGGCTTTGCTCTCCTGGTATGCACTGAACCACAAAACTTGTTACGTACCCCTTTAAATTATTACTTTGCTGGGACAAATGAATGAAGTCAAATTTGTATTTGGGGCTGTTCTGCTGGTGTTTTTGGCTGGTAAACCCGTGAAGTTTTAGTCTGTGGTGGCTGGTGGGTAGAGCTTGCTTGTCAGTTTTCTTTTGCCTTATGTGTGTTTGAGTGTGTGGTTTGGTGTTTGAGTAGTAGGGGTTTTTTTAAAGTTTGCGTGTTTGGCTTTTGCACTGTGAGCTGCTGGATCTTTATCCAGGCTGTTTTCTGCCATCACAAGTAGGTGTCAGACCCACAGCATCACGGTGGAATATAAATAAGTGGCAAATAATAAAAAAGACACTCCTAAGTTTCCCGCAGTGTCCACTTGACTGAGATTCTTTAGCTTATGTCCAAAACTCATGAAAGTCTCTAAAAACTCGCACATCATCTGTCCAGACCACTTTGCCACTCCATTCCAAAGTTGCTTGTAATTTTCAATATATCTTCTGGACTCTGTGCCCGAGGACATTCTGAGAATCCAGCAGGACGGATAAGCGGGGTTAATTCTGACTACAACAACATCAACTTTTATTTATACCAAAGTTACAGGGAGGGCATCTCCCCTTTTAGTGCAGATGAATTATTTAGAAGGGAGGAGGGGAGAGATAGGATCATAACCCAAGTACGTGCCTTATCAAAATTGTCAGGGCTTTTACATTCCATTTCCTTGTGATAAGACTCTTGTGCTGAGCTGGTATTCGGAAGTGAGCCCAAAGGGCTGACTGATAAGTTTACATAAGGAAGGAAATAATCAATTTAGGGCTGTTACTGAATGAGGTCTTATCATGTTCATTTCCTCACTATTGCTTCTCAAGCTAAATATTACATGTTTAGGAGCAACTTCAAAAGATTTGACATTCTAGCCTCTGCTTTTTATTAAGGAATACTCTTTCAATAGCACGAAGCATTTGCTTGCAGCACAACAAGAGCACAATTCACGCACTGACAAACTTGCATTTTAAGACACTCGTGTTGAAGGAAAAAATACATTCTTGAAGGAAGATTGCACTTTTTTCCAGCTTGCTATTTAACATTTGAAGCACAGAAGAGGGATCCTAAAAGGTACTAATAGGTAATACACTAAATTCCCTTCTGCAGATTTGCTTCTCCCGTCATGTGCTGTGTTTAACTATATTAGTCTACTTTTTCTCCAAAAAGAGATGGGTTTTTTAAGACCCCAATGACAGCAGTGTGATTTGTGGGTGCACATGACTTGTCATGCTCAAATTTTAAAATGTGGCTTTTATTTTGAGTCTGCATTAAACCCTATAAAAGTACATTGTGTCTGGTAAGTGCCTGTCTGGAGCCCCTTTGTCCCCAGGAGCTTTGCAGTGCCTCTGAGAGCTTCATCCAGGGCAGAATCTTTTCCACCAGACCAAAATGGAATTACTGGGAAAGAGTGGGGAAGGGAGAGCCCCAACTTAAATTGAATTATGGCAGCATTTGAGTTGCTGGTGTGATGCAGTGGTACTCCAATGTAAAACAAGCACAGGTTTAAAACACTGCAGGTTTAAACAAGCTTTCATATGAGGTCAGTATTTATTTCTCTTGACTTGACCTGGTTCCTACCTTGTTCACAGTCAGCACTGAGGAGGGTTTGCTCAGGTCTTAGCTGGGATGTTTGCTTTTCCACAGACACAGATTACATTTGCATCCTAACATATTTTTGACTGGACTATGTCCAAGCATCAAGGAAAACCACAGAGCTCCTCTAACACCGCCATGGCTGTGAAACATTTTCCACTGGCATGCAGCTGCTACAGAAGGTGCCCCGATGGGCAATTCCCTCTGCCAACAAACCTTACAACAATACCACGACCAGGCTTCAACTGAGAGAAAGGAATTCCTGGGAAGGAATTCCTGGGAAGGAATGCACCTCCTCCCCCGATCCAGCAAAGCCTGAAGTTTCAGACCACCAGGACACCTCACATCCGCTTTCCAAGGTTCCAAGGGTAAATCCAAGGTTCTCTTTGCAAAGCTGCCATCACAACTGCCCTGCTCATGTTTCAGCACTGTTGGATCCAGGCTTTTCATTCTAGCACATCTTTAATTTACAAAACTACATTTATTCATGGAGCAGACCGCTTCCTTTCTGGAAAGGCCGTATACCTTTCATCACCTGTAATGAATATATAGCTTAATGAATTCATCAGGAGCCTGAGTGAAATGAAGTGGAATCTGTTCAACTGTTTGCTGCACGAAGAAAATACAGAACGCTCAGCTTGGATTTTAACAACACAAAGGATGATGCATTTGCATTTGACAGCCAGTTTCAAGCAAGAAATTCAATGCTTCTCTCCCTGGGCCCCATGATGTGTGCAGCCTCAGCTAGGCTTTGATCCAAAACCCTTGACCTAACTCTTGGAGGTACAAGCACTGCAGCGCAGGAATTGTTTGATATGGACGCTCTCTAAACTCTTTCCCAGAGAACATGCCAATAAAACAGGCATTCTAGTTCAGTAGGCAGCCCTGTCCTTCTCTAGGAAAGCTGCCATTCATTTACAGAGAGGGCAGAAAGTTGTCCAAGGATCACCAGGTGCTAAAGAGATGGGCAGGGCCTTCCTGCTGTCCAGCACATCCAGGGGGATGAGGGCATCACTGAAACCACACAGCAATGAGTAACCAATTGTTTGGAGTGTGTTTTCTGTGGTACCCGTGCCTGCACGTTTTATAAATCATTGACAGCTTCGTTATGCAAGTGCTCACTGGTACCTTACAAACAGAGCCTCTCCGCGCTCTGTTGATCTTTCCACTGAGATTTGTTGTAGTCCTAATAGCTGTTTAAATAATTTCTGACATGGAAAAGCACAGGCAGCATCCAAAAGTGTAAAGCAGAACCTTGAGGCTTAGCTGCTAGCTGCAGGCAGCTGCCACTGAGCTGCAGGAGAGCGCCTGGCACTGTCAGTGCAGGGCTCAGAGCCTCCAGCACTCCCTGCAGGGCACCAAAACTGGACATTCTGGACACCCAGAAGGGGGTGAAACATCAGAGCAGGATGTCTGCACGTAAGGGACAGGAATGCTCGCTTCAGGAGGTCACGCTTGCATTATTTTAATTGATATTTTTATTGTTGCCGCTGCCATTGAGACCAGAAAACTGTCACGTCGGCAACACGGGTTTATGTCACCTGGTTACTTAGAAAGCAGATTTGTTGTTTTTCCTTGCTTCCTATGATGATGAGGAAATCTAAATATGCCTGGGTTGATAGCACCAAATCCTGTGTACAGTGGCAGCGCCTGGAAAGAAAGTTTAGTCAGATGGCAGTAGATCTCAGTAAAATATTCTGGATTTAAACCATAAGGAATGAGCCCAGACTGAATTTTTATTAAATTCACCTGTGTTTGCAATCACAGGCTTACTAGGCTACTACCAAAATTTCATCTAAAAGGCATCAGTACTAGTGGCAAAAATGGCATTCTGGCCAGAACAAATATTTTACTTTCAGTAAATAAATTTTCACCTTTCTGCCTAAGAATAATGTTGTTGAATTACAGCTGAAAAGTTTAGAAGCCCTTTGCTTCCAATAAAAGCTGGAATAATTACTCATCAGTGTGAGGGACACTCACTTCAGTTCAAGATCCAGGAGGATCTTCCAGTGAGGGGCTAGGAGCTCCGCACAAGAATGATCTAATAGAAAAAATATGATCAAATGGAACCCTCAGTAGAAAAGTTCCTTATATCTCTCCTTTTCAAGGGACGTTTTTACTGGTATAACATTAGCTAATTCTGGGAAATGTCAAGCCTGCCTATAAAAGGATTAAGAAAAGGGGTTTAGAAAAATATGACGCATAAATCAAGGCTCTCCATAAAACTGAAGCTGATAGGGATTTTTAAATTGTTATTCATTTTTTTGGAAAAAAAAAACCCAAAAAAAACAGGGCACTCCGTTTTCATCAAGTGTCTGCTCTGTATCCTTTAGCATAACTCAAAGAGTGAAAACACAGGAAAAGGCAGCAAAACGCAGACACGGAGGGGAAGGTTTTAACTTTGCCACGAAGCTGATATCCCCACAGAAAATCCACCCTGGAGCCCCAGCCTGAGCACCCCCCAGCCCCGCCAGACCAATTCTCCCGCATTTCCCTTTTTCGGGAAGGGGCTGCAGCCTGCAGGAATAAACCAGGCATCTGTGCCCCCGGTGCCAACAGCAGCACAGGGGCAGAGCTCGCTGCAGCCACACTGCTCAGGCCCTGCCTGCATCCCAGAGCATCCCTGCAGCTGCTGGGGACACCACTCCAGCCGGGCCACGAAAGCCCTGCACGTTTCTCCTCCTCGTTATCGCCGTTTTCATCCGCAGAAACAATTTAATAACCAGCGGAGGAAGAAACTGCCATGAGCACTGGGATGTTTTGTCTAGGATCCTGGCTCCGAGCCTGGAATTTTTGTCATTAGGTGATATGATAACATTAGCAAATAATAATGATACTGCCAGTACGATAAACAATATCAGAAGATAAAGGTAACACAGTGCGACGCAGCCTTTGACTATTTTGTCTTTTTCTCACTTGCATCATGGCACACCACTGATTATCTGCTTTCCTGTGTGAGTCACATCAAGTTATTTCATTTATCCTTCCTGAGGGTTCAGGGGATATCATAAACCGTGGAGAGCAAAGCTCGTTCTGCACCCTAATGTAATCTAAATTGCCTGGTGCTATAATTGTCTGCATCTCGACTGCTCTGCTTATGGAGTACTTAAAGCAAAGGAAAACAATGCCTGACTGCAATTTTTTTTTTCTCCATTCATAGTCCCCTCTAGAGCTGATGCTTTCTCTCACTTTCTCTTGCCTATCTTTCCACTGCTCCCTTGTGCTTCCTTCTTCCTTCCTCCTCAGTCTCCAGGGTGAAACAAATCCCTTCTTTTTCCTAAGCCTAATCCACATCCACAGAACCCTCTAGGAATTATTTGGGCTCCTTTAGGGAGGTGGGGGTATCCTCCAGGTCTTCACCAGCAGCCATAAAATCATCGAGAACGCTCTGGGCATAGAGTCCAAGTGACTGTGGAGCCATGCAGCAGATCCCACCAAAACCACAACCAAACCAAACAGAAACCACGGGGAAATGTGCAGGAATTCATCGAAATATCAGCTACATCCTCCTCCATCCCTCCCATCTGCTCCCCAGGTTTGAGCCACAGAAATCTTCAGTAAATGTCATTCACCTTCATTTGAACGTGTTAATTCCTCAAGCTTTTATTCCATCTACTTCCTGAATGCAGTTAATAAATTATGCACGCTTATGTTCGGTTATTTGGAAAGGTTTAAAATTTGAAAGCTTCCCATTTACTTTTTTTTTTGTTGGTTTTTTTTTTGTTTTGTTTTGTTTTGTGGGTTTTTGGGGGTTTTTTTTGTAAAAGCTTTGTGTTGCTAAGACAGAGGACAGAAGAGATTTCAGTGTGTCATCCTGGTGTAACGGGCTGAATTTGTTCTACGGAAGCCAGGTTAGACAAAGGTTTTTTTCACAACTGCTCATACAGTAGTGTCTGTGCATTTCACTTCCAGCTTACACCACGGTGGGGTTTTCTTTATTTCTGTTAGCACAAAATTTGTGTGTGCAAACTGTCACTGCACGCCTTATGCACACAATTCTTTACACACTTTGGTCTGAAAAAAAATAGCAAATTTGCAAGTGTTGCACAATTATCAAGCATCATTACACGTCAAAGCGGGTGAAAACCTTTTTCCAAAATGTGGGCTAAATTTACATTGTTCGGTCCTGGTACAGAATAGGCCAAAAGGCATAAAAATAATCCAGTAACAATTTCATTTAACAAGACCCTGCTATGAGCAGTTGATACCAAAAAACAGGTGTTTAAATGTTTTTAAAATTAAGTCAGTGTTAATTCATTGCTGTGTTTTCTGCTCCATGAAATCCAATTTGAAATTCACTGTCTGCCCATGCTGTATTTTAGAAACACTTTCCCACAATTTCTGAGGGATGAAAAATGCAGCCACATAAAAAAAATGTGCTCTCCTCTAGCACTTTGTACTGCAGGTTATGACACGATCTTTACTTCCACTATTCACTCTTAATTCTGTAAATAATAGATAATTATACGCTATATAAAATGATAATTATTGTTAATTTCATCATTTTCTAAGAGCTACCTGCAAAACAGAGCTACCTGTGCAATGCATCTGTCACTACAGAACTTATTTTTAAATATACCGTCTTTACAATTGGGAATAAAGGGAAAAGATTCACTTTCCTTTTTAAAAATGTGCAAAACCACAGAGGTTTTTCTTCTAGGGATTGTGACACATGGAAGTCTTTGGCCTGTGGGTCAAGTTAGGGGTGGCCCGAGGAGTTCACACCTAATTTAAATGTGGAGATTGGAAACAAGGGGAGTGAAGTGAAGCTCATCTCACCACCCAAGGGTTGTGTTGCTCTCAGCTCCCATCTTCTGCCCTACAAATGCTGTAAGAAACCAATTTTCAAGTTTGCACTTGAAACAATGCTAAAGGTGAAGGGCTCCAAACCCTGCAAGGCGCTGAGAGCCAAGCACCCCTTGCAGGTTTTAATGAACCATGGAAAAGTTAAAAAGCGGGGCCGTGATTTTTTCCAAGCCTTTGGAGGCCTGAGTAATGCCAACGGGAGTGCAGAGCAGAAATTATTTTCCTTTAATCAGCTTCTGAAGGAGTACCAGCACCGTCCCAACATAATGGCACAGGGGAGAGCTCAGGAAAGAGAAAATCCCAAAATGCTGATCGGTGGTACCCGCCCAGTGCCTGCTGTAAGTCTCACTGGAATAACGGTGGGATCATTGCTTTTCTTTCCAAAAGTGAAAGGTGCAATTCTTCTACTTTTCTGTGAAGATTCTTGAAGCAATGACTGTGGGTCCCAGTCCTATCTGAGGGACAATCTGACTCGCCTGCATTTCCATGTATTTATGGTTTACATTCGGCTCTCAGAAGCAGCTCCAAAGTACCAAACCCACAACAGCTGTTTTCAGAAACAAGCATTCCTTATCATTCGGTATCAAGCGTCAGAGCCCATCAGAGTATGGAAGGAATGCCACAAATGAACTGGGTTTCTAGAGTCCCAAGAGATTTGTTTCAGTTTCTAATCAAACTGGTTCCCAGACTTAATTCAATCAGCCTTTATTTTTCCTACACTTGGCAGGAGAAGGACTTTTTTTTTTTTCCCAGAAGCAATTACTGTAAATATAAATGGCTAAGCACTCAAGCAGTATATTAACAATTCTAAATCCTTTTCTTCTGCTCTTGATCATAAAAACCCTTCCATGCAAGCAACAGTAATGCCCCTTTTTATAGCATAAAAAGTATAAAGAAAGACCATCTGGGCTGGCACGCCTGCCTTTCTCAATCTTAAATCTTACACAGATTCAAGGTGACCCCTCCCAATGTTTCAGACAGACTCCCTGAGCCCTTTCAAAATTACTGGAGACTTCTTCCAGCTTATCTTGTTCCCAAGATCTTTTAAAGTGCATCAGATGTTGGCAGAAGAGGAAGGAGGGGGAATTCTATGAACTGAGGCAGTTGCTACGACCCACGTGCATTTCAAGCTCATTTTGAAACAAATTTGTCCCTTTAGAGGATGGTGACTTCCCATATTAAGATCAACAAGGGGGAAAGGTATGTGAGTGAGACCGGCTTTCGCTGCTAAAGCAGCTTTAAATGTTAATCATGTGGTGACACAACATGCTTAAGTGTTGAGAAGACAGGACCCTGCCATAATCAAAGTGACACTGCAAGAAAAACCCACTTTCAGCAGGGAAAAGCCTCAGGTTTGTACAACGGGCTCCCCAGAGGAGCAGCACAGGCAATTGCAGTCGCGCAAACGCATCCATACGCTCATAAAAAAGGGGATAGGAAAACTGAGAGACACAGCCTTAATTTCCAAGAGTGCAGCAGGGAAGCTGGCTGATAATTCTTGAGCTGGAAATAAGCACTGAATGAATAGCTATCATCAGACCCCGTGCCATCAAATTCCTCTTCACTTCTGGTGGCAGACTTGCAAGCGGTTTGTTATTTTTACACTACTTCAATCACCTGCTCCTTCACAACCAAGAAACACCATCGATCACCTAAAATGTAGGAAAAAGTCCTTTTCTTGCAAGTTGGGTTTGCCAGGCTAAAGGACTGGGAGCGCCAGAAGTCCCTGGCAGAGAACAGGAATAATGTCAATTAAAAGGCAGCAGCACCACTGAAGAGGTGCACCACGTATCAAAAAACGACCCAGAGGCAGCAGGAAAAGTCTTTTTTACAGAAAATTCCCCAGTTATCCTAGCTGAATGGCGCCTGGTTTAAAATAAGGTGAGGCCCCTCCTCTATAATCCCCATTCAAAGAATATTGATGCCATAACCACACAGGCAAAGAATTATGAAATGTATCGGAGAGGACAGGCATCCTGCAGTAGAAAAATGACACAGGCAATGCTTCTTTTTATTTCAACCACTTGGCTTCATGACATTTTATGAAAAGAGCCTTTTAAGAATTTTTTTTCTCATCTTTTAACACCTTGTTTTTCTTTTATTACATGGAAAAAGGCTGTGATGTTCACCTCTATTTCATTTAATAAACAGTTTCTCAAGGTGTAGCACAAAGCATTAGGAAGTTACCTAACTTCCTAAACTACTAAAGAAAAGATCTTTATTGCTGACACCGTTGAACTTACTCATGTTTCTTTCTTATTTATTCAAGTCAACTTCTGTAACATTTCCTTATCCCGGATTCTCATTCTATTTTACCAACAAAAAGGCAACCCTCCACAATCTAAGATGAACATTTTGTGTTTTCGTGGGTGGGTTTTTTCAAAGGTTTAATTAGAGACTTTAACAATGTCAAGTTGTTAGACAACAATTTACAGTCGGGATGGATCACAGAAGAACCTCCCAGCTCACAAAGGTCCCTCAGCTTTTTAATGGTTTCTCCTTTTATTTTTTTTTTCTTTTCTTTTTTTTTTTTTTTTTTTTTGTCCATGCCCGCTGCTGTGTGCTTAAAGGGTGACATCACTCATCTGCATTATTGTGCTGTACATTCATCAAAGTACTGATTAGAATCTAAAAGTTCTCAAATAGCAGTAGGATTTGGTAATTTGTAATCAGATACATAAGAGTGAACAAAAGGAAGTATCAGTGCTTTCAAAGGGAGTTTGTGACCTTCTGCTGCAGGTTCTGGAATGACTTTCTCTGCTGATTTTAAATTGTACCTGAATGGCAATATTAACAAAGCAGCTGCACGCATATTCCAGGCGAGGGAAAGTCAAGAATCTACTCTGTAATTGCATTTTGATATTGTATTCATTTCAGAGTACATGAGAAGGCAGAAATACTTGTGCAGCTTAGTACGGTGAGAGGCTCAGGTTTTTAATTTGCAGTGGTGAACACTCGTAGTGGTGATGTTCTGGTTTCCCAGGGGCATGCTGCTGCATTGCTGCTGCATTGCTGCTGCCTTTGATCCGTTTGAGGCTGTGGAAGCTTTGCCCTGATCACAGATCCATACTGTGCACGTGTTGGGCACCATGTGAGAAATGCAATGAGAGCTGTCATTATATATATCTGTGCTGGTAGGAGCCTTCTCTCTCTCTCCCAGGCCAAGGAGAAGATTTCAATCTTCATCACAGGATGGAACAAGCCAAGCATTTTATTTTTATTTCCATCGCAAAGAAACCCATTTCAATAGCAATTTCATTTCCCTTTAGAGCAGCTCTTCTCTCTGCATAAAATGCCAATAAATCACTCCACACTTGACGATTCCGGTGCACAGCACATCCCAAGGAAAGTTTAGGGTTTCAAGTCAAGACATCTTTGTCAATGACCTCAAGGCTCCCACGGATCCCAGGTGGAACCCAGCTCATGGGTTTCCCTTCTCCCTTTCAGCCTCCCAGGCAGTATCTGGTGCTGCCAGGGTTTCCTTTAGGTCATTGCCTTGCTTACAGAATGCAGATATATTTGGGTGACAGGCAGGGGCCTTGCTCCCACCCAGCAAGGGAGGGGTGCCTCCCTCTCAAAGGTGCTGACGGCGTATTTCGGTGCATCTCCCACGGCAAGGCAAGGAGATCCGCAAGAATCTGCAGATTCTCCATCCCAGGAGCCTGCAGGGACCCCGCTCAGCAGCTCAGAGCTGCTCAAAACTGCCTTCAGCTGCAACATCCTCCCAAGGGCTGCTGCAGCAGCGGGAGCTGCCAGAGTTCACAGACGGTTTAAGCCTCCCTCCTGGCCGGCCCCAGCTACATCCCAGGCGTGCTCCCCCGTGGAAGGCACAGCAGGAGGGTGCTGCAGGGGCCAGGCTCCCGAAGCTGGGGGATACTGAGGAATTCCCCCGTGCAAGGCGATGGATGGAAGCCAGGGATGTGGCTCAGCCATGGAAGCCAGGGATGCTCGCCCCATTCCCATGAGAGGGAAGTTGCCACGGGTCAGACAACCCTCATCTACCAGCAAGGAGGAGCAGTGGGAAGCGTTTCCTTCAAACGGCTGGGAGCCGTGAGCTTCGCTGTGGTTTTCAGAGCCCCACGGCCAGCAGCTTCCCTCAGAACGCACAGATGTTGTCCGGCTGTGCAGCTCAGGGGGTGGAAAGTTCCTGCGTGTTCCGGGAATGCAGCTACTTGTCTGCACATCCGTGGATCCTGGGAACACCCTGGCTTCGTCTCTCTCCAAAGGCTGAGTTCACTCTGCCTTGTAACAAATCATCTCACTGGGTCGGAGAGAGCACAAGCCCTGGGTTGAGAGGAAGGTTCCCCACGGGGGCCCTGAGCCTGCTGCTGTTCCCGGCCTTGTTTTCCAGAGCTCTGCCAGCTCCGGTGGCTCCCGCTCGCAGAAGGGTCAGCAATTCGATTTTTGGCCATTTTCACGAAGTTTTCACGCAGTTCCCATTCCGCAACCCACATTCTGCCTTTGTTCCTTGTCGTGGAAACTTCCCTGACAGCAGGCAGGGGTGTCAATGAACGGAGCCTCCGCTCCCCTCTTCTGCTTCCTGAGCTCCGGCCAAAATCATCGCGTCTCCTACATCCTGAATAAAATCATAAATCCTTCCCCGTGGGGAGCGGGGTGTTCCCCTTGGAAGCTGGCCTGGGGTTCCAAACCACTTCAGGAATACAGGCCAGGTTTCTGAAACTGAAACGGAGGCATGTCCGACTTCTCTGTAACACACAGCCTTGGCTTCCTTTTCTCTGAAAACAATGCTTTGCATGCCTTTAAGATAATATTCCCTTCCATATGCTTCAAATGTTCAGGGCTGGCCTGACAGATGCTGTAAATTGTCCCAGCTCGACTTGAAATGAGGAATCTATTCTGCCTGCTGCAGGAGGAGGAAGTGCAGAATTCCAAATCCATTTTCATAGGCAGCCTTACTTATGCTAAGATGCTGTTGGAGATTAGTTGGGTCTGACCTTTATGATACATTAAAATAATTCTGGTTTTTTTCTCATAATTATCATTATTAATCTTCTCCTGGATGGTATAGCCCACAGTATGTTCATTTATTACTGAAATTAAATTTCAGGAGGGAGAACACTTGGGTGAAAAATCCTCAGGCTTTTGGGTATTCTGAGAGAAATCATGTGTATAAATGAGATTTTTTTTTTGTGTACATACTTGATTTTTTCCCAGAAAATAAAGAGGCTGCTACTTCACTGAAATTTTGGTAATTATCCTCATATATAACGTGAAAGTAATGATCCATAAAATAAGTGAAGTCCAGTAAATAAGCAGTTCTTGCCAGGAGTCATCAGCATGTTTTTCTAAAACCTTCACTTGCTGGGTTTTGACTGATTCAGTACAGCAGGTTCATTAAGTCATTAAATCCCTTCTGTGCATTAAAGATCTTCTGCTGTTCCTGGCACACACTGGCACTGTGTGCACATTGGGAAATTCCCAGCGCTCCATCCAGGAATATCTGTTTCCTTTTCAGCTTGCACTGCAAACTCAGCACATTGTTCTGCATCCTTGCCCGCCAGTGATTTGTGCCAACCATCTCATTCAGGAATAGAATTGTTTTAAACTAGAGAAAATTCCTCCATCATATTTTACCTTCCTTTTTTATTTTTTTTTCCCCCATACACTGGATGTGAAGGGAAATGCTAAAGCACTGCAGGATTTATCTTATAGCAACTCAAAAACAGAAACCCAGCAGTAGCTCTCTTACATGACAGGGCCTGGACTTTGCGTTTCACTATTGCACAAGAACAGATTTAGCATGTTTACGTTCAGGAAATTGAAAAAGCAGTTTAAAATCACTGTGCACCAAACCCTAAAGCTCTGCCAGGTGCAGGAGGGTCAGACTCAAATTATTTGGCCTATTTCAGGATTCTTACGTGCCCTGAATGACAACGCTCCCTGCTGAGGATTCTCCAGCTTCTGCCACGGGACTCAATTAAACAAACATCAGCCAACCTCTGGCCCCAACACGCCTCTGGAATGCTCACATTATTTGTCCATCCATAAGGCAGACAACTCTCAGGCCACAGCTGCCACGGTAGCTTGGAAAAGGTGCCACAGAGACAAGCACAAGACCTACGTAATGCAAGCACCAGCCAATTTTTCTAACCAGCAAAAGGCTCCTTCTGAAAGCAACAAAACCTGAAGAACATTTCCACCTGATCTCAAAAAGAAATTACAATTATTTGCTATGCCACGGTGTCCCATAATCACCTGCAGCCACTAAAGTCAGTAGGGAAACACATCAACATTTTAGTGACACTGCTGGGAAAAGCGGAAAGCTGTTTCCAGAGTAATGCCCAGAGTGGCTGCCTGCAACAAGTTCATTCAAACAAATTTCATCTCTGATTAAGCTGCATATCAGGGTCAGTAGCATTGGAGGGGCTGAGGTATAATTCCCATGAGTATGATATCCCTTCTGCTAGGGAAGGGAAGGAAAAGGAAGGGAAAATCACTGAGGCTCTTCACCATTGCAGAGAAATGCGATGCCTGGTTTTTAAAGTACCTTTCGCTCACTCTTTCCCTCTCCTTGCAACATCTCTGTGGTGAATTTCTGAACTGAACTGCGGGGGTGGTTTTATTGCTTCCTGGCCATAAATGAGCAAGCAAAGTCAT
Source organism: Regulus satrapa (assembly GCA_013396955.1). Lineage (NCBI taxonomy): Eukaryota > Metazoa > Chordata > Aves > Passeriformes > Regulidae > Regulus > Regulus satrapa. The sequence goes on from VWZN01013662.1 coordinate 388,151, forward strand.
TTTTAAAAATCAATTACCTGTAAAACACAGCATCGGAGATTAATATTCCCCCCCTTCCCCCCTTTTATTTACTGAGGAGAGTTAAAACAATCTGCTCTGAACATTGTTTCTGTGGGAACACCAGTTGCCTGTCAGGGTCACTGCCAGCCTCAGAGCGGAAGCAAAGGTCGCTTGGGTTGGGTGTATTTTGGCAAAACTGCCAATGGTATAAAATTATTTGGTGTAAAATGACCTATGCACATCTGGTGGTGCCCACAGGGTTGTGCCCAGGCAGAACAATCACTGCCTGCTCCCTGGCTGAGGTCCAGCTCAGATACTCCTCGCATATCATTTACATAGATCTCTACAGATATTTTCAAATGTCCTGATGCAAAGGAGACAGATTCACTCCTGATGTGCCAAAAGCCCTCCTCGTTTTGGAAATGCAGGTTGCAGTCTGCAGGGAAGAACACAGCGCAGCAGAATGTGGACACCAACCTGGAGGGGCCCAGTCAAACTAAACCAAACTGTAAATAAATAAACGTCACAAAAGTCTCCCGAGATGAAAGAACATCTTCATTCCCATCTCAGAGAAAAGGGGTAAAAGGAGGAGAAGGGTACCAAAAGATGCAAGCCTGCTCTCTTTCCAGAAGGAATGTGAGCCAGCATTGCCTCCTGGGAGGGTCTGTGGATTATTTACCACAGTCTAGCTAGCCCTTAAACAACACAAGAGCCTTGGAGCAGACACATGATGGATTTTGGCTACCCGAGCTACACTCTCGTGGTTTCTGAAACAAGAAAAAACACTCCGGGAAAGAACAGTGTAAACCATATCTCAATTTTAAATATTTATATTCTCTATATATTGCACTTGAAATCCAGGCTGCATACAAACCACAGATTCTGGAGAGAAATTAGATAGTTATAGTCGGGAAATCACAGAATTCAGTGAGCACTGAAGAGCTGTTTCATATAATTTTATCTCATCTTTAAAAGAAAAACTGCATGACACTGACTGACAGAGAGTATAATGCTTAGGCTTAAGGGTAAAGAAGATGATAGGGCACTTATATTTACTCTTTAGCCAATCTGCAGCCAAGTGCTCTTAGGAAAAAACACTGTAAGCCAACTCAGCATCTGCAAGATCAATATAAGAGGAAAATGTTCTCTATTTAACTTATTTTTCTCCCACAGGGTACTGTGTCAGCCTGTTGCAGGAAGCAGTAAATTGCAGAGTTTGTGGACTCTGCTCAGGCACAACAAGAAATCATTGTAATGCAAGTGATGCAGTCAAAAATACAGGAATCCAGGAGAAAGTAATTTTCATGTTCTGAATTGCAGCTGAAGCTGTGGCCTCAAACTGTGTCAAACAATCCACACTGCTTGAGACCCAGACCTGCACAGCCTGAAGTAACCAAGCTGAATATCCACTCCGTACCGTCTCTAATGAGTTGAAGAGTAAAAAACACTTTTCTTCTTTTCTTGGAATATTTCAGGACTCCAGGAAAGCTTCCTGCTAGGAGCCTCCCTAATCCTGAGCCATGGCTGAATTCACATTCAGCTGGTGTGAGCATGGCAAAGCTCTTAACTCGCTCCCAACTCATGCACGGGAAGAAAAGCCACATCTGGACAGAGAAAAGAACCAAAAAAACTGGTGAAACCAACCTGAAGTCACATGCACATCACCAGCCTTCCCCAGCAGAGGGACTGGTAACACATCCACAAAGAGAAGTTTGAAGGACAGCACTGAGGCAGGATTTGGGATCGAAGACGAATATCTTGAAGAAGAACATGGAATATTCCATCCCCCCTGGATAGTTGTGATGAGCTTGTTGGGAAAAAGGAGATTGCCAGCAGGGATTGATAGATGGGATGGAAGGAAGGGCCTCCAGACTGAGGACAAAGAAGGACATTGAGGGAAAGGAGAGGGACTCAAAACTATGTCCTGGGAGCGCAGTCTTGGCAGCCACACTCTGGAGGAGCTGCTCAAGGGAGGATTGCAGTTGTCAGGCACAAGACACGAGGAAAAGCCCGGTCAAGTGTCTCAGCTGGATAAAAAACTGCCCCATCATTGTGTTAATGTGAAACAGAACCAGCAAAAGGTACAATGCAGGCCTAGGTCAAGCTGAAGACAGAGTTCAGACTTTGGCTGACAGGTTAGACCATAGCAATATGTACTCTGATTAAGAAAGGAAGTACTCTTCAGCGTGGAATTGGGAAAATGCATCATTTGGCCTCATTAAATGTTAGCATGAGGACTTAATAGCTGCTGTGAAAATTTCCTTTTGCATAATGAATGCCTAAGCTTAGCTAAATCATCTTCAGAGAAAAATTCAGAGACAGTGGTCAAATCCCTGAGGAATCAGTTGATTTGATAACTTTCTGCAGAGTCTGATATCTCAGTGCTACAGGAGGTCAAATGACTGAAAGCAGCTGCTTCCCCATGAATGTGGAAATCCTCCCTTTGCCATAGACTTAACTTCCCAGTTCTTGTGTGAAGTTAACTGAGCTGGCCAGAAGACAAGAATTCCTCACGCAAAACACTGAGGTTTTGGCATTTGCCATTCAGATGAAAAAAGAAGGGATTTCAAAATGTTTCACCACAGGGAGAAGAATGTCTGTGAATTACTCAAGAGCAGCACTGAAAGCACTTGTCCAGTGGTGATCCAAGTCTGCCCTCCTCAATTTCTGTAGCTGACTTTCCAAAGGAAGAGGGGAAAACATCCAAATCTTCCTTTTGGATTCAGCTGTTCCTTAATAAAATTAAAATAGGAGGCTGAATGTTTCCTTCTCTTTTAATGAGAGGTCATTATCTACGCATTCCTGAGGTGAACTATGGGAAACATACAGCAGGGTGATTTCCAACTGAATCAATGAGGATGAAAGATGATGAGAAAAGTTTTTGTGTCTAGCGTACGGAGCATAACATCAGCTAAAGGCTGCGCAAACTGCCAAGTGACTCGATAGCAGAGACGGAATAATTAAGGTTGGAAAAGTCCTCTCAGAGCACGGAGTGCAGCCGTTAACCCAGCACTGCCAAGCCCAGCACTGAGCCGTGTCCCCAAGTGCCACATCTGGGGGCACAAGCGGTCACAGAACACAAGCGTGTCACGTACAGCTGCCAGGGAAACTGAGGCAGGGCAGGACACCCAAATGCCATGCAGTCACCGAGCCAGCAGCTAACTCTGTGCTGGCACCCTCTGTAACTTCGTATTTAGTTCGTGCAGCTGGGTAGGGGCTGAAAACCAATCAGGCCTTGAGTAACTACAGCTGGTGGTCCAGGAGAAAATGACTCTGAAATGAATCTGCAGCACCTCATCAGGAAGGTTATCCAGCAAGGAGTGTCCTGGAGCTAGCCCTGCCCAGTGCTTGGAGAGACTCTCAGGAATGTGCAGGAGGAGGAGAAGCTTTCCATTTAAATACCTTCCGAATGTTTTCATGCTTCGCATCCTCCTCCTTTCCTTTTCCCAGCCACTCTGCTCTCACTGCAGCTGAGACCCTCAGTGAAGCTTGCTCAGTTGCCTGGGTATTTTTCTGGCTAAATCTGCCTCGTGGTTACAGGGATAAGATGTTTTCTTGTTTAATTCCATCTTTGGAGAGATCTGCAGTAAGAACGAAGTTGATTTTTTTTTTTTTTTTTTTGCTATAGATCTAACTGGCTAATTTCTGCATGCTGTTTAAGTCCAGGACACAGAATAATAGATGTGGTTTTATAAGGTAACATAAAAGTTATAAATGCCTTGTGTAAGTATTTGACTTGTTCATAGTCAATGAGAACTGTTTGTACACGTAAGGCAAGCAAGATTTATCCTGTAATGGGTAATCCTTTCTTCATTTAATAAATAATCCTTTATTTACTTTTCCTCAGTTCTCAAAGTCAGTCTTCAAAACCTAAAAAAACAACCCATGACCTCATTACCTTCTCCCCTCATGGTGCTGGGAGCTATGGCATGACTGAGCTTATGTTAACATGCTTGCAAGAAACCATTCAGAATTTTCTTCCCTCTCCTTTGAAACAGCTTTTCCTACCAAGGCCGTTCTGAGAACTGCCAGGATGTTCCCTATCACAGAAACTTCACGGGGCAGGATTGGAAGGGAAGAAAATTAATTTCAAAAGCAAGCATGAATTCTAGGATTAATTGCCAGGACTACCACTTGGTGTTTGTGTTTCCCCAGCCTTTGGTTTAGTGTGACTTAAAGACTTTCTGATTTCAAACTTTGAAACCTCCCTGCTGCATGTCAGCACCATTTCCTAATCAGCTCCTTCAGTTTTGAGAAAGCTGCTGTAAAGTGAAAGAAATTCTGCCTGAACTAAAAGATTTCCTATCCAGATGAAAGCCCCTAAAACAAAGCAACAGCACTTTGCAATATGTCATCATAAATCTTGACATGATTTATTTCAAAGCGCTTACTAAAATTAGCCTTCTAATCCCATGCTGAAGCATTTAAATCAACGTCAACCTTTTCCAAAATGGCAAGCATCCAACCAGTATCCCCTGAAATATATGGTGGTTTTGGTGACCAGCACTTTTGGATGTCAGGCTATTAATTTATGCGGCTATCTTTCAGCATCCAATTTTGCTTGACCCATATTTCAGAGATGCCTTATAAAAGCTGGAGAAGGAAGAATTTTACATCCTGGCAACACTACATCAGTTACTACCAACGGGGCCCTGATTTAGTAATAATGTTGTTGTGAAACAGATCATAAGATGATGTTGTTTAAAATGGGAGAAAATAACTCCTAAGGCCCCTTTTCTTTTTGGTAAACTATGTGCAGTGCTGCCTGTATCCCAGTTCCTGTAGCACGCTTCCTACCATCTGGTTTCCATTTTTCTTTAATTTCCATTCATACCCTTTGGCCTATTCCCCGTGTTCAGAAGAAAACAGTAATTAAAGTTGACATTATCTCTTGTGCCTTTTCCAGACGACATAAATTGAAGACATTTAGGGGGTTGTTTTTTATTTTTTTAATGTCCCTATAAGTTGTCTTGTATCTTTTACTATGAGATCAATCTTACTGTTATTTTTTGAGGATCTTAAGAGCTGTCAAGTAGTGACCGGTTACAGGCTCTTGTTGACCACAATGACAGAGAGGTTTGATTTTTCACTGCGTCTGATTTCCATCTTTTCATTAGCACAGGTCCCAGTGAATAAACTTGTCCTTGCTAGGCTGCAAAAATCATCTACAGATCACAGAGCAATGTGAGACTTGCACTGTGCCTGCAGCAAGCTCCTCACACTGTCAGTGTGCATCATTTTTGTCCCACAAACTCAAAATAACTGCTTTCCCTCAAACCTAGAGACAGAAAGATCATCTGATTGCTCAGAATAAAGGCTGCACAAAAATTAAGCTGTTGGCCTTTTAAACTGCTGTGCACTGAAAAGTACAATCCTCTTGAGTAACCCTGGACCTGCCCTTACCAAAATCAAGCCATATTTCATGGCAGTAGCCTCAAAGCCCTAAAATACAGCCTTTTTTTGACACTTTGTGTCACAGCCACAGTCTTGTGTTCTGTGGCTGCCTTTTGGGGAGTCGTCTATTTGAAATCTGACATTTTTATATATAAATCACCTCTAGGGGAAAGGGAAATTGGGCTTTTAAAATCATATATATGAACTCTTAAACTATTTCCTCGGTAAATACTGTCTTTCAATAGCTCCAGATAATGCACAGACACAACACAGAGCACACATGACATGTGTTTGCTGTACACCAAATGGTTAACTGAAAACACCTGGAAGATGATGCCCTCATACCAGCCTTAATAAAAGATAAATAGAAATGTAGAATCCAGATGTTGGCAAATACATATGAAAGATTTGCCTTCTAATCCAAGCATTTCTGTGTGCCACAAAAGACTTCAGAAACCCATAAAGCACTATAGGGAAAAAAAAAGAAAAAAAAAAAGAAATGCAAACCTAAAAAGGAGGTACAAAAATTATACAGGATAATATTAAAGAGAAAATGCTGTGCTCTGTAATACTGCTGTCATGAATGGAGTCATCCTTTGGACAGGGAATTGTACACATTATATATGCATGAATATGTGCCTTCTTATTGATTTTCTATATTTGCTTTGTATTTTAAGTACATTAGCACAGTATATGGTAATGGACTTGGTGCCTTCCTCAATCTCACCTTCCTTTAGCAAAATAAACTTCAGGTTTGCCTAACACTTACGGAAAAAAAAAAACAAACCACCAAAACAAACCAAACCCACAAAACAAATAAAACCAACGAACCCCACAAAGCAGGTTGAACAAATCAAGCTGTAACGCCATTTGTTTAATCCTCTGTGCCGATTTCAGACAGCTGGGTAGAAAAATTAGTGCGTTTTAAAACACTGAGATTTGCTGTACTTCAGCTCAGCACAGTGTAACTGTTGTTGGCAGGAACGAGAGGCAGCTTGGTGGAAAACACAAGGATTTAAAACCAGCACTGGGCTTGGGACTGGAGCCTTCACATGTCTGACAGAATTTCTGACTTCAGGGGAGCTGCTGCAACACCCAAAGCACCAACACACCAGTGAGTGCTGTGCCAAAGATATCACTGCCAAAACCAGTGTAACCAAACGCCCTAAAAGAAGGAAAATTCTTAAAAAATATTTAATGCAAACCTACTATGCCCAGTTTCCCAGCAAAGAGGTAAGGATATTATTTTGCAGTTTTCTACGTTACAGCTGGTCCTAAAGTCACTTGATACTCATTATTTGCTATTTCTGAAACGTCATGAAAACCAGTTGGTATAAACCTTTACTTATGGAAAAGCTTTGTGCATATTTTGAAAGGGTTTCTTTCTAGTTTTTAATAGTGAACTGTGAAACAAAATTAATCTTCAGTGTAGGACGCAAGGAGATTTTTAGCTTGTTACAAAAGGGAGAGGGGATTGCCACTGTCTTTTCTTTGGTCCATCTCACAAAACACTTTTGAGAAGCCTAAAGAGAAATATTTCACTACTGGAATGAAGTTCCTTATTTCCACATTCATGCTGTTGCCCAGTATCACATCCTCTGTGTATTTCATCTTTCCTCCCACTTATTCAAGGAGATGGTGAACAACATTGGTATCTCCACTCTGGCCAAAGCAGACTGTGAATTCCCTTCAAACGTGAATTACTGCTACACAGAATGAGGATGTATTTAACTTCTCAGAAAGGCAGCTTGGTTCTGCAATATTCATTGCATCCAGATCAATAAATCGTTCAAATCCTGTGGGAATTCTACTTCCCAAAGCGCGGGGGTCAAGCTACAGTGGAACTAGCAAATATCGGTTTCACACAGATGTGCAATTAGAGCATCTGTTTGTGTCTTCTCTGCCTATTAAGATGTTTGTTCTGTTAATTGTAGGCAAAACATAAGTAGCCACTGTGGTTTTGTTTTTGTTCTGACGTGGGGAATTTGCTTCCTATATTCAGCTTAAACAAGCTGTCAGCACAGCTCTGTTCACTGCTGTATTTTTCATAGGGTGTGTCCAGCTTGGTAAAATTTTCAGCTGATCTTCCTTGAAAATACTTTGCTACAAAGAAAAGCAGAGGCTTGGTAGCTCCCTAAATCACCTTTTGTTTTGGTAAGTTTAAACCCACCACTGTCCTGCAGCAGTAAATGGTGGGGTTTTACATGGGGGCCGATTTCCCACGGGCAAAGCTCAACAGCAAAACCTGATCTGTCCCCGCCACCAGCCTCACAAACACCTCCATGTGTGCTCAGCTCCGAGCTGGGGAGCAGATTGCACATTCTCAGCAGAACTCTTGGTGGAGTGGAAGGTGCTGTGAATGAAACCCACAGTGGCCGGAGCCTGGCCAGCCCAGCCACGGCCTCCAGACCCACTGGTGCAGCCCAAACGTTTGCAGGACGGAGCTATTGCGAGCAGAACTGGAACACGACTGGAGCACCGGAGTCCAGAGTCTTCTCCAAGCTGCTCTTTACTCATGACAGGCTCTTGGCATGCTCTTTAAGTTGCCTTGCCCTCCGTTCCCCTGCCCATCTCTGCAAAACCAGTTAAGACCCAGAGATGAGAACCATTTTTTCTAAGCACTAAGCTCGTTATTATTGCTCCTTTGGGGGGGGCAAAACTCCCTTCCTAAAGAGGATTAGGATGCCAATTGTCACTTATTAGAGCTAACAACATGCAAACCTCACAAATCCACGTGCTTTTGCTGCCTCTGTAGTTGGCAAACAGCAGCAGCCTCCTGAAAAGATGCACAGCCCAACCCTTTGAATTGAACAGCAGAACTGCCAGGGGCTTTCTTGCCCCTGAGGTGCCCAACAGATCCTCGTCCCTCGGGTATCACTGCCCCCTTGGGAAGGCACCACACTGACAGAGTCTTTGTTTGCCAAGAGCAGACCTATAAATTATCTTCTCCTTCACCCGCCCTCTTAAAAGTATAAGTATTATTTTTCCACCCCTTTATTTCTCAAACACGTAATCATTAGAAATGTCAGTAAAATAATAACTCGAGGGTGCTTCCTGTTACATTTCTTAATAACCACATCCTCTGCTAATAAACACCTAGGCCTTTGGCCTCAAGTTTATTTAGCCCAGGATATGGGTATTATTACCTCATTAAGAGGAAACACCCTCAAGATATTATTTAAGTACCTCCAGAAGGAAAAACAGCGAAAAGGAAAGGATGTATAGGCCAGCTGTTTAAAATTCACTGGGTAAGGCAACTTTACATGTAAGTCACCAAAAATCAGGTTTACATTGGACAAAGAGATACTTCTTTCTAACATGATGGCATGCAGTTACCTGTGTGTTTTAGGAGGAAGCTGAAGGCATGGGAGAGTCAAGGAAAGGCCCCAATTTAAATTTCCTGGGCAATGAGCATTTAGCAATACAATGATAATTACTGGCTTTGATATATTCCATTCCTGCTGTTATGCTAGAAAATGTTGGTGACACTTTGCTTGACTTCTCCACTTTATAAAAAGCAACTTTTAAATGAAACATGTTGAAACTCTTCCTATAGCACCATTTCTTCAGCTCTTGTCCTTAAATCTCAGCATGTGGGCAAATTTTCATGGACTCACAGCTGTGATATTAACCATTATCATATCCTTTTGAACAGAAAACTGTTGAAAATAAATCCTTATGTATACTAACAGAGACAATTTATAGCTTAAAATAGTGCAGAATCTCTTCATATATTACTAGACAGACACTTTTTTTTTTTCAAAACAGAAGTGTATATGTATATGTACATAATCTTTTTATATTGGAAATTACCATGGTGTTAGGCAATTATATGAACAATTAGTCTGTTAGATATGTTCATCGAGGACAAAATATTCTAATTATTTTCAATGCATATCACGGTGATAGTCTAGTGGAAGCAGAATCAGGACAGAGGCAAAGAATATTCAGGAAAATCCACTTTAAACCACAGGTCCTGCAGTAATGCAAGTGGTGACCAGAGTTAAAAATGTCATTTTTTAAAAAGAGTACAGAAATGTGGTGTGGAGAATGTCTGTATCCATTGAAACAAAATCTTTTCTATAGCACCTGCCTTCATTTCTCCCCTAACCTGCCAAAAGGAGATTTCTGTGAATAAAAATTTATATATATATCACTGTGGATTATGATTATTCAGTAGTTTACAAAGTCAGCCAATGCAAGGGAAGCCCAAGGGACACCTTCCACTTTCCCAGGCTGCTTCACTTTCAGGGATGGGACACCCACACCTTCTCTGGGCAACCCATATCAGTGTCTCACCACCCTCTACGTGGAAGAACTCCTTCCTAACATCTAATATAAACCTACTCTTTCTCAGTTTGAAGCCATTCCTCCTTGTCCTGTCACTATATGCCCTGGTAATCATTGAGATGATGAAAATTCACTGTCGGCCACTTCTCCCTCCTTGGAGATTTTTATTGTTTCCTGCATTTGAGTCAAACAATAAGCATCTCTCTTAATTGTTGATTTTTGGGGGTTTTTCTTCCTTTATTTCAATATGAAACTGGCAAAATACAGAAGGAGCCACATCTTGGCTCTCCCTCTGTACCTTTATCATTGCTCGCTGGACTCTCAGTCCTCAAACTGTGGAACAAGGCATGAGCCAGCGCCAGAAGCGTGAGTGGAATCAAACCCTGAAATTTTAGATAATGAGAATTTCTCAAATAAAAAAACCCCTGCAAAACAGAAAAACAACTCCTCCCTCCTATCTCCCTGCGTGCCCATTTGGGGAATGCATCCAACAAAGCGTTTCAGCTCCTCTTGCAAGCTCAGAGCATTGACCTCCCAGCAGAGCAGCAGTGGTGATGGACCTAAAGCAAGTCCAGGAGCGGGATGAAGTTGGGTTTCCCAGCCGAGCTTTTCCTTTTGCCCGAGCAGCACCCACCTCTGGCAGCCTCCCGGCCGGCATACCAGAGCCCTGAAGGAATGGCATGTTTGTCAACTAAACAGGAAAGAGGATCGAGCCAGACGCTTACATCACCTGACAGATGTCCTTCTCAAGCGTGCGAGTTCATTTAAGGATTTTTCCGTGGCATGTGTTGACTCAAATCAATAAACAAATGAAAAAGTAAATAGAGGAAAGGTGAGGGAAGAAAGGAAGGGAGAAAAGAATGAGAGAAAGGGAGAGAACGGGTGTCATGCTCAACATGTTTTGCACCCTGTAAAAAGGAATTAAGCGACAGGGGCTGCCTGCCCCCCGTCTCCCTTCATGTCTGGAAGTGAGTCCTTCTGAAACACTATCGCTACTGGCAGCGCAGCAACACATAATAACATGGTAGGGACACATAAAACTGTCAGTCTTCAGTGGAAATGGATGGTTAGGCTGAGGGGGTAAACAGGCTAAATCAATTTGAACACGCATGTTAAGGACTGTGAAAGGGCAGAGTTTAGTGCTGCTAAGCTGGAAAACATTTGTCTCTGTCTCGTTGTATTTCCCTGCCATTCAGCGGCATCCACCCACAGGCCTCTCGCTTGGCTCCAGTCAGACTCCACGGCTGATTAATGGCAGCTGGAGGTGTCCAGTAATTTCCTCACCTAATAATAAACTCCAACCCGAAGCAGGGGTTCCCCTCGGGCCCGCGTTTAACGCGGCTCTGCTCGCTACCAGGAGAAGGCCAATTACGCCGCGCGGCCCCCGGCTCCTCTGAGAGGCGGCACGGCGCTCAGAGGGACCCTGCACCTCTCTCACACGGATCACTCGGGGGGAAAGGTGTCATTTTTGCGACGGGAAACAACTCCCCCGACAAATCCTAACGCCAACGCGGCTTTAAAAACCAGAGGGACTTTCTTTGTCTTATCCTAATCCCAGGGCGACCACCACGCACAATTATGATTTCAGTGGCTGATGCTTAAGCAATCAGTCTGGCTCACCACTTCCTACCCAAGGGTGCCCAGTAAAACATTTTATAAGAAGACACATCCTCAACAAGAGCTTTTCCAGATTTTGTTAGCAATTAGAGCAAAGCCCTGTTACTGAAAGAGTGGCATGGATTTGTGTACTCAGTATTAAGGCTACAAAGACAGTATTGTCTACATGGGATATCAGATTAATTGCAAGGTACCACCCTTACATTAGTAACTTACTGCTTTAATAGCCAATCATTTCTAAAATAAGAGGAATTTTTAAAAAAATATTATTTAGATGGGCAACCTCTCGACTTCTGTACAGTTACCTGAGCAAGTAAAGGATACAGATTCGGCCATGGAAAACTGATAGCAGTATCAAGAGCATGAAACACCTTATCAATCCTTTAGGCGACAGCAATTTAACACATAAACATGTGCAAAACACAGGATTATTCCTCGTGCACCTAGAATAACCCCTTAAAGCTCAGCCCTCCACTTTACAATACTGTGAATACAAAAAAATGCTGGAATAACACTCAGTTTCTACTCCCCTGCAGCAAGGAGATGGGAAAGCCGAGTATCCCAGATTGCTGGTGAATGGACTATTGCAAGCCATGCAAATGCCAATATTTTTGCAGTAGCACTTCCTCACTATAGGAACAGGATACGCTGGATGCCAAAAAGGAAGCAAATCGTGTCCCATACTGCTTGACAGGTTCTATTAATACCTGCAATCCGTGGTGTCTGTCAAACTCTGAAAGGCAAAAAATGCATCTGCCTATGTGCCTCTCCACGGGAACAAATCTAGTTAACATGTGGACGCTGAGGGAAGGCTGACAGACACACACAGACCACTGCTGGCAGCGTCTGGTCACACAGACAACTGCTGGCACTAGGGGATTAAAAGGTAATATAACGATTTCTTCAAAAGTCTTGGGACAGCTTGGGAGGAAACTGGTTTTCCAGACATCTGTGCAAATGGATTTTCCATTCCCTTCAAAGGTTTGTTCCTGTCCCTCCCATATCTTGCCTCCCTGAGGCACAGATCATCAGGAAGAAATTTAAAGCAGTTCTGGACATCGTTTTTATGCTATTCCTTCCACAAAGAGATAATGTCATTTCTGCCACAGATGTCACTACCTGTAACTTTGCACTATACTAGAAACTGAATTAAGAAAAACAGTGAACAACAAAAAAAAAAAGTAGATATGAAAGAAAATACAATTATGAACTGGTGTTTTTAATTATGCTAAAGCCATGGCAGTGGAGGTGCTGGTACTAGCCAGTAAATTATAAGCAAGGCCAACTTCAAGAAAAGCTTTTTAAAGTGGGAGAGGAGAGATTATGCTCACATTTGTCTTAGGAACAAGCAACCACGATTCACATCACCCAGTTAAGTGGCCTCCTAATACAAATTGCAATAGCCTCATTTTAAATTCCAGAAGGACTCACATCTAATTAGCAAATGAGCTGTATAATTAACACCAGCCATATGATAACTCAGCCTAATGAATGCTCTAACATTGCCAACAATATACAATGGTGGTGACTTGTTATGAGCACTTGCAATATTATGTTTTATGTTAAAGAGCTCTAAATATTGTTCTCTATATATTTATCATGCTTTTGACATGTTTCTGTGTCACCTTTGCAATGGTGGTTGCCTCAGTTCCCTTCTCAGGGCTCTCAGACCGGTTTCCCACCTGAGTTTCACAAAGGACCTTTGCACATATATCACATTCTGTGCATCTCATTGGAAAATTTTGCTTGGAAATGTGGAATTTCTTCCTCCTGACAATCATTAGAAGTCTTTGCCATGGACTTGCTTTTTTCTTTTTTTTCAGAGCACATTACTTAAAGAAATGGCAGGCCTGTGGTGTGTTTTGGGGTCAATAGCAGTCAGGCAATTAAAAAGACAAAAAGTGAAAGAGAAAATTACTTTTGTGAAGAGGTTCTGTCCATTCAACTGTCTGGGAGGCAATAAAGCACAAATAAGGCAGAGCTTTAGAATTGTCCTTCACAGTGGCTATGAATCTGAGATATTATCACTGGAACTTCCTGCAGGGATTTTTTTTTTTTTTTTAATAAGAAAAAAGCAAATAAAAAAAGCAACCCAAACTTTTCCCCACAAAGATTCCAGTTATTTTCTTTACTACCAGTAGTATTTATATGACTAAAATACTCCCAAATGCAAAACTTGCAGTAAAAGTTCTGGCCTGTTAATCTTACATACACTGAGACAGCTCTGTGAGAGCTGAACTGCTGCACATAAAATTCAAGCCTGATTTACTTTCCTCTCCAACTTCACCATTTCCTGGATTTATAAAATATCGCATCCTTATGAAATTACTTAATTAAGTCAGATCACAGCTGCCATGTGACTGTGTACCATAGAAAACACAGATCTAGCCCCATCTATTTTGGAGAAAAAGAACACAGAGTTATTACTTCTAATCAGACAACATTACTGATTAGTGCATAAGTGAGCCCAAAATTATCTGTATGATTTATTATCTGATTTGATAAGCTATATAAGTCCTCCATATAAACAAGAAACAGTTTATGGGAAGAGTAACATCATCCATTACACCAATTGCTGTTTTGGGAAAAAAAAAAAAAATAACCCTTCCAGACACAAAAGCCTTTAAAATCTTCTGAGGGTTTTTTTTTCCCCCCCAAAAAAACGAAAAATCTGTCCAAACTAATAAAATCTGCTTCTCCTTTCTAATCTTTCCTCCATTATAGCCTTTAAACACCATAGCTGTAACAACACTCTGCTTTTCTATACATCTTCTGTCTCCCTCTTCTCTATGAAATGAAATATAAGCTATCAGGTCTGCAAAAAAATGGTTGTAAAGCTACTCCTGCACCCGTTCAAATCCTTTCTGAAACATCTCTTTTACCATGAGGACTGTTAAAAACAAAGATTGCTGATGTGCTGTGACAGCTGCTCTGCCTCTCCCTGTATTTCAACTGCTGGTTACAAAAAGCCTGAAGAAATTGTTTTTTCATTATTCTTTTTTCTGGTTTTACATCTGGCCCAACAGGCCTCTGGTTTATGACCTAGGTTTCTAAGCAAAATAATCAAACAGATAAATACTATTAATAGTCTGTGTGTGAGCTGTGGAGCCCCCACACGGACCATGTCTTATATGATGTGAATCTTTTTTAAGAAAAAAAAAAATAAAAAAATAAAGGCAGTTTAAATTAAAGACCTCTTTTATCTGAATCCTGGATGCTTTCAAAGGAGGAAACAAAAAGGCAATGACACAAAAATAAAATTTATTTCCTTCAGGGAGGCTGTGTGAACCTCACACAAAGGAAAGGAGTCATTTCTTCTTCAGGTTGCACATGCAGATTGTTTAAGAAAATGGTCTTCACCTACAGCAGAAAAGCACGAGCACTGCTCTGGAGATTTTCCCCCTCTTACTTCAAACCCCTTGGAAGGTGGACCAGAATTGTTGATCAGCTCTAATGAGCTCGGGGCTCTGGGACAATGTCAAGGGGGTTACAGAGGAGGGGAACTCCAGGTGGAGGTGACCAAACCCTGGCCCAAAGAGCGAGGCAGGCTTACATCTGCTCCTTTAGTGTGGGGATGCTCTGGGTTACGAGGCAGCTTTTGAACTCAGGGACCTCTCAAAGCTGGGCCGAGCTCTTCCATGGCCTCCCAACTCCTTCCAGCTCATCTCTTGGCGCTCGCTCTGCGCCTTCCCAGAGCACGGCCCGAGCCAGCCAAGTCCAGAAGGAAAAAGAAAGCTGCTCCCCCGTCAGAGCCTGGGCTTATCTCAGCAGCTCCCTATTTTTAACTCGATTGCAAACGATATCTTGTGATCAAAGGGCCAGAACCCCTGGAGGAGCTTAGGCGAACAGCGTGGTGGCCGCAATTCTTCCTGATGATTTGTAAGCAGGAAAGGACTTTTGACATGAAAGACAGTTTAAACAGCACAAGAATAGTAATAAACGAGCTGTAAAATGCTTAACATTGCCCTTGAACTAAAGCAAATTGTTCCAAACAATTTTCTTTTTTCTTTCTTCTTTCTTTTTCCTTTTCTTTTTTTTTTTTTTTTTTTTTTTCCCTTTTTTTTTTTTTTTTTTTTTTTTTTTTTTTTTTTTTTTCCTTTTTCTTTTTGCAGTCCCTTGGTGCCCCGCTGGGACATTTAAACAGTCACATGCTCACCGTACAAAAGCCTATATAAGTGGGGAAATACAGTGCACTAATGTGTTTAGAATAAGGGGAACCAAACAAGGGCCACGATTCAGATCTGCTGCCTTCCTCTCTTTTGTTTGAGAAAGTGTTCATTAATGACAAGCTTGTTTTGGATACTGACTGAGCGTCCAGACAGAAATGTTGAAGGGTAATTTATTGGCTTAAAATACTCAATTAAGCTATTCAAGAGATAGTTAAAAGTGAGTAAAAGCCTGAATGTTCTGAAAGTAAATTAGTTGGGTCACTGGAGATTTTAGATGTTTAGAAAATGGCAGTATTTCTGTCTGAGCTTCAGCAATATTAAAGAAGTGTTTACAGAAGTGATGCTTCGAGGGCATGCTCTCTCCTGCAGAAATTATACTACAAGAGACTTACAGAGCCCTTTAAAAGCATTCTTCTCTTTTTCTTCATTTTTAACCACGTGGATGTAATGTAGATTTTACATTTCAAGTAATGACATCTACTTTTATCACCAGCAACTAGTTACTATCATTTACTAAGTTCAAATAGTGATTAAAACAAAATAAAATCTCATAGTAATTAGAGATAGGAAAGATCAATGAGCTCATCAGTTCCATTTCCAACATTTTTGAGTACTGGGATATCTCCGTACAGCTGATTATATCGGCTTTTAGAAGAAAACACCAGTAATTAGAAATTAAGTTTTTGGTGTGCATATACGTGTGTTTAATAAATTAAAATCTTCTGCTACATCTGTTCACTTATTTCTACTTCTCCCTGACAATGCTAGTTCCCTTAAAACAACATTTCCTCCCCCCCCCCAATAAACATTTCATTCCTCCCCACAATTTCACAGGTCATTGTACAAAAATGTACTTAATTTCTTCTCAAGAAATTAAGTATATTGACCAAACATGGTGTATTTCAAAGAGCTCTAAGATACACATTTAACTCAGGTGCAAGAAAGTGGAATATAACTGAAAGTATAGAAGTTACATCCTAATGAACAGCCCTGGCTGGGGAGGGAAAGATGGAGGGCAAAGGCTGTGCTGCCACGTGGAAAAGACACGTTAGAAATAAAACCATTTAAAACAGGCAAGCAAATACTTTATGTAGCTTTATCTGCAGTTAAAAGGTCTTCAAATTGAAAAAGTCTTAATTCAGGAAAAGTTTGCCAATCCACCACTGCATTCATAACTTTATACGGTATTTCAAATCGTGGCTGAGAAAAACCCGCGGTTATCGGCAATTTAACAACACCTGTCCATCAGCCTTCAACTTCCCTCACTCCCGTTATTCCTCAAATCCCCTTCAGGACAGGGTAGTAACCAACACGGCCCCTTCGACTGTTCAGGTGAGGAGCAGGAAGAGCGCTGTGCCAGAAACAGAGGAGGGCTCTGGGCAGCCCGCGAGGCGCCCGCAGGAATAATCCACACCCAGTATTCCTCCATCCTCTGGCGGTCCCCCTTGCCCGAGGATGACAGGATGAGCACTCCTGCTCAATCTGAGCAGCGTGGGGACCTGCTCAGCTCTTATTCCTGGTGATGCTGTGGCCATTCACTGAGCACACCGAGCACACGGCTCTCGGAACTGTTTAAACTGACGCCTCTGAGGCCCCACATGCGACCACAAAGAGAAGCATCTGAAATGCTTTCAGCTCCCAGATACGATGGAAATTAAATATAGTTGGTGAGTATTTCCTGTCGAGGCTCACATTAGTGTTTCTTTAATTCAAGCGACCTCATACTCTGTAAAAAAAAAAATCTGCTATTGTTCTATTTTATGTAAATTTTTGATTACTTCAGAAAAGCTGCAAGCATTTATTGAGTTTTGTTTTCTCTTTTTGCCTCCCCCTTCATTTTTACTTCACGGATACATGATGAAATAACTATTAAATCTGCAAAGTTTTACAGCAACCGACAATCAGGGAAAAAGAACTGCCTGGCTTTGTCTCTCTTTTCCTCAAGACTAATTTCTGCAAGTGTTAGAGGTTAATAACACTTATTTCATCCATTGCTTGAATCTAATAAAAGCAGTGGGGCATAACATTCTGTAAAACCAGGCAATAGAGGAAATAACACTAATGTTAACCTCTAACATAAATGTAGTGGTAATTGCCCTGGTCTACTTTTAAAATGAATGCCTTTTGTAGTCTCCCAAGTGGCACTGAAATAAATTCCCATGTTCTAGGCAGCCACTGGTTTCCCAGATGGAGAGAACTCTGTGCTGCCCATCCCTGGTTGTGCCACGCTCCACAAAGGTGTCACACAAAGGGTGAACACACCATTGCAGACACAGGAAGAGCAAGCCCTGGTAGCTGCCTTAAATGCACGTCTTTGAAATGCAGAGACAGATTTCTGCCAGGAAAAAAACCAAAAACAACCAAACATTTTGCCTGTTCTTCTGCCCCAAATTTAAGCAGAATATGTCAGAAGGCAAATGAGGTATTTTTGGTTAATTTTTTTGTTAAACTATTCTGGTTTATCCCAGTACTATTTTGGTTTTAAATAAACTGGTTTTTAAAATTGTCTTTTACAGTTTTCAGGATAAACATGCCTGTGTATAAATATGGAAGTTTTATAAATTCTGTCATTATCTCATGTTTATTTATAAATACTGTCCCCTCAAAATCTCCACTGAGCTGAAGGGAACAGCTCCAGACTGTGTGTACTGATAGTCCGTGTCAAAACTAGAATTTCACAAATATTCACAGAATTATTCTCAGCAGTAATTTAAATTTCAAGCTGTCCTCAAGCAGGACAGGAAAGAAGGTGACATTCACAGGTCAGGGCCATTATTTAGTAGCTTCTCACCGACAGATGTCCTCAGCTAATCCTGAGAATTATATTCCATTCTGTTTATAAACACAACCTTTCAGAGCCACCTGATATCCCCTCCTGGCTTCCAGCTTGCTCTCCACTAGAACTGTCATATCCCAACCCAACAGGAATATCCTGGAGGCAAAAAAAGTCTCAAGCTACACCACTTGGGAACTGGGTAGAGCCTAAAATATGTCACCCCAACTCTTTGTACCCATCTGGTTTATTGTCCTTTTAACCACTGGTGTTTCCTGAACGCTCAGGAGATAATATTTTGTTGCAATGATGATGCCTCAACTGCAGGTCTGAAGAAATGCTCTCATCCTTCCCCTGGGCTCTGAATGATTAAATAATTCTCTAATTCAGTCAAATTCTAAAGCATCACACTGTCAACCACATATGGAAATTTTCCAGA
Source organism: Regulus satrapa (assembly GCA_013396955.1). Lineage (NCBI taxonomy): Eukaryota > Metazoa > Chordata > Aves > Passeriformes > Regulidae > Regulus > Regulus satrapa. The sequence goes on from VWZN01013662.1 coordinate 406,833, forward strand.
GCAGTTCGCTTTCTTCAAAATCCTTCTTACTCCCTGCCAGGACCATCAGACAGTCAAGAGTTCTGAATCTCCGAGTATTTACTTGGTGGATGCAACCTAATGACTGATGAGGATGATCAGGGATAATATCCTTACTAGGAACTGGTTTCTTGTCACTATGGGTGTGGAAAAAGTGGAGTGCAGGATGGTGGCAATTCTAACCACGTGGGAAAGGAGTTCTGGAGATGATCTTTCAAGGAATTGAAGAAAATTAAAGGAAAAAAAATGCAATAATGAGACAAAACAAAAATAACAGGTAACTTCTGCAGAAAGGCTAAAATGTGAAGTGAAAAATGAGAATGAAAGAGATTCTGAGCTGCATGCCCAGATTCTCTGAGAGACAGCACGAAGTCAAAATGGAGAAACGTGTCTACCCATCCATCCATTCCTCCATGGGCTACCTGATATGGAAAGAGACCCAGACTGCTGTGCTGCCACACTAATACTCTTCAGACGCATTACATTCACTAAATTCTTTTCTAATAAGGCAAGACAGCAGAGTTCTTTTCTCTTGACATTTATGAAGCCTGCAAAGTGGAAACAATCAGTACTTTGTCAACACCTGACATTTAGCCTGACCTTTTTTTCATAATTGTATTAGAAGGCTAAACTAGACCCCAGAACATTTGGGAGCCAGCTGGATTTATAAACAGTAAAATATACTTCAGTCTACTGTGCTCAAATGAGCCTGTTCAGAGTGGATTCCTCAGAATTTAGCTCTGATTTTCACAGAAGGGCAGCATTGTAAGGTAGCTTTTTAAGGAACTGGACCCCAAGGCCTGTGCATAAAATAGAAGTACAAGTGTAACCTTTCCATCACCATCCACGCAGAGTTACTTTTCGATCTGAAACACAATTTTCTGAAGCTTTCTGTGGAAAACCCTCAAAACCTTTTCAGGATGGCATATCTGCCCAACATAAGACACAGATAAACTGCACTAGAGAGAGGGGAAAAATCATATGGTGTTTAAAATAATTTTGATTTTATTATATCAATCTGTGTATTTTACTTATTTCATGAGCTCATCGTATTTAGGGATCTTCTGTGGGAGAGATGGAAGGAAGGAAGGAAGGGAGGAAGGAAGGAAGAGAGGGGGAAGGAGTACTGAAACCGTGGGGTTCTCCACAAAAAGTGTAGGAAGAGCTATGCCCCAGAGAAGCATTTGAACAAAATAATCATTCTGATGCAAGAAAAACAGTGTTATTGTAGTGGAGCAGCTATGAAAGAAGGAATTCTGCTGTACCTGCTGTGAACAAGGCCCCTGCTTTAATTATGTCTGAAGCTTGGTGGCAAATATCCAATCCCCAAGTGAGGGGGAAAAAAGGAAGCAGTATTTTTTTTCCCCCCCATTCATGTAGCTGGCTGATTATTCTGAGTCTTTGACTCTTTGACCTTTTGTTCTTTATGAATGTGTCCTGCATATACCTATAGGGTCAGCTCAGACTGCCGGAGAGCTGCTAAATCTGGCTTAGCACAGCGCTTTAAACACTCTCCACAAAGCCCAGCAGCTGCCTCCTGCCCTCACTTCGCTCCAGTGCTGAGAAACCTCACTCCTAGGAAATGGTGAGAGCCCGGGGACTGGTGAGCATGTTACAAAGGCAGAGGTTTTTCTTCATCACAAAACACAGTCGCCAGCATTTCCAGCTGCTGGGAGGCCTCCTGCTCACAGGACAGCAGGGCTGGCTCCTGGCTGGTGCAGAGGTTGCCAATAAAGCAACTCCGACAATAAAAACTCAGAGGACCCGGACAGATAATGGTGTGACATTGCTGGCTGTGCACAAGCAGCACTGACTCCTTCCTCTAAGGAAGCCCACTGTGCAAAAGAGCGCTACAAAAGACCCCTTTTGGGGCAGAGGTCTCGTAAATCACTTCAGGAAGCATGACAGAGAGACAGTAAAATAAAAGGAAAAATTCAGAGCAAGGTGCTTCAGAATATATTATTTTAAAAGCCTAGCTGCACTGAAAGATTTTGGTCCTAAAGATCAACTGCATATTATGTGAAAAGCTCCCCTAACTGAAGCTGAGAGGGAACACTGGCGAAAAGATGGAAAGATATGAATGCAGGAAAGCACAGGCTATTTTTGTTAGTGATGCTAGTCTTTTTCCTTTGGCTAGCAGGGAAGCCTGGGAAATGAAGTTTCTAAACCAGCCATTAAAATTAGGCCATGCAAAGAACCTGTAAACTCTTCCCTTGAAGCTGCGGTACACGAGATTTTCTTGGTGGGAGTTCCAGCCATTATCATCTGTGTCCATGAAAGAAAATTGCACGATTCTAAATGTCTATGCCATGCACAGGCCTTTCAGAAAGCTTGCTCTGCTGACCACTCCACAAACCACTGCATCTTCTGTGATCCCCAGTCTAAAACCAGAAAGATTTGGGTGTTGCTACTCTTACTGGAACACAAATTATGAACGCTCTGACTATTTCTCTTTCTATTCGTGCTCCTTTCATTTGCACTTTCCCCTCTGCCTGTTACAATCTCCAGGCATTTTAGCCTCCTTTAAGTCTCCGTTTATTGAGTGGAGCTGGACACTTGCACTCACCAGTGTGCTCCAAGCCAAGCTGAGCAGCTGCAGCAGCCCCAGTGGTGTTGATCGGGGGTGATTTAACTTTACAGTGCAATTAAGCACCTAGCCCTCACTCTGATAAGAACCCCACAAACAAATAAATACATTAGTACCCTAGCTTATGCACCGATATGCTCCCAAAAGCAGCTGATTGGTGGGAGGGACCCGTTACTTTGCAAGTTTTGTGACCCACAGGTACAGTAATTGACACCGAAACGGGAGCCAGATTCGCAGATAAAAGAGCCAGACTGCTCAAAGGCTCCCAGGAAAGCTGAGATCAAGCACAAACAATCCCACTGCTGGTTAGTGACACGGCTGCTGGGTAGAGGGGAAAAGAAGGGGATGCTCAGTTGGATTCACAAGCGTGATGAACAACTGCTTCATCATTCACCATGAAGGGAAGATGCCCAAGAGGCACCCAAGCTCTTCTCCACACTCAACGCAGGAGCACGGAGTGGTTAAACCCAAAAAACAAAGCTGGGAAAGCCCTGAGAAGTGGCACTTGGTGTAGAGATCACAATTTAGATGATAACAAATGGAAAGGATAAACGTGATCCTGGAGAGTGTATGGAAAAACACTGAAATAACCAGGCAAGTAAAAGTGACACAGGCACCCCGTCCAGAGAAGGCCACAGCTATAAACAGCCTAGTCAGAAAGCAGATCTGAATCATCCTCTGCTTCAGCTTTAAATAAGGATGGCATTTGGTACTCAACAATTCAGGAAAATAATCTCCATTTTAAACAGCTTATAATTTAAAAATGGGTTATGTGAAATTAAATCATTGGCATTCAGTCTGTGGAAAAAACATCTCAGTGCTGGGTTTTCTTCTCTCCTGTAAATCTATCTTTGTCTATCCTGCAGTAAAACCATGTAATTAAAGATGTCACTCATTCAGGAAGGTGGTAGAGATCTTTTACCAGATTCCCTCCTCAGAGGCCACTGCATATTGCCTGTTCTTCCAAACTGCTCTGGGGTTTTCTGGTGCCTGCTCTACAGCCAGATGTTCCCAGATAATTACTGCATTTATTTAAACAAACTTTTATATAGATGTACATATAAAAATATGTCACAGCAAGTAATGATGAAGAAAAAAAAAAAAAAGAAAAGAAAAGAAAAAAGAAAAGCCACAAGTTTTTCTCCATCTGTTTTTGTTACACATGGTAACCAGGGAGATGAAAATATCCACAGTCCTTGGTTCTGCTACTCATAACAAAGTGCTTCTGCTTTATACACTGAATGGTTTCATTTGATTTTTTTAAGAGACTGAAAATAAACACAATCTCTATGCATAGTTTCCTCTGTTTTCAGGAACTATGACCTTTGACTCCTGTAAATCTATTTAAAGCTAATGTCTAAAGATCTGTTGTTCCAAGGATGTACAAAATATACCTAAGATTTATGTAACAATAAATCTTGCCTGGGCTTTCCTTTGTCGATTTTATTTCATTAGCCAAAGCCAGTAACCAAAATGACCTGTACATCCTCTGGAAGCTATCTAATGGGTTATTTATTTTTATTACAAACAATCTTTTTTTTTGTATCTCATATTAATATTGAAGGCAGGTGAAGGCATAAGGATTTACTGTCACCCACAGATGTGCAGAAGCAGTACAAACAAGAGTTATTGTTATCATAAAAACTCATTAATGCCATGATAAGCATTCATCTCTGAAAACAACCCCACTAAAATAAACCAGACACAAAATGTGGGCTACTGCACTAAGCACTCTTGAAAACAACATTTTCTGCTTTTTCAAAGTCATGGAAAATGTTACAATGATGCCATTTTAAGACTGCTCTTGAAAATTTCTTGATCCTCTTGTTTCATACTTAAACCACCATCCCCACTTCCACCAGCCCCAGATTAACACTGACTCAACTTTTTAAAAATAGATGCATTTTCTTCACAACTAGTACTGTCACCACTCCAGTGGTCTGAGTAAGTTTAAAATTGGTGAAAAAAAAGCTTGTTTAGAGTGGCATTCTTGCTTTTCCAGACCCAACATTGCTTCAAACCATCTCCTTTCCCAGAGGAAAAAAACTAAGCTAAAGTGATTGGAAAGAAAAACTACAAATGAAAAGTAAATGAATCAAACTGCTTGGGAAGATGTTTATCCTTTGAGAAAAGACCACAAAACCATATCTAAAGAAAGACAGTAACTTCATTAAACAGCCAGCTGGATCAAAATTAAGATAACAAACGAAGAGAAAAATTGCAATACACAGCTCCTGGAAAAAATATCAGACTGTGATCCCTAAAAATCCATACTGGATGAAGTTTATGGCCATGGAAGGTGCTAATTGGTATCAGCTAGCCATAAACACTCTAAAAACAACTGGCCAAGGTAAGAGGCACAGATTCCTAGAAGAGCTGCTGAATATACACCCAGCCTGATGGGGTGTGCTTTAAAAAACCTTTTAATAATGAGGCAACCCAAGGAGACTGGAAGAATTCTCATAATTTGCCAGTGCCCACAAAGGACAAGAGGGATGACACGGGTAATCACAGGCTGGCTAGTGACATCTACTCTTGGTAAAACACTGGGACACCAAAAGGGGATTGAGTTGATGAAGAACTCGGAGCCAGGAAGATAATTCCTGCCAGTGAGCGCGTTTTTATGGACAGCAGATCGGGCCAGATATCCCGTTCAGCCTGTTGAGGTCACACATTTCACCACAGACCTCGATAACCCTCGCACTTCTGACTTGTTTCCCACTATCCAACACCAGTGCAGTAAGATCGACCCTAAAATGAGGATTAATTGCTGGATGGAAGTTCATTAGCAGGGGCCCTGACAAATTGGCATTAACTGCAATGAATTCAGCATTTTCAGGGGTAAACTGTGATTATTAATTTCCACTGACCTCACTCTGGGGCTTGCACGGACACACATGGAGATATCACTATAGACCAACAGAATTAGAAAATGTGCTTTAAAAAGCAGCAATAGGAAGGGGTTTATGTGTCAGAGTGTGTAGGTGATTTAAATGGGGTTTCATCTCCATCTTTCATTTCTCTTAAGAAACCTAAAATACATAGAGAGAGGAGTTATTGAGAATTAATTTATTATTAGCCTCTAGACTGAATTATTAAGCCTCTAAGGAACATTTGTTCATAGATCTGATGTTCACTTTCTAAAAAAGAAGATTGGAAAACTGAAATACCTAAGGTGAAAGAAGTGATAAAAATGAGAGCTTGCAAAAATCCTTATTATAAGATGAGATGAGATAGAACTGAAGATCTCTTTTTGTNTGTAAATAGGGGTTCATTGTCTCTGGACGAGGTCTGGCCTCTTTTCTTCCAAAAGATCCCTTTCTAAGGCAGTTCCTGCATTCTCTATAAAGGGAATTTCTTAGTGGGGCAAAGGGCTGTGCTGTTCCTTTCCCAGAGGAGCTGCAGGACACACTGTGGAGCAGGTTAGTACCACAGGAATACCCAAATACCACCTTCACAAGAGGGCTAGCTGCACATAAGATTGTGTCTCCAATGACTAAATAAGGATAAAAGAGCTTTGAATTAAAAAATTAAAAAATAAAAAAATCTTAAGATTATTTTGGTACCATCTAACAGATGCATTTCATATTCACTGCAAAGGGTTCTGCATGTTTTGGGAATGCTGAAGTAGTGGATGTCCCAACAGCCAGTGTCACATAAAACACAGTTTAAAACACAGCTTAAAACACAGTTCCATGTGGATTAAAAAAAATAATAATAAAAAACCCAGTTGGCTCACAGCAGCAGTACTGCTCATTGCTAGGTTTGGGAACAGATGTTTAATTGATGAAAATCAGAGGAGCTATATGAATTTCAGTGGGGATATGGCAGCTTATGATTACNTCTCTTTTTGTTCCTTTTAAGTGAGTATACTGGAGAAGGATCACAGTGTGCAAATACCTTTATGAGGAGCAAATACAGACAACAAACAATACTTAAATTTAGCAAAGAACTGGATTTCATGATTTACATTACCAGCTATGTAATGTTTAGATCAACTTTCCCTTAACTCACACTGCACCAGATATGTAAAAACCAAATATCAGTTAACTTAAAAATTATATTTTTTTATATANTAAAAAACCCAGTTGGCTCACAGCAGCAGTACTGCTCATTGCTAGGTTTGGGAACAGATGTTTAATTGATGAAAATCAGAGGAGCTATATGAATTTCAGTGGAGATATGGCAGCTTATGATTACTGGCAGCTTTAGGCCTGTTTGTCATTAACCAACAACTTATCACCAGCAAATAACATACCCTGTATATTTACAGCCTGAAAGATTTTCAGACTGAAAAAGTTATTTTCCTGTCAAAATGAGCTAAGTTAGCTGATGTTTACTGCCTTTCTCAGTTCTGTTGCTGCCACTGACAGCAGCGCTGATTTCCACTGGCTTCAGCTTGGTAAATATTTGGTGTTTTATCAAGTATTATGTCATTTCAGTATACCATCCACAATCCTGTTGCTTAAGTCTCTATGGCATGCATTAGTCAATCGGAGATTGACATGTGAGCTTGATTTAGGTTTAAAAATATGAACCAGAGCAGAGGATGAAGAATTCAATTTATAACCACCAAAATTGCAAGGAAAATACAACCGAGAACAATGTTGGCATTCCTCAAAATAGCAGATATATGTGTGGTTGTGGTTAGGAATGGGAGGGCAAAGGGGAGGATTTTCCAATGGAATGGAATAGAAATTTTACAGTGGTTGTCTGGCCCTTCTATTCATAGTTTGTTAAATCCCTAAATAAAGTCAGTACAGAAGATCATTTGCATTTCAAATAATGGGTTTTGCCTAAGACTCTTAACTCGTTTTATTAAACAAACGAGGAAATAATTAGGTACAAAATACAACTAAAGGATAAAAATTCATATTAGCAAAACATCTCCAAATTGTAAGGCTACACCATACGACCCTCTGGGAGCCATTGCAAAAGCATTTCAAAATCTGCCCATTTTCTCATTTCCTTCATCTCCAATTCTTTCGTCTCGTCTCTCTGCTAACAGGGTGAATTCTACATTATTTAAAGCTTTTTCTGAAGAGAAGCTTTCCCTAAACACTACTAACTGAAATTTCTCCCAAACTGGCCTCGCTCAAGCCTTCTTTCACACACCCCACAGTACAGACAACACCAGAGAATAAATTGTCACCTGTGTTCAGCAATAATTTTGAAAAATAAGGAGCAAGGAGACAACTTCCTAATAAATTCTTTTTTCTCTCTCTCTCTCTTTACCTGTGGCACAGGCAGCTTTGTTCTTTCCTCATATTTCCCTCACTGACAATGTCTCACTCTGTATCTATACATCGTACAAACTTTCCATTCAGAAAATAAGCAAAAAATCCCTAGAGAGGGGGGTCTGCCTTCCTTAACCTCACCTTGCCTCTGTAACAGAGCCCATGACAATTTTTCCTCCCTTTTCCTGCTATTTTTATTCCATCTTCTTTTCTAAATTCCCTATCCAGTTGGGGTTTTTTTCCTCACTTTTCAGCTATAACCCCACAGCATCTTTGTTAACCTGCCAAGAGCCAATAATTCCCTTACTGATGATTTCTCCCATTACATCAACCCCGTGAGATGTCCTGACATGGAATTTCTCTCCAGACTCCTCCACTGAGCTCTCTGGAGGCCAAACACTTCCCCACTGGCCTTAAATCAGGGGGATATCAATGCACCACCAGTTCCTGCAGCTCCTGGCAGAGAACTGATCAGACATGCCCAGGTTACCTTCTCAGGCAACATCTTCTGGGGAGGCCATCCCTTCTCCATCTGTGCTGATAAAACTCTTCCCCAAAACTCTTCAGCTCGTGAGGAAGAGATGCTGAACAAATATAGAGGGACCCGACCAGCAATGAGAATCAGAGACAAGCTGTGGTTTTCTCTACAGGAATTCCTCTCTGCTAAATTCACCAGATTTTGTCCCTGCTCCACTTTTGAACAAGCTGAGCAATGGGAGATAAGCAACTTAAAATGTTCACATCTCATACTCCCATCATTTTTTTTTTTTACTTAGGTCTAAAACAAAAGAGAAGGAATGCATTCACACCCAAAACCTTATCACTATCCAAATACACAGTCAAATAGAAAGGCTAAGAAAGTTCTTTTAAATAAAAATAAAATACGGTTTGTTTCGAAAGAGAAACAAGCTGTTTGTTACACATTTTGAAAATGTGCAATAAACAAAGGGTACTGGCAGGCAACAGCAGCAGCCACTCTGCTCAGGAAATGCCTTAAAATATTAATAACTGCATACACCTAGATTAAAAAAACCCAGCATCACTTCTGCTCAAGTCATTACAAAGTCATAGAAGTATATTTGTATCAGACACTTAAAGCTTCCTGCTTGTCTTCTTCCTGTTCCACATTGATTCCATAATGCATTGGCATTGCTGAGCAAGCTCTTGGGAAGTACAACCAAATATAGCTTCAGAAGATAAAGAGATCAAATAGAGTCTGATCTAGTTTGCAATAATGGCAATAAACAAAACGAAGAAAAACCACCTCCTGAAAGAATTGTTTTTCTATGGAAATCCTAGCCACGCTCTTTTTTTGATTCTAGGGAAGAATGTCAATATTGAAGTAGCTTAACTTAATGGAAACATTCAATTCTCAGGAGTGTAGCTTTGTAAGAGGTCTAGAATGTCCTGGCTAATAAATGTCTCAGGTCAGATTAAATAAATCAGAGTGACAGCATTGTAATGGTTTAATTTTATAATCTGCATATAAACTTAGAGCACTGTAGTAGAATTATTCTCATTTATTTATGCCTGTACCAAGATCCATACATTTAGCATCTCACAATTCAATCAAGCTAGGAAAACAAAATCCTGCATGCTACATTAGTATTCATTATAGAGCTTAGGAGTAGGTTCAGCCAGAGTTTCTAAATACTTCCCTTTCCAGGGTACCTGAACAGATATGAGGCATTCTTTAGGCCTCTACTCTTAACTCACAGGGGCAAAAAAATAAAAAAAAAAAAAAAATTGGACATAACAGTACAGGATACAAATGTGAAGAGAAATTCTTAATACTCTTAGGGTTTGGGAGTTGGGTAGCACTCTAAATGGGAAAGATGTGACTGGGCTATAAAATTAAGAAGTAGAACCACAAAGCAGTTTTTAAAAAGAACAGTTCGGGTCACATTTAGGCCTGACAGTAAGGGATTCATGCTAATTCCTGTGCAGTCTCTTCAGTTTCCATTCCCAAGCTCTAAGTGTCCCATCAGACAAGACCTATCCTGGAATATAACCACACCCATCCAGCCACAACAAGGAATTCCCATAAATTCCATTCCTGTGGAAGCCACCAAGGCTCTAGGTTGTGCTGGGAAACCATAGCCAGTGAGACAAAGAGCCCTCTCCAAATAAACTGCATCAGATCCGTCTCAAGCACATTCAGAGTTGGCAACGCACCTCATCCCAGCCTCCCTTCCAACCCCATGAACTAATTCTGACTTTACGCTTACTTGCAGTTTTGGCATCCTGATAGATACATCACAGAATTTTTCTCTCTTCTTTCTCATACTGTTTGTTGACTCATATTGCCTAAATTTTTTGCTGCAAGCCTTGCATTTCCAGAATGCTCCTAACCTAAGAATCTGTGCAGAAGTCGCCTTTTCCTATGCCTTCCCAGAGCCTTGGACTAGAACGGCCAATAACTCACACCCCCCTCTTTCCCCCAAACTGTTTGGTATCCTGTGATATTCCTCGTTAGTAAAAGGGTTCTTCCTCAGAAGCATCCCTGGGAAGCAGCATTCTTGCACAACAAAAATGCTAAATACGTAGTCTGAAAAAAAACCTAATTTTTTTTTTTTTTTGTACTATCACCTGCCCATTTTCTGAAGGTTTTCTGAGAGAAATGGGGGCACAGTTTTGTCTTTCCTAAATACTGAGATAAACTGAAAGATAACAGTGGGGCCATTAAGGTAAAGCCATGTCTAGAATGCCATTATCTTGAAAAGATTTTAAAAATTTTAATTTCTTGATCACTTTCCTCCCTCTCATGCAACACAAAGGGGCCAGTTCTCCAGAGTTTGACTAGATATAAGCAGCCAGGACATCCTCTGCATATATTTATTCCCACTTGGGATTTGTCTAGTTTTGATCTATCCCGTTACAGTCAATCCATTCACCACTCTCATCACCCAACACTGGCAGCTTTGAAACACCTTTTCCAGCAGCTCGCTGCAAAGACATTCAAGCATTAAATTCCTCCTGGAACTTACAGGAGCAACTGTGTGAAATTGTGGTGGGTGTATCCATAGTAAGTGCACCTGGCACCATGTCCTGAAAAGCTAACAACAGTTTGAGTACTGTGACAGGGAATATCATAGCTATTCCAGACACACTTTCACATCTAATGGAGGCTATCTGACTTGTATTTCTGCTTTGCTTTGCCTTTATCTCTTTTTAAATGTTTTTTTTCTTTTTTTTCAGGTAAGTATCTGCCATCGGATGTCTCAGAAAATCTCACAAAAACAAAATTTTCAAGCTACGAACCATAAAAAGACCTAGCAGAAGGGAGAAGAGGGATTAAGGACGAACTTGGCATTGTGCAGCTGTGGGATGAGCTCTCTGTGTCTTGCACCTCAGTGCAAGGTTGTGCAGCTAGATAGTTAACTTGCACTCACATTCACTCTGCTCAGAAAAGCGCGTGCTTTTGGGGATGAGAACATTGACTGCTGGAAAAATGCATGCTTTGGAGGGTGAGGACATCGACTTCCTTTTTATATTTGCTATTCTAATTATACTGTCCTGACTTCAAATTAAAGACACAATGGCTTTTGCTTTTCCATTATGTAATTACAGATTTCTGTAAACATTCTTTCCTTTGTTGGTTTGCTCTGCACGCAGATTTTTTTTTTTTGCCTTTTTTTTTTTTT
>VWZN01013662.1:434173-449010 GCA_013396955.1 Regulus satrapa
AAACTCATTCAGAATCACAGAACAAAAAGGTACCAAGCCATCCCAGAATTTATCCCGACATCTTTGTCCCGTTGGAAACTCGTGGAAGCAGCAATCTGGGCTGCAAAGACCTGAGATCTAAACGACTCCAGCAATTATTCTGTTAAATCCTATTTCAAACAGCAATATCTTCCATAGATGGGCACTCAGGTTATTCCATTAAATCAATTCCAAGAGAGTGAACAGTAAGAGCTACAGCTGAAATGAAAATCTGTGGAGATTTTAGCCCTGAAATTAGAGATGCTTTAGAGAGCAGTCTGCATCGATTCAGAAAGGTCTTTGTCATTGTCATTGAAGGAACTGGAGACTCCAATTCATGCCTTGCAGGGTAAAATAAATTGAATACCTAATAGAACATGGTATAGAACACAGCATTGAGTTAAATTTTTCCACAGTTTCTCTTCTTTAAGCCTTTCCTGGGTTTTCTTACCTTCTCATTTAAAAATTCCTGCTCTTACATCTTTGTTTTCTGTCTGACACTTTCTCCTAGGTATAGAAAGCATAAAGCACATGAACTTTACTCATCTCAGCCACTGGGCAGATTCTTGAATCACTGCTGCAATCACTGGGGGGAAAAAATATCCAAGCAAAAAATCCTAAATCTGCCCAAAAAAACCCCAAAAACAAACCCCTAAACAAAATAAAAATTTTTAAAAGTGCACACACACAGGGGGAAAAAAAAACCCCACAGTGATTCTCTATGACTCTGTTGTAAAATCTAATGACAGTAAATACAACGGCATCATCAGTCCACAATAGCATGAAACCAAATGTAAAAGTAAACCTTTCTTCTTAACTTGAAGCAAAATTATCTCCTGCATAATCAGAGAGATTTTTCAGGATCACTTTGAACATGCACATGAGCTAAATTCCTACTCTATTTGCTAACAAACATGGCACATACGAAATAAAGACCTCACTGTCATACAGCATCTCACTCTATTAACACATATTACAGAAATAGAACTGTTTGATTTATATCTGTGTATGAGTAAATATATAGCTTTTTAAACCTCGGGAAAAACTGCAGAATGAACTTACTCAAGATCTGTAAAATTACCCTTTTTTTAAAAAAAACTTTTAGACAAGCCATTGCAAATATTATTGTTTCAACTTGTGACAAAAATCAATTATCTGCCTCTCTTCTACAAGCTCGCCTGGAATAAGGAGTGCTGTCTAAAATAAATTCAACTCCGGGAGACAAACAGGCAAATCAACTTAAAAAAAAAAAAAAAACAAAACAAACAAACAAACAATGGTAACTGATTGATGGATTGGTCACTGACCAGTCAATATGTGACATTTGAAAATTCCATTTTAACGCGCACTCCAGCGGGAATGAAAAACGCGCTGTCAAAGTGACCTCGCCAGAAGAGTTTATGGTTGAGAAGGCTCCGAAAGAAGGAAATGGAAAGGGTAGGGCCTTTCATCACATGAGGTAAATCTATTTTTGGGCTCCCGATGCTGTCGGGGGGTGCTCCCGAAGCTGGGAACTGGTTACTGGTGCAAAAGTTTTTGTGCTGAAACTGGAACCCAGGTGAAACCTCCCCGCTGCCTGCTTCCCTCCCTGCCCCCAGGCAGCTCGCAGGAGCCTTTGCCAAGTTTCGGGAGCATTTCAGCACACCTGGCTTGAGCCTCAGAAGCTGAGGAAGGATGCGAAGACGCTGATGGAAATTATGTAAAGCACCAGCAAAAGCCCCCCCAGAGGTTTCAGGCCGCCTCTGATGTGTTCCTAGGCTACCACAGCAAACACGAGCCACAAAAGCCCCCAGGTTGTGCAAATGTTGCGCTCAAAGCCGCATTTTGGGGCCACCACGCCCGTGGTTCAATTCCTCTTGCAAATGCTGTCGCTGAACTGCAATTTATTGCATCCAGCGCAAAAACCGGGTCACCGCATCTTGTGCCTCGCTTCTTCTGGAAAGCCCTGCAGTGGAGTCAGAGCCCATGTGCCCTGGGCCTGATTTTCTGTCTGATTCCATCCCAGAATACTGGCTGCATCCTGTAACTCTGCCTGAAACCCTGCTTAACCCGGACTATTTGTTACTCTGCTTTTGCTTAGTGATTCATGTTTTGCTTGGTGGGCATTAAGTGATAAGGGGCACAAACCCAGGTTAAAAAGGGAATTATCTAAGCAGAAATTACACCTTCAAGTGATAACCATAGCCAAGGTGTGGGTGCTCAGCTCACTTTTCACTCTTTCAGAACAAACCACATGTCCTGGGAAGGGCAAAAGAGTTACACAACTCTAAATAAGAGAGTGTGGGGTGTAGTGAACAGAATTTCCTCATGTTATTAGTCAGTTATTAAATAATTAGCGTCACATATATGTTATTCCTCTAACATCGAACATAAACACGGGGATTAGTTCCTGTCTGTCTTTATTACAGGCTATTTAAACAGAAAAGAAGTATAGGAAATTTGAAAACTTGTTTTTCAGCACTAAAAAACAAAAAAAATCCCACCTGCCTAGTTCATTGCCAGCTGAGCTTCGGCAACCCAAGTCAGGCAAATTCCTCCTCTAAGAGTAAAGCTGGCATTTTTCACAGCTCCCTTTTCTCTCTCTTTTTTTTTTTTCCATCAGTAATTGATTTTAGGGAAGGAGAGAATTGGCCATCAATCACCACTTCACACTTTGGGCAGGGAGAGCAGTTCAGATCCATCACTTCCTTTACTTCTGTCTGTTTGTGCCCTTCCTCCAACATCACACATCTTCACTTTTTGTGGAGGGTTGTAGACAAGGGCACCAATTTTGCAGAGAGTTTTTAGGTTTTTTTCAGGGTTAGGATTGATGAGTGGGAGATGGCGTTTTGCGTTTGGACTTAGATATTTATTATTTCTTAGTAGTGTTATAGCTTTATGAGGGAGTGAGTTTTCAGCACTTTAGTTAATAAGATAAAAATGGTGATGATAGCTTTTAACGGCAAGGTTTTTTTAAGAGTAAACTTAACTAATGAATAATTGCTAGCTAAATTATTTTTATTTTTTTACTTAATAACTAGACAGTAGTCGTTCCCAATGTGGAGTTTTGCACTTAATCACACAATATCACTTAAACTTATGAAGAAGAACAAGGAGCTAAGGCTTTAAGACTTCCATCGTGTTTTAAATATACTACTATATCTTAAGACTGTAAGTTTTTCACTCTGTGACATCACACACTTTTATTAAAATTACACCTTTTCAGCCTTATCACTCAATTTTGGAAGCCTTCTCTAGGGTTAGAAGCGGTGCTCTGCTGAAGGCCAGTGCCTGTCAGCACAGAAAGCCTGGAATTCTCTGTGCTCAGGGATTCAGCACAAGAAACCACTATAGGACAGATCCCCACAGACAAAATGTGGGATTTTAATCCAGCTCTGATCCAGATCCATGCTGGAACTCCGAGTCCCTCGGTCTCTCGCAGAGGTAAATCTGCTTTAGCTCGCTGACCCTGAAAGCGCAGAGATGAGACACATCGGTGCCCAAGCAGCACAACTGATAGTGACTGGCCCTGGGCTGCAGAGATCTCCTGAAAATTCTCGTTTTTGAGGGTTTTCTGCCATAATCTCCCCTCCATTGCAATCACATCCGTGCGCATCTCGTCCTGTGTCGCTCGGAGCGGCTTGGTCTGGGAAAGCCAGGTAGGAAATGCCATCCCCTGGGAGCCAGAGCTGGCTTGCTTGCTCTTCTCCATGGTGAGAATGGGTCACACAAAGCATCCTGATTTACTCAGGTGGAAGGGCTTTTTCAGAGAGGAATGGGAAAGGAGAGGGCGCGGTGGCTTATGCTAATTGTCATCTATTTATTTTGGGAGATAAGCTACTTATACATGGTATGTTTGGTTTGGATTAACTTGGGCAGACACAGAATGACTGTCCAGAATTTGACCTTGACATGAGTAAGTGGCCTTTGGCAGAGAGGGGGGACACTGACAGATGCTGCCCGAGGAGAGGGATCAGTCCCAACCCAACTGCTGCACCAGTTCGGGGCTGGCAAAGGCAAAGGGACCAGGGGGAAAAATACGGACCGTGTAGGAAAAATCGGGAGGCAGAGGTTCAGGGCTGGCCAGGGCTACAGACAGCTCCTGCTAATGCCATTTGTTTTGGAATGGCAGTGTTTGTACCGAGCTGAACTCGAGGACAGGAAAAGGCAGACAATAGCACAAAGCTGCTGCATTGTTCGCCCCATGTGCTCTTTTCTTTCCCCTTGGCTTACCCAGCTGATCATTATGTAACCAATCAACTGGGCTAATTTTCAACCTGTCCAGGATATTCTCAATTATGTATTCTTCATAGAATGTCACGGTTTATTTTTAAAAGGCCCAGAATATTTCCTGTGATTAATGTCTGGATTAGTCGTTGTTTTACAGGGTATATAGACTTGGGTAACAAATCTTAATCCTGACTGAAAGGGCAGTTCAACACGAGCAAGCTTTTAATTTAAGTATCTTAACAAAGGGATTATATATTCTTCCCCTTCCTTACAAGTATTCAGAGGAAAAATACAGCAATGGCAGATGAAGTGGGGCATGAAACACATTGTTTTCTGTTCTGGGAAGGTTTGCTTAAAAACCAAGCAGATTTCAAAATGACAAAACAATTTTTCCTGGCAAGTTTGGT
Source organism: Regulus satrapa (assembly GCA_013396955.1). Taxonomy (NCBI): domain Eukaryota; kingdom Metazoa; phylum Chordata; class Aves; order Passeriformes; family Regulidae; genus Regulus; species Regulus satrapa. The sequence goes on from VWZN01013662.1 coordinate 438,808, forward strand.
ATCAGGCTTTGTTTTGCTAAACCTGATTATGTACTTTGGCTGCTCAGCACAGGCATATGTTCCAAACCAATTTAGTCCCTGCTCAGAATGAGTCTCCTTATTTGTCCAACAGCTTCGGAAATCATTTTTTCATGCTGACTTTGAGTGACTGTTTAGCACACACTGCAAAGGTATTCCAGGGACAACAGACCTCTTCAGCAACTGAAGGCCCAATTCAATACTTTTCCTTTTTTTTTGTGTACTCTTCTGTTTAAACTGCATTAATAAAGCTCTTCTATGTGTTTTTAAACCTGCTGGTCACATTGCACACATTTCAAGGGAAGAAATGTCAGTCCAGGGTTGCAAAATGCCACCAAGGTGAACAAAAAGGTTTAAAAAAAAATTTTAAGCAATTATTTTAAATACAACCCTCATTTCCACACAATAGTAGAAGATTAAAGTCTTCATAGCTGCAGAACTCACAATTTAAGGCAGGAAAGATGCCCAGATCTGCATAAATCCTTCCACAGCCCCTTATAATATTTTTGTTGTTCTGCTTAGACACTTTCAGCTCTCTGTCCAGTTTCTAATCCTGAATGGGAATATTTCTGATGTTGACTTCATACATACTGGGCTGGTGGGGAAGAATGATGCACAGGTCTCAATAGCCAGAACCTCCCCTTCGTATTCAGCAGACAACTTTCTCAGACTCAGGACATTCTCACGTTGGCAAAACTACCAAAACTCCGGACAAATAGCACTGCATCTTTTACAAACGCCCCTCCACTAGCACTAAATACTCCCCCTCACTGGCATTCCTACAATTCCCTTACAGTAAATATTTAGTGGACATCCTCCTCCATTCCTCCCGAGAGAAATCTGCGAGAACACAACACAGTCATATCTGACACGAGAGCAATGCATCTGAAGGAGGGGAAATAAACAAACAAGAAAAAAGTAACAGCCACCAAAACTACTGCCTGGTTTGGACCAGAGGCAAAGAAACCAGTTCCTCTGGGGCCAGTGAACTGGTACTAGAGGAGCTGAGTGTCCCCACGATGAGGAAGTTATGGGTTGCCACACTGCTCAGCTGCTCTGCTGTCCCTCCTGGCCACAGGGAACTCATCTGTTAGCCCAGGAAAACCAGGGCTGGGCACATTTCTGGACACCAAAGACTCACAAACTCAGCTAAGGATCCCTTCCCTGGTAATTCCATTGTCACAGCAGCATCACCACCACCACCACCTCGGGGCTTTGTCAGCGGGCTGGACAGGCCACTCAAGATAACCCATAATAGCAGGCAGAAGCAGGGCATGCCAGTGCTTTTAGCCATGCCTGGTGACAGCCAGCAAACAAACTCTATTGAACATCTCGGGGCCAGTGCTAATGTGACTGGTCTAATGTGGGAGATTAACCTCTCCGGATCACCCTTTCTGTAAATGAAAATAAGTACCCCAAGGTGCGGGCCTGGAGGAAAAATTCAGCTCATAATGGCTGCTGACAGATTGGCACTAGAGAGCATCACACTCTGCTTTTCCTCGCTCCGGGGGAATGGCAGGTATTCCAGAGGTCCTGATTGCTTTTCCCCTTCATGCAGCAGAGGACAGGCAGCCCCAGCACAAACAAAATCACCCCCTTGGCTTTCAGGCACCTCAGAGCTGTTTCTAAATGGGGAGATAAGTCTCTAACATCTTTGATTTCCACGACAAGTGGACTGGAAGTTCTCTTAAAAGGGAAATCTTCCCCGGGATACTGAGAAGTACCCCTACAAGAGAAGGGTGGGGAGTCAGGCGTCTGCCCTGAAGGACAGTAAGAAAGCTTCCCTCCTTAGCTTGTACCAAGAGATCTGTTGGTAAAGGATGAGGACAATGCAAACCAGGTCCTACTATCCTTAGCTCTGCAAACTGGTCTCTTAAAGAGCAACCTCCAGAGATTCACAGCAAAGCCATGCAGCTTTGCATGGGGCTTCTGCAAGGGGAAAATCACTGGAGAGAGGGTTCCATGAAAGCCATTTACTAAGCTGGGTCACATTCACATTCCTCTCTTCTTTCCAGAGCCATAGAAGGCAGAGCAAAGAGATCAGAATAAAAGGTGTCTGAAAAAACAGTCTTCAGCAGCAGGGCCTACACATGTCTCTGTAGGAGATTACAGGTTTGATTAATTTTCGAGGCCTCCCCTCGTTAACCACGGTGCCTTCCGCCTCCAGGTACTGAGCTGAGGGGAGCAGGCCAGTCCCGCTGACACAGAGCCTCCCAAAATGTGACAGCTTTCTGCTGCTCGTGGGTGAACTCACTCCAGGACCTTGTAATGCAATCAGGCTGAAATAAACTCTTTCCATCTGAAGTAATGGATTGTGTTTCTGCAGGCTTAGGAAGGAGAGACCTGGAACAGATAATCTTTTGTTGCTATCACAGCAATCCCACCCGGGACAGCCTCTGGGGATATGACAGGGCTTTGCTTGCCAGCAGCTCCTGGTTTACAGACGCTGGGTGGTCAGGCACAGCACCTGCTGCACAGTGCTCAGCATTCCCTCTGCTCCAGGGAAGTTCATCCCTGGGCTCTGTCTTCTCCCCACAAAACACTTGGCCAGTCCGAACTGATGTCTCGGGGGTGGCTATCAAAGGAGAGAGGGACTGACAAGCTCCTAGCTACTCATTACACCAATACTTCCTTGACACGTGGTTGAATCAGTTGGAAATTGCAGTGAGCTACAGATAACTCGGGCTTTTCAGTTCTTGCTTCTCATCACCAAGTGCTCCAGAACAACAAGAACGCCTGCTACAGTGCAGCACATTTCATTTACTTTGAATGCGAGGTAGGGAGGGACATTTCACCAGCAGGCAATGAAATTTGTCAAGACTCTTTCAACAATACGCCCTACAAGCTTCAGAGAGAGGTTTTACTTTCTGCTTGCTCTCATGCTTCTGCCACGTTGCTAACAGCATCATTTCCTTTCCTCCTGGTTAATCCATGTCGTCTGGAATTGGCTACCATTAGGGGATGTGATGGCGGGTATCACAGGTAACTGCATTACACTTAGCAGTAAATTGCTTCCCCAAAAACAATTGGGTTCAGCCAGCAGGAATTGAAAATGCTGCTGTAAGGTGCAAGATGCTGCCTGTCTCAATACAAGCAGTCGAACTGTGAGAAGGCATTCAGCAGGATTGGAAATTTTTGCTTAAGCAGGACCATACACAAGAAACTCACCAAACTTGTGCATCCCATCGTGAACGGGATGGGGTTGCACAACCTAGCAATGATTTTCCATTTTCTCCTGGTGCAGCACTTGGGCACAAGGAATGCCTTGTTAATTAAACACAATTCCGCTCCACACCAAACACATATTTGCTTCTAAGTATTTGTTTTTAAGCAATTCCAGGAAACAAGCCTCTCTTGCTCGTTCCTCCCCTCCCTCCCCTGGAAAGATTCCTTTGAATTCTGACCTTCCACATCTCCCCACGAGCTGAGTGGGGTGGGGGAAAGCAGGACAGCTCTGCTTGGGGCCTGGGGAGTGGAGAGACCTTTTGTTGTTCCCCAGGTAGGATGTTGAGCCTTCCATCCAGGGAGCCCGAATTCCTTTCTCACCACACCCAAGGTCATTTTAATGAAAATTCCTAAACCCATGCCAGGGGGATAGAATTGCTCCTAATCCTTCAGCAACACGTCATTTGATCCCCGGGCCCACTGGGGTTATTATCGTGTGTCTGCAGAGCACAGCAAAGCAGACAGGAGTAGAAAAATGGGAACCACTGCAGGAGATGCCCTTCCCTTTCCCAACCTTTCTTTCAGAGCTCCTGTTTTCTTTCTTTTTTATTTTCTTTCCCCCCCACCAGAGCGCATTCACCGCCTGCCAGTTTTCAAGGGATAATGCCATGTTTTAAGTCACCCTCTGCCATTCCCTAGAAGCTGCACGCGTTTTTAATGAAATTAATGAGGAAGTTTAATTTTAAAGGCAGATTGTTTCCTCTGGTTTGCATTTTGAAAGGAACTGCATGTCTGTGTGGTCCATGCCTTACAGTATTGTACTGATGGTTTACATCTGTGCTCAAGCAATGTTTTAGCATCATGAAAAACAACACAAAACCAAAATTAAAGTAAAATTGCATTTTTGGCAGGATGCAGAGGAAGGAAAAAGAGCTAGTGAATCCAGTACAACTTCATCTGTTTTTCTGGACTGTTTTCCATGATGCCACAAAGGCCTGTATTTTATAGAGAAAGCTTTTGGTGGGTAAGGAAAGGTTTCATTTTTCTCCTCTAGTTGCCTCCTCACAGCCTATCTGGGCATTAATTCCCTTTCCTATCACAGCGAGATCTGGAAATCCACTGTGCCCTTGCCTTGGCACGCCCCAGGCCTCACACAAACGTGCCTGCCTTTTCCTATTAGTGCTCCTTGCTTTCCTGGCACAGACATTTCAGAGCTTTCCAGCCCTGCCAAGTAAGATGAACACTTCGAAATTAGCAAATTTCCTCCCCAGTATTTAAGAATGTGCAGTGCTGGGCTCACAAGCTATTTCCTACTCTCTCACCTCTTCCCCAAACATGATAATTTCTGCCCAACTCTTGTCTGCCACCTTTTCACTGGCAGAACTCGGAGTGGGGCATCGCAGAGATGAACATTCCAATCTCCAAGGAGAAACTTGGCCAAGGGCATACAACAGCTGAGACAGCAACAGAAAGGAAAACCTCAAATCCAGGCCAGGAATTTGTCCCAGCTTGCTCTAGACCTGACTTGGACAATAAAGGACCAGTGCCACAGAGCACCTCCACTCTTCCAAAGAGCTGCCTAACTCACACTACTACGGGATGAGAGCATTGACAGTACTGACGGTATTTTCCAAGATACTAAAGTGTTGCCAAAAAAAACCCCAACACTTTAAAAGTTGTTGATACAAATGACAGAGAAGCAAGACACTGCATGAAAAAAAGTGGTTATATATATATATATGTCTATGCACACACAAACCTGCAACTTCTGTATTAGTTAAAAAAAAAAAAAATTAAAAAACCAACCAAACAAACAAAAAAACCCCCTCATTTCTACCTAAATTGACAGGGTAGGAACGAGCAGAAATTAGGAACCAGATGAATGCCCAAGAACTACCAGACCCATGTACATTACCATGCTCTCTCTTTAATTTAGTTGCATTCACTCTGAACAATAACTATCCTGTAAATCATTTTTGGTTTATATGATATACTTCACCCCTATCTACAAAGAAACAGTGAAGAGGGCCAAATCTACTGATGAATCAAGCCAGAGCCAGGGATGATGTAAACACACTTGCTGTGCCAATCCACCTCCTTCCATCCTGACCTGCCATACTTGTGTTATTCTAGGCCTGGGCCTGATCAGAGATGCTTCCTTGTGCCAAAAGATTAAGTAATCACACACAGATACATCCAAAATTTAGGGGGAAAAAAAGAATAATAATTAAAAACATTGATCAGAAAGATGTTTAAGGGGGGAAAACAAAGAAAAAATAGCAAAATAATTGCCCGAAGTGTTGGGGACATCACTTTGGGCAATATATAACAAACAAATGGATTAATTGTTTAAGGCCATTTTATTTAACTATATTCAGGAGGTGTTTTTTTTTTTTTTTTCCTTAGGACAGGGTAGTCCAGCTTGTGAAACCCTGCAGCCATTGTGCAGCATGATAGGAGACTGATTGATTGATCCCAGCTCAACTCAGTCAATGGCCAGCACCATAAAGGCAGAGGTGTCCCCTGCAGAGGAGCTGTGCAGGCAGACTTGACTGATGGATTGAGGACAGCAGAGCCCCCCACTGCCCTGAACTGAGCACGTTAATGCCCCACTATGCAGGAGTCCTCCTGATGGATGGGATGTTTGACTGGCTGCAGCCCAGTCCCACAAGGATCACAAAGTCCACAAAGGTGTGTTAGAGAAGAACTCGGAACTTTGGGGAGCCACCCCTTTCCTCTCTCTTGAAGAGTGAGTTCTTAGCCTTCAAGTCACACTGCCTGAGCTATAAAGACTTCTATTATGGTAGAAATTGGGGCAGCTTTGAGCCTTCCTGCCCTGCTGCATCCATACCAAAATAAAACATGAAACTGCAGAGGGCAGGAAATAACTGCATGTCCACATTACCGAGATCTCGTAGGGTTTTAGTCTGAGGAAATTCTGTATCATACAGTGAGAGTGTGGAGGAAATTTCCAAAATCATCTGAAGCACGGGTTCTACAGTGAGAAAACATGTTTTGAAGCACAATGTGCTTTGAAGTTTTCTTTGGGATCCAAAATGTCCTGGGTCCATTAAATGTCATCATTTATTGGTGCTACTATGCTGATACTGTGAAAAGCGTTTATTTCAATCTTATTGGGACCTTTTCAATCTCTTTCAGCTTTAATATTAGCTTTCTATGTATGCAGTCAAGAAACAACGAGACTTTTTGCTCCTTTTCAGAAATTGCCCTATCAATTAGTGTGGTTTTGATTTTTAAAAATTATGCAACCAATTTATTCACTCAAATTTGGGATAGGTAAACTTTCCTGCTGATAAGAAAATTGTCTGTCATCTTCCTTTGGTCCTTGGTTTTCTTGGAGAAAGGAAAGATCCCAGGTGTGATGTGTGGGAGCCTTTAAATATTTGGAAGTGAAAGTACAGAGCCCAGAAGACTTTCCCTTTTCTCCTCACAACCAGTATCAACTCAACTCTCACAGATAATCTCTGCACTAAATTTGCTGACATGCCTGATGTACTTTATATTCCTATCTTCCAAAAACCCCAAAAAGCTGAAAAATCATATGTGGCAGTTCGGCTGATTTTTGGCAAAGTAAGTGGCGCAGGACAAAAGCAGACCATGCATGTGTAGAGTGCAAATACAGCAATACATGGCTGGAAACCCTTCAGAACAAGAAAGAACCCAATGAAACAGGCAAATGCAGACAGAAATTAGAGCTAAACCCTCCGAAGCCTCTGAGATTGCCTGAAGCCACAGAGATCGTGCTGCTGGCGGGGCCACTGAAGAAGGAACACGAGGAAATCCCCAGCTGGATTTTTTGGGCCGTTCCATCACACCCTCAAAAAGCCAGACAGAATCCCAAAGAACTGCAAGCTGGGAGCCTCGGCCTCTCGTTCCCCCACGGGGTAACATGCTCCACTTGGCAGAGGAACAACGAGCAGCGGAGGGAACGGCTCTGCTACAGAAGAGCAGAGCACCCCAGGCGGTTCTGAGGAGCAGAGGTGGGTGAGATCCTGGGAGGATCTCACCAGGAAACCCTGACAACACTCGCCCGTCACCAGGTAAACAAAGACGAGCTGCAGTTGGGAAGGTTACGGGGTGGAAACCCAGGAAAACAGGAAAAGAAGCTGAACAACGGGCAGCCTCCCTTCCTCTGGGATGGGAGGCCATGGCCAGGACCACGGAAAGGCAGCAGCTGGTGGGAGGAAGGGGAAGAAAGGTCCTCATGGGAGGACCATTCCTACAGCAAGAACTGCTGGGGGGGTAGAAACACCCATGCCCAGGTCTGCCTGCAGTTCTGGCTCAGTGCTGGGGCAGGAATGAAGTGCTGCTATGGCACTGCCCAGCTCTTGCTACGTGAGAGAACTCTGCCCGCCCTAACCTGCCCGGGGGATGCTCCCCATGCCCACACTTTGTGCACAGATCTCTTAAATTGGGCAGAAGCAGCCCTTTACCGTGTGTAGGGATTTTCTGTGCTGGGGGAATTCCTCCCTGGACACAGGAGAGATTTCTGCCTGGCTGCTTGCTGCTTGCAGAGACACATTCTCACAATGAATTAGGATTTGTGGGTCCATTACAGGTATTTTCAGTTTTACCTCAGAGTTATCCAGTATTGACACTTCTAAACTTAATTTAAAATGCAAAAGACATAGCTCTGGCATCCTCTAGACACACACTCGTTGGTAGGAAAAAAATATTAGCTCACTTTCAGAGAAAAACACAGAAAAAGAGAGAAAAACGGCACAGCCACTGCTGCTCCTCAGCATGCTGCAGTGGCACACAGGCAGCACATTTGCTTTCCCATCCATTCCAAACACAGGAGGATCGGAGTTTTCGTCAGAGGGATTACAGTACAAGCATCTGGAAGTTAAACATTTCCTTACTCAGTTAAACCTATCAGTTTTGTTTAGTTACATCCCCTCCTCAGCAGCCTCATCCCGTTGCCTGCCGCCTCACGTGTTCCAGCTGTTGCCTGAGCTCACGGTTGCTGTACTGCTTATCACCTGCAGGAAAAAAAAAAAAACCACCCCAAACCACCCCCCACATCCAAAAAGACACCGCAGCCTCTGGGTACTGCAAGCCTGGCATCACTTCAATGGGGAGACAACGCATCCAGCTGATGCCAGCAGGTCCCAGCTGGCAACCCACACCCCACGGAAGCAATGAGGAGCCACACACTTGTTGCAGGACAAGCAGCCAGTGGTACCCTCCACCAGGAGAGGGTACAGGTGCCACGGCAGCCTCTGAGCTGCCAAACGTCCCCGAGTTCAGCATACCACACCAGTGAACCCCGAGGACATCCCAGAACTCCGTATCTCTCGTCGTTTTGATAAGCGGGCATTCGTTTGTCTGGAGCAGAGGTAGGAGCACATGCACCTGCACTCAGGAGCTCAGCTGGGATCTCTTATTATATAGATAAGTGTTTCTGTTCTATTAAAAAAGAACACAAATTCTCAGACACAGATTCTAATAAGGCATGGTGCATGGAAAATTCCTTGGGGCGATATTCCAACTCACCTATTTCCACTGACCCTGGCCTGTGAAACACAAAAAGGCAAAGGCTTTATAGAGGAGAACGAGCCAGGGTGCCAACATACTTGCTATTGGCATGGAAAGATGCACACATTTCAAGCCCTGATGCTTGGAAAAAATGAGGGTTTATTTTGAAGTCATCGCCTTTCAAACCCAATAATTACTGTCACTGACAATCATGATTTATGTAACCTCACTAAAGCAGTTTAGATGCCTGCATGTTTGGGAACTTGCATGGTTTAAAGGGACAAAAATACATGCTTAAGTATTAGAGCCCTTACAGCAAAAGCAAAAATTGACTTTCATTTTGTCAGGCAATTATTCTGGACACATTTTTACCATTCTGACCAAAAGGTACCAAAACAGCCTTATTTCATATACATATAAACACACACACACACACATATATATATATATATATATATATATATATATATAGCTACAGCACCCAACACTTCCTTTCACAAATAGCAGACAATAAAATAAAAAATATTTCAATCTTGCTGAAAAGAAAAATCAAACCGATATTAACAAAATGAAATAAAGAATGCCTTCCTTCCCATATCTTCTGGCATTGTTTAATTGAAGCAAAGCATTGTTTAAGCTTTATGCTGACTATGTGTAGTGAAGGGGGCTTTCCTGAATGGAGTTTGGAAGGAATGTCACCGATACCTGGGTGGGGCACGGGTGGCCTCCCCTGAAGACAATTTCCTTCTCTATTCACATAACCCCTCTGTGTTCTTCATTCCTGTAATTTAATCATTAAACCAACATCAGAGACTTCCCACTCTACCCCAGTGGATCACGAGGCCGACCCTTCCAAGAGACGTTACCCGCCAAATTACGTCTTTCCTCATCAGGTTCATTTCCAGCACAGTCATGGGGCTGGGGACATCAGCACTTAAAAGCAAGCAGTAAAGTCAGGCTTTTGGCCAAGGTGAGCTGCCAGCAGGTGCCATTGGCAATTTCCACGCCAGTGGAACTTCCAGTTGTCTCATTTTTTCCAGAGGAAGCACTTGAGAGAAGGCAAGTAAGGAAAGTGACGTTCCATTGATCAAATAAACACTGAAGGACAATGACAGGGCCCGAGAGACACAAAAAGGGAAGTGATTTGAGGACATGACGCTCCTGCCTTTTTTTTTTTTTCCCCCACACCTGTGTCTTGTACGTGACAAAAGCTAACTTATGATTTTGATAACTGGTACCCAGGTAAGCGATGGATTGTGGTGACCTTTGGATGCTTCTACATAGAAAAAAATAAAATAAAATCACCACTTCAATTGGCACAAACAGCAACCTCACCAGCAGTGTTACTAGAAAGATCAAGGGCCAACCAGCCTTTGACATTATGCAGTAAACACTCAGAACAACGTATGTCAGGTTTAAAAAAGAAAAAAAAAAAAAAAGCTCTGTGCCAGCCAGGCTCAGCTGAAGTGAGAAGATGCTGTACCTTACAGAGAGAAGTACAGGGAAAGCCAGAGGATGAAA
>VWZN01013662.1:449293-459431 GCA_013396955.1 Regulus satrapa
AAAAAAAAAAAAGTCCATTTTTCTGAAGATTTTTTTTCTTTCTAATTTAGGAAGGAAAAAAATTCCATAAAAATAGATTCTAGGGACAAAAGTTTAACTCAAAACATGTGATGAGTTTTCTTTTTCCTACCGCCTAAACACCACAAGGATTCCACACTTCAAAAATATTCTGAAATTATTTTGCCTCCTAGTGATAGAAAGGCACTTCCTCTGTGTCTGCTGAACAATTCAGTGGAAACAGTTTCATAATCCGCCCCCGTTTCACCAAAACAGAATTTTCTGCGAGAACCCAAACGATCCTAAGGGGAAACAAGTGAAAAAGAGCATGTAAACTGTACTGCTAAGTTGCAACACCATCTGTCAGTAAGAGCAGGGTCTGAGGGAAATTGTTTGCTGCATATCCTGGCAAGCTTGCTCCTGCCCATTCTGGGAACACAGTCCCTTGCAGCTGCTGTGTGTGGCATGAAGCTCTGGGGCCATTCTGTAGACATCACCTAAACAAGAGCAAGTGGGAAGGGAAAAGATGGCAAACGCTTGGGGCAAAGACCAAATGATCTCTACACAACCACTTTCCACAATTGCCTTAGCAAATGAGTTTATTCAAAGGCACGGTGGTAGGAAAGGAAGCTTTTATATGAGTATTTTTTTATATGTTAGCTAAAATTGAACTAAAACATTCACCTCAAAGTCAGGACTTTAATCGTTCAGCTACACTCAGATAATCAACACAAGTTTATGATACCACAGAGCCATAAATTTCATAGCCTCAAAGACTTGGAACGGATGTTTCAGCCTGAGAAGACATTGAAGATTTCTTGAACAACATACATCACAAAGATGATCGTCCTAGAACACTTTCTAAACAGCTTTGAAAAATAAACGTGAGAATTGCAATCCTTACACGGCTCATATTCTGAATCATAATTCTCCTCTCCTGAACTACTTGTTCACCAAAAATTACTTTCACTCAATACCTAACAGAACACCAATTAGAATGGCAATAAAGAGGGGGAGGAACAGGAGACAAATCTTCTCAAATTAGAAGATGCCAAATTATTCCCAAGACAACTATGCAAGGTACTGAACTATCTTTGTGAGTAATTCCACCCACTCGACTCCCTCACAGGCAGCCTCCCTATTTCTGAAGGAAGTCTGCGTTTCCTGCATTTTCCTAGAAATGATAAGAAGCAAGAGCAGGATTTTTGGTAATCACACGGGTAAACTGCACATGGATCCACACCAACATTCTCTAAGACAGAAAGTCGCCCCCCGCTGTTAGATGCATCTCAAGTGACAAGAGCTCATTTATCCCCTTTTCAGTGCAGGTTTTCTCTGAGGAGAGAAAACCCACAACAAAAGCACAGCCTCTGATGCAGAGCAGTTATTGGCAGGGCTCGCCTGGGAGGAATTCACACACACACACACAGTCCCACGGAGGATAATTCTGCACTGCCCCAGACCATTTCTATCTGCACCTTCTCTCCATATGTCAGCAAAACACAAAGAACTAAACCCGAGAGTGGAGAGCAGCAGGGCCTGTCATTAGGCTGCCACATAGCAACACTTTATATTTCTAAAATTAAATTTAAAATTAAATTTAATTTAAAATGACAATATTTCTTTCCCCATCTGCATCATTGTTTCTCCGATAATTGAATGGCTGAATTCCCTGTGGCCAAATAGCTTTTTCAGAAGCCCCTTCTACTGTAAGACCCTCTCCTCAGAAAGCTCCCTGAACTTTCAGGAGACATTTGGCCAGCAGAAAAAGGAAATTGGGTTCAAAGCTGTAAAACAGCAAATGTCATGTGAGGAACAAGAATTTGGAGCAGGTACTGTGACCTGACTGGTTTACTTATCAGTATCAAGTGCAACTGCTAGTCCCAGAGATAACATTATTGGAATTCCAGCAGCGCATGAACAACATGCTGAAACTTGTTTCCTCGCACAGTTTATCACTAAGTAATTCTTACAAGCAGTTCAACATGCTTCTGTTCAGATTTGGAGTGGTTTTTACTTCACAGACTCAGAATTTAGGATTCCAGATGAAAAGTGCAGGCAAAATGCAGGGAAAATAATTCTTTTTCCCCAATTTTGCAGGACAGAAAATGCCCATGAGCAGAACCTCAGTATTTCCAGTTTCACAAGTGGCTGGAGCAAAGAGAAACAGAAAGGATTTTCAATTGATTTGACAGAAACACTTCTGATGATAGCCATTCGTTTTTACCCTCCACAAATTTAGCCGTAATTTGCCTTGAATTCAGAAATGGAATTTAAAAACTAAATATCCAGAGTTCAAACACCTTCAAGTTCTCTGCCAAGAGATGCTTTAGACCACTGCAGATGTTCCCAAGAAGGAGCCTGTCTGCAACAGCATTTCCCCTGCCAATAACTGCATCTCTTAAAGAAATTCAATAAAAAGCAAAGCAGAATGAAAATTAAAATTGGGGAAAGCAAATAATCTGGGGGGGGGAGGAAGTGAGAACAAAACCATGCAGGCTTGTTCAGCCAGCCATCTGCAAAGCTGAAAGTTTCTCAAAGGAGAAAAAAAAAAAATTTAAAAAAGCCTCTACTGTTCCTGAATCAATGACTTCCCTTTTACAAGGAGCACAGTCTGAAAGACATTCAAAAATGGCTCTCAAGGAACCCACACCAACTGTGAGGTCTGTTTGCTCAGCTCTGTCCCCCTCCCCTCCTTCTTCCCCAGTCACAAGGATGTAAGTATTTATCAGTCCTGTACCCCTGCCAGCACACCCTGGAACGAGTCAAAGGGACCTGGCACTGAATCACAGGGATTTGTGGTGCTAATAAATACAGTAGGCCCCATCCATTGTTGATTAATTTTGACTGAAATCTAAACACCAAACAACAAACACTCTTCTGAACTGCTTTGGTACCCATTAGTTTGATGTGTTTATTAGACAAGACTGTATTCTTTCAAGTTTATTAACAACAGATTAGAGTATCTGCAAACAAATATAGGAGGTTTTATTATTTAAAGGTGTGGGCGCCGTACACTAACATCTCCAGGATTTGACAGTAAATAAAACCAAAATTCCCATATCAAACAGGGTGACAAGAAAATCCCCCAACTAGTTCAAGTGCAGCACAGTGCCAGCCTTCCACATTTTTAAAAGTTTCAGCTCGGCAGATGCAGAATGACACCCCTGGAGTACACAAGGACTAAAGATAAACTTTAAAAAGAAACTACAAAAAGCAAAGTGTAGGGGAACCACAGAAACTGCACTAGTTCATGAAGGATTCACAGTGAACAGGAGAGCTCTGGTGCTTCTGTAGCATACTTCGCAGGTGAAGAAATTCCTTTTAATTCCTTCTGTTTGCCCTACCAACACACAAGGATTCCAGCAGCTCTTAGACAAAACCATCAAATCACTATTAAACCCCACAATTTCTTCCCTCCCCCCAAGATGTTATGTTTTCAAACAGGAGTTTGCTGGGCTGCAGCACCCTGTAACAACCAAGCAAAGTGTTTAAAAATAACATTTTTAAATCTTCCAACCTGGGATCTACACCGTGGAAAGAGCCCTGGGCATCCCAGTGTCCAATGAGCTGCACCCCCTGCAAGATAAAGGAGTCCTCACCCCATCCAGTGCTTCTCAGGCTACCCCTGGAACTCCATGCTCCTTTTTGGTCCCAAATATGCTAAAAAGACATGGATGGGCTGGAGAGGGTCCAGGGAAGGGCCACAGAGATGATCAAAGGACTGGGAAGCTTGCCATGTGAGGAAAGGGTGAAAGAACTAGGAATTTCAGGCTGGAGAAAAAATAGGCTTTAAGGGAGTTTCAGTCTTTAAAGAAGATGTAGGAAGGAAGATGGAAAGGAAGATGGTGATTCCCTTTTTATGGGGAATCACATGGAAAAGATATTGGGTAATGGTTACAAATTGCTCCCGGGGAAATTCTAATTGAATTTTCCCAGTGAGAATCATCAACAGTTGGAATATTTTCCACGGGCAAATGGAGAATTCCTCAACATGTGACACTTATCAGATACTTATCAGATACTTATCAGACACTTATCAGATGGCTGCTGGGCCATCTCCTCTGGACCAGATAATCCTTGAGGTCCCTTCCAACCTGGTAGTCTAATGCTTCTCAAAATATGACAAATTGAAGAACCTCTCTGCTACAGTCAGAGACAAAAGCTTTGAGAGGGATGCAAAGGGTGGCTCCAGAAGAAAAATACAAATATTTATCAATTTTCTAGTAACACTATCTAAGACTAAACAATAACAAGTTATTTCCCCTAATCTCCTGCTAAAAAGAAAAAAAAATAGCTTTTGACTGCTCTTATTTTAATTCATAGACTGATAGGATTTGTCAATATGCTTTTTGTTTCTGTCCTAAATTTGATTCTAGTTATTCCTCTTCAGACATTCACGAGCCTTTGAGTTTGGATGACATTAAGTTAAAGCGCATCATTATTACTTAGATGGATGGCAACACTAAATTTTAACCCAATCAGGGATCAAACCAAGGGCAGTTCAGAAGGAATAAAACAAAGCCTTCCTTGTGCGATGCGCTGAAGTCAAATAATAATTTCTGCCTCAAGGGGAGTATGATTCATAACCATTAGCTGGCAATATCATGAAAACACACACTGTGGGATTCCACATCTCCCAGTTTCCCAACCCACCAAAAGTGCAGCCTGCTAATATCCACGCACCCCCAGAAGATCGGGATGCAAAGGTACAGCTGCAGCCACTGGGATTTCAGCATGGAAGGTCAGTGTGAGATGCCAGAGCAACTGCAGGAGCCAAGAGCTCAGACTCGGCCCTGACTCAGACTTTGGGAAGAGAATTCTGCACAAAACCCCCCCCACATCTGAGGAGAAATTAACACTGAAGTGCTGCTAATCTCGCCTGTGTTTTCCAGAGCACAATAATAGATCCTTTATCCTTCTCTTTACCCAGGCCAACGTTTTTCTTTCCTACGATTCCTGCCACTGTACATCAGTCAGATGTGTGCGCTGAGGGGGCTCTCATACCTACGTCTTACGTTACTCCAGTTAATTCAAAACTCAGCAATAAATAAGACTAAATAACTAAGAAAAATAGTCACCGTTTTCCAACAATCTCGTGCTTCTAACAGAAAATTTAGTTTCCCATAGCACTGCTCTGTCACCAGTTTTATTAGGAATTTCTGACTCCCCAATAAATAATCCTCAATAAACAGTGATGAAAAGTTTGCTCCACAGATCAAATAGTCGAGTACCCAAATAGTTTTTCAATTTAATGGGCTCTTTCAAGCATTATTTCAATGTGCTATGTTGTCATAACAATATTACAGTGCCTGTAACTTGACCATAAACTCATTCAAGAGGAAAAGTCATGCTGATCTTACCAAGGCTTATTAGCCTTCATTGTAGATTCAAATTTTATAATTTATTAATCTAAAGAATAAGACTACCCAGTAGAAACTTTATGGGATTGAAGAGCTGTTTATTTTACAATTTCCAAAATATTTGGAAATCTTTTGGCAGAAAATCCTCCTATTGTTTGGACAAACCTATCTTCACAAGCAGATGTGAATGTCATTACAGGCAAGAGCTCATAGGAGGGCTTTACATTACAGGATTATTTAGTAGGGGGTTTTGCCACCATCTTCACCCTGGCTTTTATTTTATACAAATCATTTCATCTGTTCCTATTTAAGAAGGTTGAAAACAAGCATCCATCCAACTTTTCTTCAGCTCTTTACTGTGCTCTGCTACCAGAGCCTATAATTGCCATAAATCTAGTTGAATTGCACTGGAAAATAATCTTTTCACATTTTCACTGGCACACAAAGACAAACTACCAACTAGAGCTCACCATACATTAGTTAGCTGTATCCAAACAGCTGTAAATCTAGTTTTAAGGTTTTCTATCTCTCACCGATCTCGAATGAAATATTCTTGCTACTTTTTCCTGTGTTATTTTAACATATTTATGTCCTACAAGCCGTGCCACTCGGAATCATTGGTCAATGTCAATTTCTCCATGAGTTGGTAGAACTTGAGCCCACAAGAAAGCTCTCCAGAAAGATTTCAGATATTCTGCAGACTACATCAGTCCCACTGAAGGGCCACATCTTAAAAAAATACATCTTCTAAAGCTCTTTTGTTCTGCTGTGTTCCAGGATCTGCTTCAAGGTCAAGAGGAAGCAAAATACTAAAAATCAAGCGCCTCATTGGGTTTTTCAAGGAATTTCCAAACCAGATATCTTGTCTTTAGTCTTCTTCCTAAAGCCAATATAGTCACAGAAGAAAGGACAATCGATAAAATCGTGGAGATATTGATTTGTTAATTACAACAAAGGACCTGGAAGTCACACATCAGTAGTTTAATTGTGGGGATAGGGGGCAGATTCACACGAAGGATTTTGCTGCCTTGGTAACAGCAGCAGCTTGGTTTAACATGACCACTGGCACTGTATTATATCAACTTTCCTAAATCCTCACCCAGCCTTCCTGACTTCTTCAAGCACTGTTTTAATTTTCTTCACAATAAATCAGTGAAGACCCCAGACTAACCTTCAGGGAAAGGTGTCTAATAGTCCCTTTTCTAATGGATGAGAAAGCTGAACAGGTTCAGCTTAAGATAGTGCCATGAAGCAGAAGAATTCCCACTCCCTTTTAGCTTTAAAGAGGGAATTTTATGGGGTTTTTTCCCTGTGCAGGTTAATTTGGCATGCACAGCATTGATTTTGAAGGAAGCTGACACTGCTAATGAAGGATTTTCCAAAGAGCACAAAGGAAGCATTTAATTACTTTTGGGCCTGTTGAGCCCAAAGCCTAGTAAAACAAGTCAAAAGTGAGTTGAGAATAATAAAACAGCATCTGTGCTTCACTCGGATACCCTGAGTGAGATGGGGAATTTGCATAACATTTTAATGCAGAGTAAAACTGCAACTCTTGAGGTTAGGTCCTTTCAGCAACACACTAATGAGACAAACACCTTACAGCCAACCCTACTAATGATCCTATGTAAAAAATTAAGTAGGGATCGGATTAGACGGGAAATTCCTCTTTTGCACGGTGAATTAGGAAGCCCTAAAAAGATCTGCAGTGCCTGCAGGGGCATTGAAGTTACAGCTGAGATACAAGAAATACTGAGCTCATTATGTCAGAGATGGTTACTGCGGTGCTTCATTCAGTGCTGGGTTATAAATGTCCATTTTCAGGCTCTTGTTGCCAGGGATAATTCACATGCACTTGTTTCATATGGCTGTATTTCCAGCATGGTCCTTTCTCACACTATTATATTAATATTATATCCTTTTATTCCTCTGCTTACTAACCCCAGCAAACGTTCAATAAGGCTCCAGAATGTCCCATATTGTCTTGTGTTTCTAAGACACTTGACAGAAAATTGCAGCTGAAGAAAAGGCATTTCCATCATCCAGCATTCTCATGGTGACTGGTGTGAATTAATTCACTTAACCTGGTTATCTGGGGGTCTGTTCACAAAATTATCCTGGTTTCTACTTGTTGGCTGAGTGGGAACCTGTTCTAAAACTAACACGTAACTTTTTTACTTGATCTCAGATCAAAAATATACTGTAATTTCTACCTTTAAAAATATTTCCCTGAATCCCAAACTGTGGCACAGCTGAATAATGTCCAGCTCATTTTATTAGGCACTTCTTTTCTCAAAAGCAGATTTGAAGATCATCTTCTCAAATCTATCTTGGCACACCCCAACCAAATCATTTGGTAGGTTTAAAAGCTACCATGGGTACTTTTACCCTGAAAATGTGATCAAATAGGCAATTGTGAACAACCAGATATTTACAAGGCAATTGTGTGTATGACAACCTGCTTTATACCTTATTTCAGAAGCCTGCATTTACTCTATAGTCAGTAGAGGAAAAAAAGACCTTAAAACAAAGCTTTTTACCTTTTTGTGTTCCAGCTGGCCATTGCTGCCTTTTTTTTTTAAAGTGCTGATTCCACTATTTCATAATGAGAATAATTAAGTGCCTTCAAATTAATAAATGTCTCTTTTGCTATCTGTGTAACACTGCTCCCATTCTCCTATGGTACTGTTGCCATGAGGAATTCCTTGGGGCTAATAGCTGGATTGTCAAACCTCTTCTCCTGGTCGCACAAGTCATTAAATAAAACAATTTTGCTTCTACAAATTCTTTGCAATATAATATTGCTGTTCAGTTATCTCTCTCTCCAAACACCAGGCATCGTCTTGCACAGATTATCAGAGCTGGCACGGTTCCATGCACGCTGTAGTTTTACAATTTATCAGCCCTTTTCTACCCCTACTTTTAGCATCAGGGGTTTTTTCTCCCAAGCCCTGGCACATTCCTGTTTCTTTCTCTAGGTTTAAAGCCCTGAGTGCTCATCAGCAACTCGAGGGAAGCTCTTAACAGCTCTGCCCATCGAGTTGCTTTCAGACGAGCCCTTTCCTCATCTCTGATGTTTAAAAGGAAGCACAGTTACGTTCAGCATTCCCATTGAACCTGACCAGTTGCCTGTAGTGGTACAGAAGAGGAGTAAAAGATATTAACCATTAGATTTTCAAACACAGGAGAGGTCTATAATACCTGCAATCATCGCAGTGATACAAAAGGGGTTGGCTTCTTGTTGGCTTCAAAGCAGCAGCAAAATCAGTTTCAAGACTTTAATTGCAGGTCCTAAATATATTTATTTCTGTCATATTGAAGATAGTTTCAGGGTTTGGGAATAACTGTTCTAGGCTCTGTACAAAGCACAAGGGTAGATACTGCTCCCACTGCAGATTATTTAAGGCAATTTAATTTTTTTTTTTTTTTAATAAAGAAAAAATGGACACCACACCAGACTGAAAAATTCTGTACTCTCATTATAGGTTTATTTGGAAGTAAGGTTAAGCAAGATTTAATCAAATTGCTGAAGTTATCAAGGTCTCTCACAGAACTGCCCAGAACCTGTGGGGGAAAGGGGCTTGAAGCTGCTCCTGGTCCCCAGGCAGCTCCCTGAACAGAGCATTTCCAGCATGGTGTCACACAGCTGACTGCAGGGGGACGGACTCAAACGCCAAAAGCAAGCACCCAAACCAGAAACCCCTCACGGGACTGAAGGACATATTCCTAATGAACAATTTCAGCCACCACTTCCGTACTGCGCTACCCAGGCAAGTCCACAACGGGACAGTGCAGCAGAGACTCGACTGTGCAAGCACAGATTGCATTGGAAATCAAAACTTCTTGCCACTGCTTCTTTCTGCCTGTAAAAACAGCCAAGGCAGTAGTGCAATGTGCTACCTCTGTCTGGAAGGAAGAAAGGAAAACTTGGAATTCCGTCCAGCAGTGATCTGTCATTTATATGGTCTCCCCCTGGGTCTAATACTCCAATGACTTTCAGAAAGACAGTTCAATAAAGAAATGGAAGCTGAGGCTGTATCACAAGCTGTACTCCACAAGCTATCAAACTTCAGACCTCTATATTTCAATTAATCACAATCCATCATATCACACGTACATTGGAAAAGGCATTTTAGACTTCATATCAGTCACCATAATTAATTTAAAGAATTAGACTCATGACAGGCAATATAATTAAAAGAAGCAGGCTTTAAAAGAGTTGGAGGGGAAGGTTGCCGGGTTCGAGTTTCTGGGGTTTTGTTGGGGGTTTTTTTAGGGTTTTTTTTTTAAACAATGTCATCTTCCAGTAACTTTCCTGTTTCATCCTATTCCATCTCAGCCTTGGAGGTTACAGACTTTGCTTCAAAGAATTTCTTGGCACTCTCATAGTCATAAAACAAATATTCTATAACTTCCAAGATCAAACACACTTTGGCGGGATGCAAAGCAGCTACCTCTGCTCCAGTTTGGGCAGACACGCTTGCAAAGGATTGAATTTTTTGCCTCTGCACCTGAGCAGCACATGATGTATCATGAAACATGCAGGTCCTCGTTCTGCCTGCCTTTCAGACGGGCTGCGTGTCCCTCCCCACAGCTGGGGCTTGCACCTTTTGGAGGGTGTTTTTAGAGAAGAGTCAAACAGGATCCATGAGACCCTCCTGTACTCAGAGAGTGGCCCCATTTTAATATCGAGTTCCACTCTCACTGTCTGCTAAGGATTATGTGCCAAAATGCTGTGTTGGTTTTGTTTTTTGTTTTGTTTTGGTTTTTTTTTTTTTTTT
>VWZN01013662.1:459496-471974 GCA_013396955.1 Regulus satrapa
TTTGTTTTTTGTTTGTTTTGTTTTGAAGGGAGAACTTTTTATTTTGGAAGACTCTTACAGATTTAGGGAAAAAATGATAGCTGTGGATTCGTGGTCAGAGTCAAGGGGACTGAAGTGATACCAGCACAAAATAAACAAACCAAACCAAACAAAAAGCCAAACAAACAAACAAAAAACCCCACTAAAACCAAAAGGATATGTATGACTAAAGCCTATATATCTTCAAGTACAAATGTTTCCTCTCCTTACTCTCCTTTACTCTTTCCTCAGTAAAAGTGGACGGACAGGAGTAAGGATGAAAGGCAGTTAGAAACCAACCTTAATATAACAAAATAATAATATAAGAGTATAGCACAGTATAGTGTAGTACAGTGTAATATAATCTAATATAGAAAGATGTGTGTGTGTGTGTAAACACAGAGACACATCTCCTCTATTTCTTCCAAAATATAAATCCAGAATTTTCTTCTATAAAAAACTTGCAACAAGTTTAGTTTTTTCAAACTAAAATTTTAAACNAGACACATCTCCTCTATTTCTTCCAAAATATAAATCCAGAATTTTCTTCTATAAAAAACAGTGACTTGCAACAGAAACTTTTTTCAAACTAAAATTTTAAACATTGGTTCTCAGCACAGTTCCTGTAGCAGTAAATGCCACAGGGAAAAAACAAAAAAGGAAGAAAANAGGGAGAACTTTTTATTTTGGAAGACTCTTACAGATTTAGGGAAAAAATGATAGCTGTGGATTCGTGGCCAGAGTCAAGGGGACTGAAGTGATACCAGCACAAAANACTCATAAGTTAGAATTCAAAGCAGGGCTTGAAAAACACACAGCAAATGAGTCACAGGCCATGCTGAGGACAAAAAAAAAAAGGAAACACAATATAGACTTCAGTAAGCACTGATATTCTCAATGATGTTGGAAATAAGGAATTTCTAGGGGAAAAGCGTGGGCTAACACTGTTGGCATTTTGCAGTCTGTTGCATTCAAATGTTCTTAAATGTTGTATGGGAGCAAGAATTCAGACTCAGAAGGAGAAAACAGATTGAGGAATAAACTGACCAGTTTATTCTCCGGCTTCTATCACTTTCCAACATAATTTAAAGCAATGCAACTACAATGTGACTTCCTCCACACATTTATCAAGGCAACAAAGTACAAAATTTGATATAGATTATTAACATGCCTTTACAGTTCAGAAAATTGATACAAAGAAGTAAAGCAAGCTGCATAAGTTCAGAGAAACTGACCAAGCAAGAGAAGAAAATACCCAGTTTTCCTGAAAGCAGAGATCCTTAATGGGATTTAGTGCATTGCCACTCACTAGTCACATAAAGATAAAAAATACAGTTTTCCCCCACGGTTACTGTTCCACTTGCCCATCCACCATGCTAATAAATAGGTTTTACGTGTCAGCAGGAACTCGAGGATTGACAAAGGGAATGATAACAACTTGAAGATAACTGGACAGCATTAGGGAAGGAGACAGGGCGAGGCAGGGCTGGGTGAGAGGTCTCAGTGCTCAGGTGAACTTGCTCTCCCTACATAACTTACAAGCTTTCTTTAGAGCTCACTGACAGGAACTTCGAGGGACAATCAAAAGGTGATTTTAAGGAGAACCCAAAACCCCAAGAAAACCATTTGCTCTCTATGAGCAAATATTATCATCTTTCTTCATTACAGGAACAGCCAAATACCACCATGGTGGATCTGTTTCACAGAGTACCCAGAAAGAAAGGTGGTCTTTTTCCCTGAAAACTTTATAACCCAAATAGACCAGAGACACCAGGCAGGGCAGGTCCAGAACATTTCTCATCTTACCAACAGCTCTCAGCCCCTGAAGGTCACAGTCTCACCTTTTCTGCTGAAAGCCAGCACCTTCTTTCCTACTTATTTGATGGAACCACGCTGTTCTGCCCAGAAGGTCTCCAAAAAGCCACAGGCAGAGAGAGCTGCCCCAGCCCACCCTCGCTGCAATCCCTCAGAGTCCTCTCATCAGAAAGCTGTCCTTTGCATTGTGTGGTGTAGAACCTCACTACTCCTTCTCTTCAGCTCTCTACACGTCCCCCCAGCCTGACTCTTTGGAGAAGCTCCTCAGAGGTGCTGGCCTTCAGCTGACAGAAGGCTGAAAAGGTCAGGGCTGTACCCACACAAGGCAGGGGCTATTGAAACACCATTCCCATAAATCAAACACCAGCACAGCTCGTCCCAGGAGGCTGTGGGAGCTCTGTGCTCGAAGGAGTGCAAGGTGTGACCGAGCAAGGCTGGGCTGGACATCCTCCTAAAACGCCAGATTGTGAATCTGCACCACCTGCTACCTCTCAGCAGTGTCCTGATCCCGAGTGCTTGGCAAGCAGCAGCCCCGACTTTACAAGATCGCATCGGAGTCAATGTGGCCCCTGGCAGGTGATTTACTCATTCTGAGCCAAAAGAACTGAGACAAGACCTAGAAATAATAAGAGCTTAAGTAGGAATCATTCCACCTCCATTGAATATTACTGTCTCCGGGGTTTTGAAAAATTAGAGTCATATTTTCCAGTTGAAATCTACAATAGGAGCTTAGCAAGCCATCAGCCTTGGGTTTAGGCAGGTTATATGACAAGGCAGTTATCCACATGAGTTCTGTCCCTTCATGTTTCTCCTCAATCTCTCACAAAATGGGCCGAATAAACATATTTCTATAGAGAAACAAACTCTAAGGAACACAAAATTTATTCCTCATTCATCTCACTAACTCTTTACCAGTCTCTTTTCTTCATTGATTAAAAGCAGTCATGAACGTGCATCTTCCACCATCCCCTCTCCTCATTCTTTGCCTTTTCTCATCTCTCTTGGTCTATTTTCTGCCCAACTATCAGAGATAAAATTATCTCTATAATTCCCTCTGCCTTAACAATTCTCCAGTTATTTTCCAGAAATATTGTTTCTTCCCTTGCCTGTTCCTTTTGATTTCTCTTGCCATCTGTTACTCATCTTGAATGCCTTCAGAATCTTTTTTCAGTATATGCAGTCTCTTATTTTCCCCACTGTTTTGAAATTTAGACCACGTAACACTGGCAGTTATTTAACTCTTGCAAAGCAGATAGAGCATACAGAGGTCTCGTAAAAGACAGTAAACATGACAAAGTAGTGATTTATTTTTAATCACTCCATCAGTACTCTGTGGGTACATTTAATACCATTTGCAGCTGTCAGATTTGCAAGCTGAGGCAGGTGAGGCAGAGGTAAAAGGTCAGCACTCCTTATTTTGGTAGAAGCAGAGGGAGCCTGACTTCTTTCCTAGATTTTATGGGTCTGTCATTCATAACTCAGTTCAACATGACATTTATCTGTTTCCCCATTTCACATCGTCACTGCAGTGGCTTTGTGAAACAGACCTGTCAAATTTTCTCCTCACCTTCACCCTCCCTCCAGCTGTAAACTGAATGTACTGCACAAAACCCTCCTAAATAAAGCTAGAGCTTCTTCCGCAGAAGGACCCACGACCACTTAGAACACTTTGCATTTCCCTTGGCTTATGTGGACAACAAAATGAGAAGAACAAACAGAAAAGATGACTGCACCGTGTTAAAAGATAATCCCTTTGTATAATAATTGTCTAGCAACTTGGAGTGCCACAGCAGGCAGAAATCCAGCCAGTGTTTAGTAATTAAAACCCCATTTATCCATGACAATTATGCTCTTCCATGGCCTCAGGCCCTTTAGAAACGCCCTTATCCCCCAAGGCTTCAGCTATATTTATAATGCAGTGTCCCCTACTATTTTTCCAGCATTATGGCAACAAAGAACACACTATTGTTTCTTCTCTAAAGCTCCTGGCTAGAGGCACTCAATCACAATATAGATTAGACTGTGCTGACTCATTTAAAAAAAGAACCTGAAATTCAAGAAAGCTCACTTCCTTCCTACTTTTTTTTTTTTAAATGGTAGAGTGAGGCTTGACTCACAAGGTCATTGAAAGCTACAGAAATATTTCTTTCCACCTCAATAACCAAGAGACTCCTATGCATGCTTCCACATCTTTTAATGGTTTTTCTACACATCAGTAAACACAGCAAGGCTGGAACCACCAGAGCAGGCTCCACGTTTCTAACAAATATGTTTTTATCTAAATGGACTTTCAGCTCTTGCAGTGACTGCAGTTTTCCAGCACGTCCACTTTACACCAGCCAGCAGAGTAGAGCCCTTTCTCATTGCAGTAGTCCTGCTCAGGAAGACTGCAAGGTTTTGTTTTCTCACTCAAGCTAATTCCTGGAAGTAATTGCTAATAGATGAAAACCAACTTCAGCTAAGCTGTTAAATGCTCCACTGAAAGTTTTCCAAAATTCCCAACTGCCACGAGTCCCAAGACTTGATAAGGACTCTCTGAAGATTGTGCTTCCACGGCAGCGCTGCTCAGTTCCTGCCCTGTCAGCAGTACCACAGATGTGCTGCTGCCACCCTGTCATTTCTAAATCCTACTGGAAGCGGGCGAGGGAGGAATTTCTCCTCCTTTTTGTGTGCTGCACATACGTGCACGTGTCAAAAAGCCACTGACTAGCAGCACTGACTGTAGACAAGGAGAGAAACAGAGCAGGGATGCTCTGACATCCCACCTCTCCTTTAAATGTTCACGCTGCCTCCATGTCTGGCAAAAATAAGCTGTTCAACCTTTGTAGACAAAGGAAATTCATGTAGTTTAGTCAGTATACAAGCCCCTACTCTTGCCCAGCAATGTATCTCATTGTGTTTGCTTCTATCCAATACAGTGGACATACACATAGGGAAAATATTACTTTGGTAGGGAGTATTGAAATATGAAATGCTTGTACATTTCTTGATTAAGTTAATAATTTTTCCTGGATAATCATAAACCAAACTTCAGAATCTCTGCTTCAAAACTTTTCTAAGCACTTTGTTCACACCTTAAAGCAAAAGGGGAAGAAATACCAGGGATGGGGAAGCAAGGAGGAGGAAATGAAGAGAGATATACCAATGGAATTGAGCAGCAGGGTAATTAGCTCTCATCTGGATCTGAGTGCATCCAGATACACTCCACGTGCCAATTATACAGTAAGCTTGATAATAACTCCAGCACAGGAGCTACATACAGGAACTAACACTTCTTCCCTTAAGAAGCAGACGAGAAGCACAAACAACTTTCTTAAAACCAATAAGCACAAAACAAGCACACAGCTCTACGAGCAGCTCTGCAGACCTGAGCACGGCTCCTGCAGGTGATACCTCTCTGCTTTCACCCAACTGAGTGTTTTCATTTTAAATTACATTCTACCATTGTCTGAGGGAGCTAGCTGAATTGTCCAGGGGGGGGAATTGCTACATCCCACGTGTATAAAAGACCCATTGCCCTCTTGTGGCTGCCCCACTCGGGAGCAGACTGTGTCCACAAGGAAGCTGAGAACAGCCCCACACAGGCTCTTTGTACCTCCCAAGATCTGCCTGACTGAAGGAAACGTTGGCTTGCGTCCAGGCCCGTGATTTACTGTAACCTTCCAAAGGAACATCCAGTTGACTGGAGCGATTTATCAGCCATGCCAAAAAAACAAAGGCGGGCGATATTTCTGGCACGTTCTGTTTCCAAAGGCCCAAGCATAATAGGAGGGATTACGCCTCTGTTTGCTATTTCTGCATTCAGAACCGTAGACATGTTGTTCAGTTCTCTTAAGGTTGTTTGTACTTCAACGTTTTTGATGGGACTCGCTGATGTGTCAGAAATTGAAACCCCGTCACTGGAAGGAAATTGTTAGGCTCCCAAGTAAGAAATGCAACTTCATTTGGTCATACAAGCCTTGTTGTACACACCTTCTCAAATTAAAAAAAAAAACCAACAAAAAATCACGTTATACTTCTATAGAACCAAATGTGAAGCCTCCAGAGACTGAGAAAGTTAACTCTTAAAAACCAAAAACGTGGAAATATTCACTAATTCAGTATACAGGCACATGTCCAAGGGGCATGAAATGGGCAGCAACATGAGAAGCTGGAATCTTGCTTTTAAGTAGCTCACTGTGATTTGCTCTTCTGTGGGTTCTGATCTGCACAAAGATTTGTGCCCACTGCCGTGAAAAGTTTCTGTTAATCTCTGTTAATCTCTTCCCTCCTATCTCATCAAGGAACTCTTGATACTTTGCTTGGCACACCTCGATTCTCTGCAGCTGTCCCTCACACAATCACTCACCTTGCAAGAGTGTTTTCCAAGTGATAACCATGAAAACAGCAGCGTGAAGTGAAAGGCCATCACTGAATTCACACGGTAAACACATATAACTAAGAACCACTTTACATTATCTCCTCAGTAAAATTTCACAAGATATTGTGACACCAAACACACTGCTCATCAAATTTCACATCATCTTATTCAGTTGCAAGTTGGCCATGCTTAATCACCATGACCTTCCAGAGACCAGAACTTGCTCATCTAAGTCGCTCCACTTCCATTAGCTGACCATGTTAACAATATGTACAAAAGCACCATTGCAATGCCTGGATTAATCTGTGGGGCCAAGCTAAAAACATTTGAAGTCCATCCTCCTTACATCGACGGAAAATTCTGAGGTGAAAAATAAAAAAGCTTGGAGTTTACAATGTGTCAAAAGAATCAACAACTGGTTTTTCTTTTTGCTTCCTAAATTTGTACTCATCGATGCCCCTAAACTTTAGATGCAGAACTCTGCCAGATGAAAAAAGTATTGGGTTTAGACTATTGAGTTGACATATTGAGTTCAAGAACGTGAAAAACGAGCACAAAATAACAAATAAAAATATAACTACAACAACAACAAAAAAATATTTGAAGAGAGATAGACAACTGATGAACACACAAGTCAGGCTTGGTTAGCAGGGTGCTCAGGATACAGCACGTGCTGCTCCATCTCACTGTTTGTGATTACAAACCTCAACATCTGGCTCCCAGAGTAGATGCAAATTTGATGGCAGATGCTTGCAAGAATCACAGAGGAGTGTTTTTGTAGCTAAAAGCGATTAAGGCAAGTTGTTCATTTTGCCACATTTTTATCACCCTTCCATTTTGAACCAGCACCCTTCTGCCTCTTATCTGTCAGTCTAGGACAGGACAAGCCATTTGGCAATGGCTTACTCAATTAAACCTACTCCAAATGTGCCCTCATCATCCCAAATTCCTGATCCTTCCACCCATTCTCCCCTTCCAATTCAGAGGTCACCGATTACAGCCAAGGCCACCTCCCATATTTAGCCCATGTAGGCTCAGCCCAGCTGTGACCACGGAGACTGAACCTCCTCAAGGCATTTTGCTCTCCTGGTTTGCCCTGGGGGCTGCCTCCAGCCCTACAGAGTGAGCCCAGAAGAGCGCTGCACCTCTCCAGCACACCTTGCTACCCTCCAGAACCTGGAAATGGGAGCCTGCTAAAGCTTAGCTGAGAAGGAGAAGGGTGCCAGTAGCCCCTTCTCTGTTCCCATCCCAGTGAATCCACGCCTAGGATGTAAGCCACCCAAAGTGACATTTCCCATCTCATCCTGTGGGTGCTAGTGTGTTGATGTTGTCATTCCCTCCTTGGGAATACCTCAGGAACAGAATACCTCTGGGAATAGCCTCAGGAAAGACAGCCCCTGCGATCAAAAGTCAGTTGCTAGCACCACAGCTTTCTTCCAGCCTCATGCCTCCATTTATTTATGAATAGCCATCTGTTTCTAGGAAAGAAAAAGTTTCATTTCACACTGTATGAAATAGACCAAGGCAAGGTCGGATGAGGCATTAAGGAGCTTGATCTAGCAGAAGGCGTCCCTGCCCATGGCAGAGGGCTGGAACCCTCTTCCTTATCCTTAAGATGATCCTTAAGGTCCCTTGCAACCCAAACCATTCTGTGATTCATTCTATGAGCAAGAGCTTGTCTCAATTTTAGGAGCCTGATTATACCCACTTCCCACACTCCGGCCTTAAAGAAGGGAAAGAGCTCACTCTGTGCTAAAAATGTCCCAGCTCATACATTTCACTCTTGAATGGAGCTTTTGACAAAGGAATCAAAGGATGCTAGACGCTAGTTGGTGCTAGCAAACCAGGACAACCTCTTTCCTCATCCTTCCTTCTGGTTTTTTGGGATTTCTTTTTCTTGCTTCTTTTTGTTGAACAGTCCACCTTCATTCCCTAAACAAGCAAACCAATCTGCAGAACACTCTGCACCAAAGGGGCTGCAGACAACCATAAGTTTCAGCCAGCTTAGCATCCTGAGCTGCACTTGAATCCATAACCCACAGGCAGATGACTCCACACGCTCTACCAGTCCCACACGCCATCTGGTCCCTGCTTGGCACTGCCTCCTAGGAGCGCCCTGCCCCGTGGCTCTCGCACAGCTGTGCTCACAGCCTCAGAACCAAACAGAATTTCTGCTGCTGCTGTGATTACCCCCAGTTTTCTGTCGCTGCTCAGTATGCCTCCTGACATTTCCAGGCACCGTGACTCAATCAGCTTCGACAACGTCCTATAGACATATGGCAATAAACAGCAAGATTTCCAGAAAGCAACTAAGAGCGCCCAGATTCCCAAACGCCCTTTTCAGCTGCAACTAGAAATGAGAGCTGCTCAAAAGAGTCTTAATTTTGTGGACACATGCACTGAACCCCTCTGGATTTCAGATCTGGCCACGCTGTCTCTAAAGCGCTCACCGCAGGCACCCAGAACTTCACAGGAACACCTCCCAGGCTGGATCCACGAGACCCTTTTCCTTCAGCAGAAGGCTGACCCAGCTCTCATTTTCCCCGCAGAATGGCCCGCGGCACATCTTGGAGCAGTTCCTGTTCCATGCAGGAGAGGGCAGCGATATACTCGTGTGCACGCCTGGCGAACGAAGGGACACGCGTTTGGACACACTTCCTTTGAGGGACTGACTCCCCTGGAGGCTGGGATGCCGTGTGTCGAGGGGAAAAAAAAAAAAAATCCGTATTTTGGCAAACGACAACCTCAAAATGAACGCGGGTAGATCGGGGCTAAATTAACGGAATCAGAAGTGGGAGGTGGAAAAGCAATTGGAAAAGGCACAGGATGTGCTGGTGGTGGGAGAAAGAGGTTGAGCTTGGGAGAAAGCAGAGATCCACAGCAATTTGTCCTTTCTTTAAATGCTGACAGGGACAACTGTCGGCAGGCACCCTCAAACATTAGATGGGAGAAGGGGTGGGGGGGAAAAAGGAGGTCCAAAGCTGAAACTTGCAAGCCACTTTGCCGTTGGATTCTGCAGCACTTTGAACTCCAGCATGCATCCAGAGCTGGAGTATGTTGCAATAGGAAGTTAGTGACACTTGAAAAACCTGAAGAGACTTCCTCCTAAAACTCTGTTTAGTAAACTTTTACGAACATCTTCACTTCAACTTTTGGAAAATATCCCAACTTCTTCCCACAGCAGAATTCCTTCCTGGAGACACTCGTGTGGATTATGGCTTTTTTTTTCCTTTGCACATGGAACTCACAGAGAAAACTTGAAGACAAAAGTAATACTCTTCAATACAAAACACCAGAAATTCCACAAGCATGATTTCAAGTGGACTACTTCACAAATAGAAAGGAGCCAAGATGAGCTGAAACCAAGGAAATGCTCTCCAGGTACCTCTGGTGTGCCCAGTACAAGCACCACCACGATATATTTAATACACACCTCATGGCAAATTTAATAAAAAACCGATTTAACTACAAGTTTGTACTCAGACAGTTTATAGGGGAACCCTCACAGCACATTCCACAAAACCTTCTTAAGGGTGAATTTTCACAGCTGGGGGAGACAGGAAAACCCAACACCCAGGAGTGCTCTCCTCACTGCTAGGACAAATGCAAGCCTTGAGGCAAAGGTGTTCTGCACAATTCCAAAAACCCTCACTCAGAAGTAAAGGAAGGAAAATCAGAGCTCTGTTGGTGTTTACCTCCCTTGTTCACGGGCATGAAGCTGAATGGCATAGAGCTGAGTGAATGTTTAGGCTAATGTTAACAGCCTACTCATTTAAAACAAAAACACAGTAAAACAAAACCAAGAAACAACCAGCAGCAAAAAGATACAATGAAAGAGCAGCTCAAATATGCAAAGAGTACACAAAAAGATCTCTATTTCAGCAACTAAACTGTGGTAACTAGAGCTGTATCAACAGTACCTCTTAGTGGCCACAGTAATCTGCTACCGAAAGAGGGAGGAAGGAAGGGAAAAAAAAAGACAGAGAGAAAAAAAGCGAGTCATGAGTAGGAATGTAAGGAAGCTAGAGAAAGAAAAAAACCACATTTGGTACCCTATCCTGGAATAATCTTGCAGACACTGATCCAAAGACTGTGGCTTTTTCCCTTCATCTTTTACAGAGATGTTTGTGAACAGATATCGCTCAGCCCATGCTCTGCGTGCCACGTGCCCACACTTCCCAGAAGCCCTGCTAGCAAAACTCACCCTGGCCTTGAAAACTCATATTTAATACGCTTAAAAGTCTAAAACCCACTGGAAACATTTCAGATATGTAAAGTGAGATCCAAACTGAGGTAAACAAACTTCGTATTTCTTTCCACGTGGGCTGGGGAAGGGGCAAATGGGGAATGGGATGCATCTATCCATTTAAAGTGTGCCTAGAGACTTTAAAATAACAAAGCATAATTTTCAACATCCCTGCGCTTCACTTCTTCCCGCTGAGAAGGATTGCCAGAGAGCTGGAGCAGTGAGCTGTGGCCAGAAGAAGGTGGAATCTGAAGGTGGCAGAGGAAGGGGTAAGGGAAGGCTTTTCCTTGTCCTGCCTGGAGCATCAGCACAGGGCTCAGGGAGCAGGAGGCCTCCAGAGCACAGTGCCGAGGCAGAGCTCGTGGGCACGAGGGATAAAGAATACAGCGGCTATTTTGGGAAGATAGTCAGTGCACACTACATTACAATTAACGTCATGAAGAGGGGAAACAGAGAGAACCTCAAGCAAAACCTTCCCAGATGTAGCCACATAATTAGTGGAAGATATGGAATTAAAATCAAGCCTGCTGCCACTCTCCACCTCATCAAGGCAGCCCAGGATACCTTTTCGTTTGGGCAATGTTATCGTGTAACATCCTCCAAACTTGGTACGGTTGGAATTGAAATCTAACTAATTTGGATTTGTTCAATTTAATACAGAAATGAACGCGTTGACCACTAGCAAAGTTTAAATAATTATTTCTTTGGAAAACAGGAGCATTCAAATGTCCTCTACCTATCACTTAACTGCAGGCTGGAGTGCTAAAATTCCTCTGACTCTACTTCATGCCTGTAAATCTTCCAGCCAGTCATTAACTGCCTGGTAAAGGACTGGCACCTCATATATTGTCACTTAATTATGCTATGCTACATTGGGCTTCCTAGGAGGCACTCATTTAGCACAAAAACACCTCTAAAGAAAACGATGTAGACAGACTGCCCGAGCCAGAGACGATGAAGAATGCTGCTGACAGGGGAACAGAAATGACAACTGAAACATCTTTGGAACGGAAGGAGAAACCGTAGCGACGGGGAAAAGGAAACCAAGCATGGACATTCGAACCATCAGATTAACAGCGGCTGACAGGACACTTCAGATCTGGAAGGAGGGGGCAGAGGAGGAGGAGGAGAAGTGCACCAACGTGGATATAGAAAACCACCCTCCTGAATGAAGGAGATGCGTTTGGAGTGAGTCACGGGGGAAGGCGAGTGCAAGCATCAGCAAGTTGAGAAGCTGACTGCGCGCTACCTTGCTCCTGAAGCCGCTCCTCAGAAACGAGACACGGCTGAATAAACACCACGAGGGAAACGGCCTGCTCTCCCTCCCTACACCTCTGGCACCTTGCTGGAATGGAAATGCTCGCCGGGCACAGCCCTACGAGCACGGGGAAGGCACCGCCACTGCCGACTTCAACACAGGCAAAGGACACGCAGCGCCTCAGAGCGGGCCTGCCTCCGCCTCGCTCCGAAGAGAGCCTTCCCTGCTACCGAGGGAAAGCCAACCCTGCTCTTCTTCAACACACACTGGGCTCCAGGACCCGTTGCCAAAAAACTCCAGACCAGAACTGACCATAAGAGAGCCAGCTGGGCCAGGGATATGGAACAATAGTGCCGCTGCCACGAGGCAGTAGCACACACGCCCTTCCCCGAGCCACCAGAGCCGCTCTGGATGCTGCCACAGATGAAGCACTTGCAAAGACGTCTGTGGGAAGGCAGAATTGGATCTTGGGCTGCTCAACAGCTGAGAAGGATTTGGGGTATTTATGATAACAAATGGCTGCAGCAGAAGCTTTCCTCCTCTCCCCTGGCTAAACTTTATTTCCCCTCACCTTCGTAAACATCAGCATTTCTCAGTCCCAGTGACATCCACCAAACTGGAAGCCTTCAAAGCACAGTTGCAACTGCTGTGCTTGGCAGATTTACACTTCACTCTGGTGTCCTTCAGCTACATAAAGCCACTGGGCAAAGTCAGGAATTATGTGGAAATTGCCAGTGATTGCTAACTTTCAAGTAAGACCTTTTTCCCAAAAAAAAAAAAA
>VWZN01013662.1:472061-502999 GCA_013396955.1 Regulus satrapa
GACAAAACCAAGTTTGATATTAGCAAATTCAGGTTCAGAACCCAAGGTGCATATAGCTCACATCCCTAACTGGATTGAAAAAAATGGTCTCAGTTGTCCTCCCCCCCATTTATCATAGATTGATAGTTTCTACTCGGGAAGAAATCCCACTTCCTAAGAAAGCACAAATAATGTGGTGGGCACTGAGAAATTGGGCTTGCTCCATATCTTTCTTTGAGTCCTCTCCTGAAGACTGCCCAGGAAATCCTGCTTTGAATCCATGGATAGTAAGGAATTAGGGACACACCTTGTCTACATAGACCTGCTCGTTTGCTATCATCACGGCAGACAAGGGGCCTCCTCGGCACTGAAGATGTTTGCTGAACAATTTTGTGTAGATACCTGTGCAACGAAGCAGGCACTGTTCGACATGCCACCGCCTTACGTGCTACTGAAATAATTACTACAAACGGCGCCTAAAGGATTTCTAAAACAAGAGGCAGCACTGGTGGGCGTCCCTGCGAGCTGGAGAAAAGAAGTGACTTGAAATCTATCCTTTCCCCTTCCTTATCTGCGCATCACTTTGCCAGCAAAGGTCAATTACATGCTCACAAACACCCAGCTCACAGAATCTGCACTATTAGCGAAACCTTAGTCACCAGTCCCAGCTGCCTGCGAGTATAAAAAGCAGCAGCACTGCAAGCCTGTGTTAGAGCTGGTCAGGAAATTATACCCCCGCTTCCCAACCCACACAAAAGCATTTTAGGAAAAAGAACAATTTCCAATTTAATCGGAGTTTCCAGTTTACATGCAGAGTTAAATTTTGTTTGGTTTTGGCAAACTAAGCCCTTTCCTCAGTTCGGTAAGTTTTAGCGTTTTGTTGGTTTTTTGGGTTTTTTGTTTTGTTTTGTTTTTTAAGACAGCCTAGAAATCCAACACAAGTGGAAAGTTTTCATTTAAGTTTTTCATTTCATCAGAAAGTGTTCTTTCTCCCATCCCACAGACTTTTGACCAAATTAACCAAGCAATCTCACAGGAAAAGTCCCTTTCAACACACAGGACTTCTACCTTCTTACTTATTACTACACACTCAGTTCACACTGTACCACTCACATCCAAGAATCAAAATCATAAATATTTATCCTGGGCTTTTTTTTTTTTTTCCCACAGTATTACTTGCAAAGGTTGAAGTCAATTTCTAAAACTTATTCTAAACTAGTGCAAATATGTTCTGAAACTTTCATTGTAAATGTCATGGAACAATGCTGATACCAACATTTTGGACAGCTTTTTACATGTACTAACAGTACACAAAATCTGAGGAGATTAGCATCTCAGTGCAAAACTAAAGGCAGATGACAAGGCTTCAAATAAATTACAGCAGCATAAATCTGTTCTGTTTTCAGGTCACTGAGATCTCTGGACACACCCAAGGGTTGTCTTTGTTTTTTTTATTAGAGGGAAAGAGAAGAGAAATTCACACAAAGGTGCTGCATATACAGGAGTTTCCAGATCTTAGAGTAGTTCCACTTTTAAAGAAGGTTTGCATCCTTTTATAGGATGCAAACAGCAATTGCCAGTCAGACTTTGTGTCTATCAGAAGACACTTATGTTCCTTCAAGGGACAGTACCTGGTAATTTTCAAACACAACTGTCAGAGCTGTGCAAATCAGAATCTACAAGTTCTAACACTTTAAAATGAGATTTGTCTGATCTCCTCAGTGTAACTTTTACCTGCATTTTGCTCTCAACTCCAGCCTACAAACCTCTGTCAAAACTACCAGACTGAAAATGAAGAAAGATAATAAAAAATCAGAGCAAGGAACTGCTCTGTGTCTACTCCCGAACACAGATCACGATTTCATTGATCCCTATTCTTTTTTTTCCATAAATTGGTGCCCAAGACACCCCAAACTGCAGCTGAGTGTTGGAAGTAGCCAAATGTGTTGGCCCAGCAACTTCACAGCAGGATGGGACCCTCAGAGCAAACACATTCTGTTAATGCGACAGATTCTCTGTGGTCACACCCCACCAGCTCTGATGGAGCTACATCACAGAGGATCTGGCCACGTTATTTTCCACGTTCTTTCCTCTGTTGCTTCCTTAAGCACAGTTTAAGTCTCCCCTTTTAGCAGAAAATTCCCACTTGGAGAAAATCCAGGCCCCGTTTCTAAGGAAAAGATAAGGAGTGTGACATTAAATGGTGTGAAAATAAATCATCTTCCATAGTGCTTCCCTCAGAGTCTCACCGTGCCTGTTAGAAGGCCAAATGATACCTGTGGTAAATATCTGAACTCAACTATTGCTTGTGATAGATGCACATAAAGCAATTTATGCAGTTTTTTATAGAAGGGGAAAAAATATAAATTTAAAAAGAGATTTAACAGTTGCATGCCAAGTTATATGTTCTGTAAAAATACTGTTTTATGGAATATGCTCAGATCATCCCAATAGGGGAGAAAAATTGTTTTTCCTTGCTTTGTTTTGAAACAGTAAATACTTTCACCCACTAAAGGCCACTAAAGTGCTCACTATATAGGGATTACTAATTACAACAGCCATAGTTAAGCCACACATATACTGTACTTCCTCCTTGCATTTATCAATATTCTACAGAAAGCTGCATGTTCCTGGGTAAGATCACATTTTATTAATCTATGCTGAGAAACACACACCTCAAGTTTGGCAAAAAATTAGCCAGGTAATCACTTAACAAATATTGCGCCATATTTCAGAATGGTCCACAGATATCAAAAATATCCTTTATCCCTAAACATGGCTTAGCCCAAGTCTCCTTGTCTCAGTAATAAGAGATTTATTAGGTACTTCCAAAAGGGTTTCTCTATCACAATTCCTAGTCAAAGCCACCAGGAGGATAATACATTTAATGTTATCACTCAGGAAATATCATGCCTTATGCCAGTAAACCAGGTCTCTCGGGGACAAAAGGAAGGGGGAAGAGCCCTTAAACCTTTAAAGATCCATCAAATAAATCTCATTATTATAAAGAACTTGACATCATAAATGAGCCTTTGATAGAAGTGATATTTCACTGTGGAGACTTGCAAATTCTGTAATAAAAATCAATTTAGACTTTCCAAAAGACTATTATAAGGTGGATATGAAGGAGAATTAAAGACAGAAAACTATTAAATCCTGCCTCTAAGACATTCTAAAGACCAGGACATAATAAGTTGAGTGTAAAGCAAGTTTATAATGGATTTATCATACTCATAGCATCAAAATTCTTGGAGAAGAGGTCCTCTTGGAACCCAAATCAACCAAGAAAAACTGCACAAATAGGGGCATTTTAGTGAAACGACTGAGAAATTAGATTGCGTTCTTCCCAAAAATCAGAGTGGCACTTGGGCAACAGAGTTGGTTTTTTTTTTTTTACAGTACTCAGTGGTCTGAGGATAAACATGCTAACCAGTGTTCTTTAATCTGTTTGAAGAGCCTTTGTTGTGTCATCAAAAGAAATCATAGATTTGTGGCAATATTCCTACACGCGCACAGCTGAGGACATTTTTATCTGGCAAAAAAATCTAAAATAACCTCCCGTTGAGCAGAATGTATGGGCTTGTACAAAACTATCTCAACACAAAAGCAGAAATGTCTCTGTGCTCAGGTTCAGACTGAGCCTCCGCGGGAGTTCAAGTGCAAGTTATGTAAAACTCATGGGTTAAAGTCGACATTCCCACATTACTACAGGAAGCGCGAGTGAAAACAAATGAGCGAAAGCGATTCGGCACCCCAGCTTCCCAAGGCTGGCCAGTCCTGGGGTCCTCCTGGCTCTTTGCAGCCGGAGCTGTGGGAAACAAGAAGGTCCTGCGGATTACAGAGCCATCCTCCCCAAACCACGTGTCTGACAAACACTGCACTCCAGCTAAGGGCTTGCCAAATCCCAGACTGACACGCGCCCAAGGGGCCAGATCAGCCAGCACAGACTGTGCAAACCACCTGGAGACATCTTCACGACGATGAATTTTTTCTTCAGAAACCACCAAGGCCACATTTGAAAGATCCCTACCGTGATTAAACTCCCCAGTGCAGCCCGGACCAACAGAATTTGAGCGAGCAAACATTTCTGTTCTGCTTTTCCCTTACCCATTCCTCTGGTATCGAGTATCATGCCTTACTTTGCGCCTCAAGGCTTCAAGCACAGTTACAAATCTAGCCTGGGAATCAGTCTTTACTTGGCTTGGGAGAAATTTCAGAGCCTGTATTTGCATCCAGCCTGGAAGAACACAGTCCAGGGCATCTCCACAACATCCTCTACTGCAAGATGTGTACTAGACCCTTCCCCGAGACCAACAGCCAGGAGATAACCTTGGAAAAGCATTTGGAAGGAACTGGGCATACCCGAGTCCTCCTTGGGGAAGGAGCAACCCAGGGGACTTGCTGCAGATCAAAGCTTCCAGCCAGCATCGCTCCAAGTGCAGGATATGCAACAAAGCGCACAAAAAAAGCGTTCTCATGAGAAGTTCATAGAAATGGGGGTGTTTGAAATGCTCATGTCAAAAATCAAAACCATGCTGAACTTCTCTAGTTTAAAGCTCTGCTC
This sequence comes from Regulus satrapa, assembly GCA_013396955.1. Taxonomy (NCBI): domain Eukaryota; kingdom Metazoa; phylum Chordata; class Aves; order Passeriformes; family Regulidae; genus Regulus; species Regulus satrapa. The sequence goes on from VWZN01013662.1 coordinate 476,605, forward strand.
CACAGCCAAACAGAAATATAAGCCTATGGTATATAAGCCTATCATGTGTGAATGAATTCTGAATTATTTAAGCCGGCTTACAAATTTAAAATTAAAATCAAGCACCTCTGTGCAAAAACTAAGAATAGCGTCTAAAGTTTCACAGGAGAGAAAGCTTTACTTCCGGAGCTTGGAAACAGCCTTTGGTATTTTTGGTTCTTTTTTATCACCTCATGACAAACAAATCCCTTTGATTTTTAATAAACCCAGTTGTATTTTCTACAGTTTGCATGACTGAAAGAAAAAAAAAAAANTAGTCATACACAAAAAAAAAAAAAAAAAAAAAAAAAAAAAAAAGCCATCAACTTCAAATACACCCAGCTCAAAATAGAATTTTGGAGAAGATCATTTTTATATGGAAGTCATCAAATCACAGAGAAGACTGTTTTTGCAGCCTGTTGTTCTCCAGGGCTTGTTCTTTGAGCAACTCTTCCAAGAGCAACATTGGTTCTGTTTGCAATTCATCTCTCCAGCGAGCATTTTTAAACTTGAAGAAGTGACAGTGGGGGAAGGGGGGGGGAAGAGGCCAGAAGACAAAAATGTGGACATATTTAAAGCAGGGGTCCTACAGGAACGAGAGGGCTCAGCTTTGCGTGCATGGGAAGGTATTTTAGATTTAAAGGAAGTCTCGCGTACAGGGCGAAACCGCTGGCGGTGTGAATTATAGGAGCCCAACTTCCTCCAGCTCGGCAGGGCAGCGAGAGCCCTGCGGAAGGCAGCCACTGTGGTTTGACTCTCTCTGATAATAGCCGACCCTCCCTCCGCCCCCTGAAAACTCGGTGCTCTAAAAATAAGAAGGAAGCAAAAGGAGAGCCATTTCCTTGCCAACGCCAGTAGCTGGGAGGCCTGGAATGGTGCCATTAGATACCCTGCTATTTATTGCCCATTTCCACCCCATAGGAAGCTTGGGGAAGTAGTTGCCAAAAGGGAAGGAGAAAAAAAAAAAAAAAAAAAAAAAAGGAATGAGAAAAATAAACCTTCCTGTTTGGCTTAACATTTGACAGGACAAAGTTGGATAATTCTAGCTCTACATTTTGCACGTTCTTGTGCGCAGTTGTTTTCCTCCAGAGGTTCCTTCTGAAAACAAACATGGATTTTTATACATCACTGCGTTCAAAGCAAACACAGGAAGTATCTTCTGCAGTCTCCTTTGCTGCTTCGCTCCCTCTTCGCTGGGCACTTTCATTCTGATAGCACAAAACCAGGAGCATTGACATGCATATGCTCATCAATTCAGTTTCATTGAAAAAATTACTTTCTCATGGATACCAAAAGTTTTGCACGTTAGTCGTGGTTTAAACAAGTTGCCTCAAATCAAAGACACGACTCCGGGGGAAGGAGTGGGAAAAGAGCAATTAACTGAAGGTAACTTTCTTTGTTATGTCCTCTCTGTCCAGATCAGAGAGGATCCTAATTGGTCTCCTGTCTGCCCGAGGAAGGTCATACCTGGAAGGCTAGAAAGGTACTTCAGCACCTCCTCCTAAAGTTATTCCTCTGTATTTAAATTAAGGGTTGATATCACCTGGTGGAGCTAAGCTATCACCTGGCTCAGGCTCTCCAAAGCCTGCTCCTCTGAGGAGTTACAACTTCCATCAATAAAACAGAAAAACGTTCCCAGGTGAGATTAGGCGAGTGCCTGGAGACCTATCTGAAGTGTCTGCTCCAGACTGAAGCAGGCTAAGAAGTGGTAGCAACAGAGGCCAGCTGCAGTGCAGAGGCAGCCTAAGCAGCCATGCAGAAGGGTGACCACCCACCTTCTCCAGCCAGGACTGGAGCCCACAAACACACCACAGGACAACAGAGACTGCACCGGGTGGGAACGTGTGAAAATGCACCCCGAGGACAGCACGGGAATCTCGCTTCTTGTCCCGCTAACACTTTTGGGATTGCAACAACAAAATCTTCTGCACCGAGACACGCGAGAGGAGACAGAGTGGGAGACATACCCTCCAACCCCTCCTCTGAAAAAGGGACATCAACACAGGACAGCCAAAAGCCCAGTAGTCAGAGCTTGTAACAGGAACAGGAACCTGAGAATCGAGACCTCATGTTTGGCAGGCACATCTCCTGCATTCCCAGGAAAAGCTTTACCCTCCGGGGTATTGGCTATTCTGAGCTCTCTGCTCTGGCTCTCTACAGCAACTCGGTGCCAGATCACAGACATTTTTTTCCACGCAAAAGTTTCATCCAAAGTGACAAGTTTCCATGAAAAGTTTTGATGAAAGAAATGTTTTCTTGGAAAATTCCTAGCAAGCTCCAATCTCCACGTTAAATCACGACCGTGGATTTCCAGCAGTGTGCTGCACACATGCTGACTGGAGCCTAGTAAAACTGCTCTGAGCTCTGGTTCCTCCTCCACCCCTCCACTGGGACATGTAAAATCTTGCATCCTCTGGGTCCTGTATAACCTCCTGGTCAAAAATGCAGAACTTTTTTTGTTCTTTTTTTTTGTTATTAATCAAACTCCTGATATTTCTCAGCAGCAAAGCATCAAGACCCGAGTGAGTAACTTTCCCTCTTGTTTTAACCTAGTGACACCAAGCGATTCCCCCAGCAGGGATCATCTCGGATGTCCTCCCTGAATGGTGTGGCATGGATTTTACAGGCACTGGAGGTTTTCTGCTACTTGCAAAGGGTTACAAAGCAGCTGAAAATTCTTCCCTTGCTCCCTGCTGTTTTGGAAGAGCAATGCCATCTTCGAAATAAGCAGGGACAGCTGAAAACAGCAATGAATCTCCCTCCAATGCAGTGCACAGTGTCACAGAAGCTGCTTCTGTAAATGCAAGTGTTTGAATTGCAATTCTCAGCTTCAATAGGATTCCTGCTTGCACAGAGATTAGGTTATAGTCTCTTGTTTCTGGAGGAAATGACATCTTTCTTTCACGAGCAGCAAAGAGCAGGAGGCAGTTTAGCCCCCTCACACTTCAGGTCCTTTTTAGAAGGATGTTTTCCTGGTCTCTCCAAAAAGCCTGCAAGCCTGCAACTCACAGTCCCGTTATTTCCTTCTTTCAAAGGACAGCGCTGAGGACTCAGCACAAAGCAACCTCTGATTGCATGCCATCCATATTAGAAACCCCAGCTCCATGCTAAATTTGGGCTGAAGTACAACACAGTTGTCATACTGGCAACTAAAAACTTATTTTAAAAAAAAATCATACATTTCTATGTGCAACAGACAAAGAACAGACACTGATGGCTAATCTGGCTTGAATTATCTCATATTTGGTGTAGTCCAAGTGCAAGCACGTGGACAGTTCCCCTGGAGCAAGTGCTGGGCAGTAGTGTTGTTCCACAGCAACTCATCTGCATGCTAAACCTTTTCACTTGGAGCTATGGCTCATTCAAGACTCAGTGTTGACCTGACCTTGACAAGAAGGAGCTGAAGGAATTGCGAGCACTCTGAGCAGAGATTTCTTCCTGGCCAGGCATTAAACCCAGGATTGTTCATTTTCAAATGAATCTCTGAGCGGTCAGTGTGCACGTGAAGCATGCCTAGGAGGGGAATATATGAGGGAGCTGTTCAAGTTTCACATATGACCAACACCACTGACTCAACAGAGTTTTCTCTTACTTGAAAAGAATCAAGGCTCATGGTGCCAAAGCTTCAATCCCCCTTCTCTCCCAGCACAAAGCCCTGAAAAATCAGTGCCACTAAAGGGCTCCTACAACATGCATGGTGCAGATGTATATGGTGACAGCCAATGGACTGTGGGCGCCTCCCAGTTTCTGTGCAGCACAAGAGAATATGGAAAAGAAAGCAATATTTTCCTCTAAGCCTCTTTTCCTTATGCTGTCAAAACATCAACTGCTCTACAGTCTCACCCTCCCTAGCTGATAGCACCCTGCGCTTTTACATTGTTTGTACTTGCTCTGCTTAGAATTCAATTTCCTCTGGTGATCTGCATGCAAGCAAATATTGCCCAGGGCACTAATGTATATTTGTTCTTCTTGAATTGCACACAGAAATATTGTTGCTATGCGGCGAGCACAAAACAATCCAGAAGTCACCTGACATCCTCCATCAAACATTTAGGAGTCATCAAACTTAATTTCCCCTTTGTGCCATAAAACACCGAGAGGAAGCTTTAATAGATTGTATTATGTAACGGTTCTATAAAAATAGCAGGCCAGCACTGGAGCACTTCCTTCCTGAGGCCCAATAACCTATGCTGAAAGGATACACACTGGTTTCCCTGGCAACCATGAGAGATGACACTAGGGGAAAAACAGCAACAAAAGGACCATTTTTTGCTCAGTAAAATAAGGTCTGGCTTCAAGCTTGTGATACAGTGAATACAGAGTGCCTGACAGAGAGAGAACCGGTTAACAATTCTGCTCAGGTCCCAGCGACCTTGCAAGGCTGTTAATGCTTTTCATTTCTTCTTCTACGGCCCAAGGAAAAAAAAATACCTAAACCACTACAGCAAACTCACTTCAGCAACTATTAAAGTTTTAAATCTTTTTAAAATAAAAAAAAATAGACATTTGATGCAGGACTGTGTCAGAGATTGTTTTGACCTCCTAGCATTTCCACATTTCTCCCCTCCATTTGCATAGACCTCAGGATTTGCACATTCTGATTCAAAAGACCCCTTTCTATTTCCAAGTCTGCCATGCTTAGTACTCCATTGTCCAGCAGACAGCTGTTTTCAAGACACAGCCTTTGCAAGTAACCAAAAAACTAACTCCCTCCCCAAAAAAAGTCACGGTGATACAACACCACACTAAAGGCACAACCTAGCTAGAGTACTTAACAACAAGACCATCTCTCACCTTATTCAGCCCTTCCACAGCCCCACGCTCCCGTGGGGAGCCCGGGAGAAAAGTGACAGGAATGGGTTTTGTTTCAGTCCAGCCATAAGGGCTGGAAGTTTCCTTGTGCCATAACCACAGGAGCTTATTCTTGTCTCCTTTCCCTGGGCAATTTTTAACCCTTGCTTGTTGGAAGAGTTCCTGCTGAGGCAGCTCCCACGCCAACAAGTTGCTTTTTTCACTTGTCCCTCAGAAACCTCTGGCACATTAGGGTATTACACAGTGAAGTGTCAGTGGGCAAACACACATTTTGAGAAGATTTAAAAAAAAAATAAAATTTAAAAATCAGTTGTTTTCTCTACAATCTGGAACGCAGCTGTCTAAGGCTCATTTCCAGCCAAGGTGAAAAACTCCCTTCCTCCTCCTTGTCAGTCAATAACGGGAGGAAACGCATTGGAAGAGGAAATGTAGTGGCACACAACTCTCCTGCTGAGCAACTCCACCACCTCGAAGAGACCCCGGGCTCCTCACGCGAGCGGGAGAAATGTAACACATCCTGCCCAGGAGGAAACCCAGGAGCACAGACCCCGCTCCACAGCGGCAGGTATCCTGGCTGGAATGCCATTCCTGCCATTAGAGCTCCCTCGCTAAAAGCGTCTCTTCAGCCCTCAAGGGGATACTTGGGTATTCCTCTTCATTTCCTCTTGGAAGTGAAAAGGTGTTTGCTGTGGCGGGGTTTCAGCAGGGGATTAAGTCACCCCTATGTGTTACCTACTTCACAGGATCGCACACGTTCCCTTAGACCTGTTCACACCGGGTGAAATCCTCCCCTGTGCACAAGGCCAAGGCATTACATAACTATTTAGGAGGTTAAGCAGGATTTGAGGGGCGTGTGAGGCGCTGGAGCTGGATGCACTTCCCTCAAGATGATTTCATGCTGGCATACTAACCCTTTCAAACACGAACACCCAAGGCCTTCATGAAGTCCAGTTTAGGTGGAAACTGGTGAGAAAAAAAATTCTCCTGTCACCTTCAAGGCAGTTGATTTCAAGTGGAGACACACTTGCACAAATCCTGCCCAATCCTGACTGGGGACTTGTCACCAGGGCACTGCTGCAATGCTCTGTGGCTCCCAGCCCTAGAGTTAGCAACAACACAAGGCTCCATAGCAAGGAAGGAGCAGGCCACGAGCACAGCTGTCACAGCAAAGCGAAGCTCCATTAAATCCCACTGCCCAGTGGGACATTCCCTAATCCAAGGTGGAACAGAGCACCTGAACGGTGCAGCAGCAGCCAGGGAACCTGGCCCGGGCTCTCAGGAAGGGAAGAGCTCACAGTTGGTAGGCAGGGGGGCAGATGGAGCAATTCCCGGGGTGTCCTACAGCTCCTGCTCCTACCTGGGAGCTGCCAGCCGCGTTTGCTGACTTCATCGCAGCCTTGGTTAATTTGGAGATGAATTAATTCCATCAGAAACGCCTCTCACTGCCAGCCAAGCAGCCTCTAGCAGCGCCCGCTCCTACCCCCGACAGGACGCCAGCTCAGGCACAGCTTACTGGCAGCCCAGTGACTTAGTTACTGTGCTAATTAAGCACCTAAATAGGCAGTGCATTAACACGTCAGGATTGCAATACTTAATATGAGCTCACTGGGCATTTCCACTTCCGAGTCAACGTGGCAACCAGCACAGGAATAATTAAACCGGCTGAAAATGCCTCCGAAACCGAAGGCTCACGTAAGACACACTGCTCACCTGAATTTTAAAGGGGCAAAAGCAAACAGCGCATCAACACAAAAAAGAATATTTTTAAAACGATAAAGGAGGATCCGCAGCCAGAGAGAGTTAAGCCTACAAAATTACCCCCAATACACTTAAGACAACAAAACCACGCAGCACTCCTGAAGCAAGCTGTAACGAGGTGAAACACACACCTGAGAGCATGCCAAGGCAGGCTAGTGCTGCCAATTAGAGCGTGCTGAACTTGCAGCCGCCGGTACCTGCTCGCTGCCCTGCAGACACACTGCTGGCAGCAGGCTGTGAGCATCTCACCAGGGCCCTGCGTGAGCCTGTGGAAACCCACACGAGCTCCCTGGCTTTAGGCTGCGGGGTCAACTCACACAGCCACGGCACTCCCGGAGGGTGACACCAGGAACTTCCTCAAGGATGTGTCCAGCCAGGACAACTACTGATCCTGGCAATGACAGTAGGAATGAAGGACAAATATTTTTTACTCTCAAATTAGCCATTTTCCCAGTTTGCCTAGGTAAATTTAATCATTTCACCGCATCAGAGCGAATAGGAGCCCCAAAGGCAGGGGAAGCTTTTGATACTTTTGAGAGAGAGCAAGCTTCCAAAATAAAAGTGCATCTCAGGATCAGGTCCTTCAGATTTACATCTTAATCCTTCTGGCAACAAGGTCACAGCTGTTTAAAACTGGTGCCCACTCCGTAATATTTTTTCTTGTGGAGAAGCAGGTTATGTATGAAAACCTGAGAGCCACCGGGCTGCCTCAGAACAAATCACCCGTCCCCACAGCCTGTCCCCAGCAGTGGCAGGGAGCAGGTCTCTCAGAAGGAGCAGAAGAACTGGGTGAGCACACACGATACCTCCTGGCAGCCTCCCAGCAGCCAACCATTTGAGGATCAAGAGACTTCCTGTGCCAGACTCCTTTTTATCTATTTAGTCACCCTCAATTAATTTCTCTTTCATGAACCTGTCCAGTTGACCTTTGTACCCATAAAGCACACTATCTGGTTGCTCTAAGTGGATAGACAGGTATCCCTGGTATGTGAGGCAGCAGTGTTTTACTGCCACCGAAGGGAGGAAACTACAAGCCAAGAGCTTTTGCAAGGCTGCCTGCTCAACACAGCTCGTGGTTTCCCCAGCGCCGCCCCCCACCACGCAGCCTACGTGCTGGAATCAACGAGGGGGGATAAAGCTGGACATCTCAGTGCTGCCAGGTTGGTAGGGACACAACGATTAGGAGCCTGAAAAGAGTTCGGGATCCAAGGGGGTTTTCTGATGCCTCTGAAGTATCCTAAAGCAAGCAGGAGTTTGCAGGAGCATCCTTATTTAAAGCGCTATACAAAGGTGCCTCTGCGAGATGCACCAGGAGAAATTCACTTCCTCAGCTCCAAATCCACAAGGAAGAAGCCAGAGACTGAAATCAAACAGCAATCTTTAATTAGTGCCTCGCTAAAAGCTTGTTGTGATGACACATTAGATGAAGACAGGGAAAGAAATGAAGCCGCCTAGAAACACTTCTGACACGCTACCATGGCTTTGAAGCCAAAGTTCCATCAATTCTCATCGCAGCAAGAAAGCTCTCCTAAGACAAAAATAGACCCACCAGAACCATCAAAGCAAAAGCTGTCTCTTATTCACCCATAACCCTCCTTTTATTGCTGTGCCAGCACGAACTGCAGTACGTGAGACCTACTCAAACCAGCCTTTGAGATGCATCGAAGTGAAGCAAAGCAACCATGCAGACCCCTTGGACAGGGCAGAATTCTGCCATCTGTGCTCAGCATCTGCTGTGTGCAGCAGCTGAGCAAAGCACCTTTCCCTCTGGAGGCTCTTTCCCTGGTGAAACCGAGGCATCACCCAAGCTATGATCACACAGAATCGCTATCCCCGTTAAACAGATTCAAAATTAACCCAAGAAGAAGGTGGAACTTGAAGACTCTTAAAAGAAATTTGGAAGATCTCTGAAGGGAAGCTCATTCCGCATTGAGCAACTTAGAGCGTAGAACAGAAATGTACAAACCGGGTCCCAGAAAAACAACATTATTTAAAAACAAAAACAAAACACATCACAGGCACTTAACAAGACTCTCCTGAGAATAAAACCATGGAAAATCACCTAACATCTTCACCCTCTGGCCTGGAGCACAGGCAAGGAATGCTTTTGCTGCCCGCAAAAGGACAGAAAGGGAAAGGTCACGATCTCCCCCCTGCTCTGCACCAGTGCACACACTTCATTCTTGGTAGGGATGCTTGTGCTGTCTCTCTGATTTACACTCTCCAGAGACTCCTGGAAGGAGTGGAGTCTCTGGAATCCTGTCTGAGCCAGCCCAAGCACTGTAAGGACTCCTAGAGCATGTAATCCAGGAATACCATCCCCTACCATGCCTTCAAAAGCCACGGACAAGCCTTCTACACGCAGATATTCACACTCTCTAAAAATAGAAGTCCTTATTGCCTGCTAGCACATCTCACCACCACGTATTAGTTTCTATCCGTGGAAGTATTGAGGAGCCTGCTAGTTAGAAGGCACACTATGACTCAAACCTGAAACAGGCAGAGAAGATAATGGGTTTTGGGGTTTTTTTAAGGCAAAATGAGATCTTTTGTGTTCAGCACTGAGAACTGAGTCTACCTAAATCACAAAAAGGCTCCATTTTCCCTGCTGCTCCCAAGTATAAGCTGCACTCCAAGCAGATCCTGTGCTGTTAGCTGTCGCTTCCTCCAGGCATCTCCTGCAGGGAAGTTAATTCTGTTTCCAAGTCACATCCTCAGGGCTCCTTTTGCATATTTGCTGTCAGGCATCCAGCACATCAAGGCAAACATTTGGAATAAAGCCTTGGGTGCAAGCCACATTTGTTGCTAAATAAACAAAGCCAATGCTACAAAAAAAACCAAAAAAAAACAACAAAAAAAAAACCCAAAAAAAAAAAATCACGCTTCAAGGTTTAAAGCAACCGGGTTTTTTGGCCAAAGAAACACCCATTGTACCCTCGTTGTACCTCCCATTAGGGAAGATACCTGGGCGAGCGATGCCCCTGATAAAGGCCAAAGGCTGGGAGCGGCCAGGAGAGGAGATAAGCCATTGGTCTGACCTAGCAAATCATTCCCTTTGTTCAGCCCATTTCCTGGGGATTGGAAACAGCTCTTCCCATTCTCTCTAAACCCAGACTAATGAAGAGTGCTGGCTTTAGAGCTTTTCGAGTGACAAGAGCAGGAGGAAAGGCAGGCCTATAGTAACAGGCTTTAACCAGGGTGCCATCAGCTGACATAGGGATCCCTGGATGGGCTTATCGAGCAGATTCCTCCCACAAACAGGGACAGTGGCTTGCTCCCTCACACACAGCTCCAGTAAAGCTTTAGTGCTTCCTAGATCCCTGCTCCTGACTAAGTAAAACAAAGCAGAAAACACCAACACCATCCTGAGAAAGCCAGCCTGCAGACTGGGGGGGAAAGAGATTAATTTTCAGTGCCGTAACCCCCTCATGAGTCTTATCTGGTCTCAGGTATCTGATAAGCACCTGACACCCCATGACAATATCCAGGTACTGATATTTCAGTGCAAGGCTGGAAAAAAAGGCAATAACAAAGCTGCAGGTTCCTTGGGACAATCACTGCAATTAGAGAAGAGCAAAGAGCTGGCACAGAGCACTGCATCTCTCTCCATGGCACCTGCTCTTACTGGCACTACCTGAGCATTCTGAAGCAGTGGAAAAGGCATTCTTGAGCTGAAACATATTCACAGAAATATTATTTGCACTTGTTCTTCCAAACGGTTCCCACACCCCCCATCTAAGCCGAACAGAACACCCACAAAACGGTTTGTGGTTACAGCAAAAGTAAACCCATTATCAAATTTCTCTAAGACTGTCCTGAAAGTTTACACTGTAAGAGGAAAATCAAATTTTATGCATCTGACTACAAACACCACACATGTCAAAGTAAACGGGGCCAGCCTGATTTGGGACTGTCTGGGACAGGGAGGTGTTCAACAACTGTAGGAAGAAATGTATTTGGCACAGGGAGTATCACAAATGAACTCTAAATTCTATCAATCAGCTTATTTTTACAGTTCTTACTCATTGGAAACATTCCTCTTCTTTAGTTCGGTTCCTTTAAGTTCAGCACTTGTCTGAATAAATGTTTGATGCTCAAATATATCTGTACTGACAAAAAGGGGTGCAGTATTCTGTAATTTTCTACAGATGGATTAAGGCATTCTCTCTATCCTGCTTCTGAAAGTCCCTCTTTCAACAATTCAACAAGTGTATCAAATATTTCCAGCTATCCTCTCAGAGTCACGAAAGCAGAAAAGAAAATTCAGGGCAAAAATTTAAACACTACAGCTGGAATAGAGAAAGCTGAAGTCACTAACACATTTTGGACAAAATACGTAAAATGGGTTTTGTAGAAGTGTGGAAGAAACTAAGTCAGCCCTAGACTAAAAGGTGTGAGTTTTGGGATTTGATGGGCTTTTTCCTTCTAGGACTCAAAAAAGACTTCTCACTCTAAAAGAGGTTTCACAACTTCAGGGCAGATCAGTCAAGCAGACAAATACACACATGATGGCCACCAGAATTCCTGGTGGTTTCTACCAGAATGGATATCAGCAAATGGTCTCCAGGATTTCAAGACAACTGGATTTGAGTCAAAACAATGAATGGCTGGTCTGGTCCCAATAAAACACAAAGTTTACCTGCTGTTGGAGTTTGACCAGGGCCACATTTGAAACCAGTGAGGAAGAGGCATCCTATTCAGTGTATTTGCCTACTTTGAAAGGTCTGAAACCAATGAGGATCCCAACAATTATTCTAGGAAATAGGCATTTTCTCTAAGCACTTTTGTCAGTTTAAACAAAACTGCTAATTTTGCTCAGTCTTGAGATTCAATAAAGCTAAAAACCTCAGAATTATTCTCAGATCCAACTCATGAAACCCAAAGAAAAAGGGCTAATTTGACACAGTTTTGGTACTGAATCATGTGGTAAAGCTGGGGCGTTTTTAGGACAACATGTTTACCCAAAACTGGATAAACAAAATCTGTGAGCATTTCACCCAACACAAGTTCCTTTTGAAAGAGTTCATTCTTGGCACAGATGGGGACAACTCCCAGCAGCTTGAATGGGAAGCTCACCTGCTTAGGGCTGACTTTGCTCTCCAGCACCTGCAGACACAGGGCAGAGGAGCAGCATCCCTGCAGGGAACTGAAGGTTCACACCTTTGGGAGCTCCCTCTCCTTGATGAGGTGGACAGCAGTGGTCAGCCAGCACGTGGGCTGCTGTGTTTTCAGAGATCTTCACCAGATTCCGTGCCAGATTTAAGAAAAAAAAGAAAAAAGAAAAGAAAAAAAAGGAAAAAGGAGCTCTCCTCCTGTCCATCTTAAGGACTTGTTTGGAATTATAAAGACATATGGTATTTTTAGAGGCTGAAGTAAACTGACTCACTCTCGCCACTGCCAGTTGAGAATAAGGCAAATTCTACTGATGTAACCAATGTTCCACTTCAATCTGCTTTCCCATCAAACCTCAAAACTTTTATTTTAGCTGCAAAAAGCCTTATTAAAACCCTGATAATTCTCTCAACTGAGAAATGTAACACAAGGCTCAAAAATACCAAACCTATGCAGCTGCACCCATTTCAAAAATCACCCTAAATTGTGTAGCATTCCACAGAGTTCATATTTTATTGTGCTGCTTAAACCAAAAGAAAAACAATTGTTTCTCTGATCCCCAAATCAAGGAAGTATGGGGTAATATCTCCAACTCTGTCACCAAAGCCACTTTTTGGATTCCTTTTGCTGTCCTTAACTGGCAGAAAATTATGATTTCTATTTGTCCTACAACAGCACCTCGGCCCTCTTCCCCACAAGCTCAGGTTTTCTGTTGTATGAGTTAGACACAGCTGAGAAGCACATAGCTGCTTACCCACCCAGTTCAGCAAGAGCTGGAATTTAAATCCTGGAAAACCTGAGCTGCGTGGGGGGGGAGGGTTGTTTAAAACCTGCTAGATGGAAGATGATGAACAAGAAGATACCCAAGACTGGGCGTTTTAATTTTCTCTATGTTCTGCTCCCAGCAAAGCAGCTGAGTGAATGACACACCACTTTTCTCCTCGATGACAGCAAACAAAAAAAGCACAGGAAAAACTGATACTGTAGTGAATCACATGCATATTTAGACCGGTGGAAGCTCTGCCAGAGAATGGAAAGAAAGATTAATTTAGTTGCTTTATCCCTTCCTTCGACTTGCAGGCAGACTAACACAGTGGCTCCTCACAAAGGCTGCCCACAGGCTGGCGAGGCTCCAGGCAGGCACTGGAGTGTGCATCAGACTGCACTTTGTCCTGGCCAGGATGTGGTCTGCCTTTGTAAGGAGGCCCACGCAAACGGACGCCCCTGCAAACACCACTTGTCCCTTCACTGGATATAAATGAACTGTAACTACCTCAAAGGAGAGCAAACAATATAAGAAAAGAAGGGAAAACGTCCAGATTTAACCAGATTAAGGAGAATGGCTCTCCCAAGGGAAGGCTCCCTGAAGAGGAGAATTCAGGCACTTATTAGCAGCCATTAACCACGTTTCTGGTTTGTGATGTGCCACACAGTGAAAAGTACAAATCTGTGACTTCCCCCTGTAGAAAAGTTTGGGAGGATTTTCACCTTCACAGAAGACAGATTAGTCACAGCATAAACCGCTGCCCTAAACGTTTCATATTTGTTTTGCATCTCCAGCATCCTGCTAAAAATAAAAGTGACAGGAAAAAAAATATCTGTGCTGGGCTTAGAGGCAAACGCACAGCACCGCTAGGACCATCACCATTCGTCTGCTGCACCAAATGCTTACTGTTCATCTTGAGCCCTTATTTTTATCATTTTGCTTAAGCCTGGAACACATGGACTTCAGAAAAAACACTTTCTTGTTTGAAATTGCTGTCACAATGCTTGTATGAAGAGAAGGAGAACAATGAACAGCAAGGCACTCAAAGTTTTTCCTCAAACTTTCTTACCTTAGTCCCGCCAGAATGCTGTTAATGCACGGTCTTGGGAAGAAAGAGCGACAGAATTTCCACTGCAACTCATTTTCAGGGATGCAGGACTCCATTTCTGAAAGCAGAGAGATTAGGGTGACTGAAATCTGAAGGACTGATTCTGTGCTGACATCAAGCTCTTAACTCATCTGCAGATGCTGGTCTCATCACTGTATTTAAACTCAGCCACAGAGGCAAAAAACCTCATGAAAGCATCAAGAAACAAGGAGCAGCTGGACTGGCCTCTCATGGTTAGCACAAGATAACCACCTCTATCCATCTGCAGACTCCTTCACCTTGACCAGCAAAAACAGAGTTTCAAGGGACTACTGGACCCACCTATATCATGTTTGGATAGGGGTGCACTTGCACCAAATTAAAGCAAAGATGTGTCTAAGCAGGGGCAGCTGACACAGAAATAAAACTCCTCTCAGAACTCTGGGGTGCTCAGCAACTTAAATATCAGTAGCCCAGTGTGAAAAATCACAGCTCCCCCACTTTCTTCACAAGTCCCAGGCTCAGGACAAATTATGCAGATTTAAAAAAAAAAGTAGAATAGTTAAGCAGGTTGGACCCACCATATTTACAGCACCCTCAGGCAAACAGATTCCTATTCCATCCTGACCTCATCACAGAGGATGTTTGAAACCACTTCCACTAAGCCTCTTCATCAAACTTCAAACCAGCAAGGTGATAGAGCCACCTTTTACGTGCCAAGCAATAAAACAGAAACTAATACCCTTTGAGCTATTCCAGGAAAGAACAAAAAAAAAAAGAAAGCCCTGATGTTTCCAACTCTAGCCTTACAGAATACTATCAGTAAGAGCTCCCAACACTAAGCAGAGATCAGTTAGCAAACACTGTGCCAATAATTTCATCAAATTTGAACCACTGGTCAGCTATTCCTTCTTTGGGAAAACTGAGGACCCTTCATGTTGCAATTTATTATTTTTTTTTTAATGGAGAGCCCCCAGCTGCTAGGCAGAGACAGACAGTAAACTGCATCCAAACTACACTGACAAGCAAGCAGGTGCTTGGCAAAAGGCAGCTCCCTGCTCCTGGTTTGGGAAAGAGCTTCTCCAGCCAGGAAGGGTGTCTAGGGCAGAGCAATGAGAGACCCTTTCCCCCAGATTGCTCAGCACAGAAGGGGCACAACAGTGCTTCCCTTACTGCTCAATCAATGATTTGGGGGCTCTTTATGTACTAAAACCTCATTGATTGCACTGCTGTTGCAGCTGAGGGTCAAGTCAGGAGCGGGTCCAGCAAAGGCAAATGTTATTCCAGAGCACTGAATTGGTGCACTAAGAACTCTTGTGACAGAACACCCAGCCAAACCTCTTTTCTTTTTAATCTCAGTTATATCAACACTGGGGTCATACAAGATACTAAAACAGCTTTCCAGAAAAACATTATCTTTGGGGTTAATAAATCTTTACTTACACACTTACAAATCACCTGTGCCTGTCCACAAAGAGTCCAGTTTGGCAATAACACTTGTCTGTGTATTGCACAGTCTCCAGAAACTTGTTGCTTCTCATTCTCTTCCAAATGTTTTTGTCTCCCCGGAGCACCACCCCCTTCCCCAGCCAGTTCCACTCTGCTCCTAATGGAGATAGGGTTAAATTTAAAGTGTTTTTATCCTAATTACAAGCCTTTCAGCTATAGTACCTTGGTCTCAGCCTCAGCAGGAAATGATATGCAAAATATACTTTCATGCATCTGACAGTCCCCAAAACTGCCGGTCATATAAATTCTGCCAATTTACTCTAATTTAAGCTAAGCAGTGTCGTGTGTGCTTAAACGGTCAATCTGTCTTGAAGTAATTACACCTGAAAGCAGGAATACATCAGTTTCCTTCTCCTGGAATTAAACTCAGATGGGGCAGCTGAGAAAGAGTCGAGGGACATTTGCTAATGATTAAATCCAAATCACATCTCCTCGCAGCGCTCTTACGCAGCACAGGCTGCCGCATGGATGCTGATGGATTTGTGGAGGGAGGAAGCAGATGGTACAAGGCACTTGTCAACACAGCGCTGCCTCCACAGGACTCTCTCTCACACCCAGTGCTGCAGGGGCTCGTGCTCCAAAGCAAAATGAGACTCTGGGAGAGTGTAAAAGACAGACTCTGCTTGCCATCAGAAGAGGCAGCAGCAGGGAGAGCGCTGGAGGACTCCCACCTTCCACACTGCCGTGTCAAAGATGTCTCTTTATGGTCCTTTAGAGAAGAGCAAAGATGGCTTTCTAGAAATAGCAACAATATTGACTCAGCTAGGAAAAGATGAACAGGCTGCATTGCCCCATCCAAACCCTCCTTCCTGCTCTCGTGTGCAGAGCAAGGAGCAGAGAAGGAGAGACAAAAAAAAGAAATCATTAACCACTAACCACACTTACACAACCATCTTTTGCCGTGCCACTCAACGGCAGCACGTAACTCCAAATTCCCATAACTCCTGACACAGTGCTCAAAGACTGTTAGTCAGAAGGATGCTTGCTTTGGCCCCCTAGGAGCTGACAAATTCCGCTTTATCTCCCTGGAATCTGCCGAGCCCATCCTGTCACACGGGAAGACGATGATGAATGACAGTGCAATGAGTAACTTCTTAAAGAGTAAAAAAACAAAAACCAACCAAAAAAAAAAAAAATCTGACTTGAATATTCTCGTTTAGATTCTTTGCTGGTTCGCTGATATGTGCTAAGTTTCCCAGAAGGAGAAGGACACACCACTGGAAGACAAGCAGGGACCAAGTTTACTACCATTCAGGAGGTAATGACATCAACATATAAAAGCTTATATGGATGCATTGCTAAAAGATTAACCTAAATCCACGTTCAGCCTCCAAAACCGTAGTTTGAATGATGCAATAAACTACACAAGGACAAGCCAAGGACCTGTGCAGCTCTTTAAGCTGTGATTTGTCTGTCCTCAAAACAAACTTAAAAAAAAAAAAGCAGTTTTTTGTCAAGTTTATACTCGCACGCCTTTTACAAGAAGTGAAACTATGTCCCCTCCCATTTTCCCATTAATCATCTTCCTTACTTAAACACAAACATGGTTTTATTCAGGTTAGATTAAAACGTTCTGAAGGATGCCTATTTAGGAGTCAGAATTCCTCGTTCCTTAATTACAATACAATCCAGCCACACTCATCAGAACAGTTCTTTCTATCCCTCTGAACTGAGACATTTCCAAAATGCCAGAAACAGATCTCTTCTGGTCTACCTAAAATAATCTACTGGCACTTCTCTAGAAATATTCTGGGTTTTCAAAATGCAAGCATACACGTAGCAGGAATCTCTCTGTGACTGAATGCCATCGTTTGTGCTTTGCTCAAATATTCCAGAAGATTAACCTGCTGAAACACTTGGGGGTGGAGGGGGTGCCTTTAAAAGCTGCTTTGGCATTAAAAAGCGTGCAGTATCAGGCACAGGAGAGAAGGCAAAAGACAAAAACAAAGAACACAGTTTTCCATTATCGGAACAAGGCAAAGCAGGATCAGCTGCTTTTTGAAGATAATTTGTTGTTGTGAGAGACCTCACATAGTCCCCAGGGCTGCATTTTCCATTCCAGTCTCGCCGTGGAGTATTGGTTGCAGCAGGACTGTTAATCACTGCTAATTGTGAGGACAGCGCTGGGGCAGGAACAACTGTCCCCAGTGGAGCCAGCTGAAACTTCATTTTAGCTTCCTTAAGGGCTTTGGATGCTCGTGATTTCAGGTCACTAACAGGAGCAGGTAGGTAAGTGCCTGCCCCAGCAGTGAAGGATGTTAGGACAGTCAAGCTGTTTTCTCATTCTTGCCCAGCTAACAGTGGCAAGTGTAAACGAACCTTTGCCATTAAACCTGGACCAAATAGCCTAACCCAAGCGTAGGGCTTCTCAGCCACAACTGTCTTGCCCTTTAAAAGAAGGAAAGGAATAAAAGCCAAGTAAATATGGAGATATTTAAGATTCCCTTCCTTCCCCCCAGCAGCAGTAATGTACCTATCTTCATCTCTTGGACTTTTTCCAAAGTGCTTAACTTTGGAATTTACATATCATGCTTGCCACAGCAAGTGTCTCTTTAGACTAACGCTCCTCTCCCATGCAGATCCAAATTCTGTCACTCCTTTTCCCCAAAGCTTGAAGCAATGAGTGGACAGCTTCCCTGCAGCAATTGTGGCCTGTCAGAAAAAACAAAGCAGAGGAAGTATGTATCATTTGGACGTCTCCTTAATTTTAGTGTAACAATTCCATTTTTAGGTACAGAGAGTCCGTAATAGAATGGGCATATCCGAGTTTAGCACACAAAGCTCTAAATAAGACTGCTGCTTGACAAAACCACAGCACAGAATGGCAATTGTTCCTGGCGTGGTAACCGCAGTGATTGAGAGATGCCCAGAGTAACTTGTTTTCTAGAGGGGAAACTTCAGTGTGTGGTGGCGAGCTCTGAAACCACCGATATAAATGGATTAGGCCTTGAGCACAGCAAACAATAGTCCCATTACTTTGGCTTAGGTCTGTTTTCACAGAGCTAGAGTACTTAAAAAAAAAAAACCTCCTTGGTCTTTCCAATATCACTGGAGGGCTGGGCCGGGACGGAGACGCTTTCTGCAGGCACACACCAGGATGTGCTAATATTATCAAGCCTTTTGCTTTGTTGTCGTGCTATTCTTACTCAGCTTCTAATGCTCCATGAATGCATGACTGCCCTTTCCAGTCCACATAACAGCTATATTACTGGAGGTTCCAGCCTGTTGTTTTTCTTCGAAGCTAGGCTTCAGCCTTGGTTAATGTTTGCCCAGAAATATGTAATTGCGGACTTCCTCCTCATAAACCGTTCCAGAGCACAGGCTGCCATCATCCTTCCATGTTATTATTATCTGTGTGCCTGCAGGCTAGAGCAGGGTGTGCTCTCACATTTGAGAGGAGAGATAACCCTTTCCTTGCAGGAAAGGCACTCAGTGCCTTGGATTGAGGCAGCTGCTCCTTAAAAAGAGGCGGCCTGAAAGCTTCACTGGTGTTATTTTCTGCCCTCGGATTATAGAATAGAATTACTTTCAGCACAGGCCTACTAGGTCATACATAAGTGTAAGGGAAGCTGAATATAAAATCACAGAACAATTTGGGTTGGATTTGGCCTTAAAGATCATTTAGTTCCAACCCCTCTGCCAGAGGCAGGGGCACCTCCACTATCCCAGGTTGCTCCAAACCCCATCCAGCCTGGCCTTGGACACTGCCAAGGACGGGGCAGCCACAGCTTCTCTGGGAAACCTGTGCCAGTGCCTCACCACCCTCACTGTAAATGGACCTTTCAAGCCATTGAATTCATAGCACTGCATATATTTATTTGCACTTCTTAATGTTTCATTTCTGATTATCCGTGCATTTTTGAAAAATCCAAGCTTAAAAAAAAAAAAAAAAACAAAACCCAAGCTTTTCTTCTATATTTTCCCCATATCATTAAACACTGTCATCTACAGAAGGAAATAAGAAACCTGGAGTGATTTTTGTATAAAACTCAGATTTTCAGACAGGCAGTGGTATATTAATTCAGCATAAGCATTTTCTGGAGAAACAATCAGCAAACTGAACACGCTTAAGTTAATTTTGGGCACAGGTCTTCAGTGCCAGAAATGCAGTATCAGCGATGACAGCAAAGCCCCAGGCACTAGCAGAAAGTAGGTAATGTTCAGGATTTACAGTGGTAAACATGCCCCTGTGAAGAAAGCTGCCTGGTTTTGAGCTCCTGAAATAGATTTAAGAATCTCTCCTCTCCTCTCCAAGGAACTGTCCACATCTTCCATGGATACCATGAAGAATCCAGGTCACAGTCCTTGCAACGTTATGTTGAATGACCCCAAGGTTTCTAACGAAAAATAACTCAAGAAACGTGAGAAATTAAACAGATGAAATCTCTTCAGATACTTTGTAGGCAACAGGTCTTCTAAGGTCTTGGCCAGATCCCTGCTGGAGATAGCCTGGCGTGCTTTCCAATTTTGACATTCCCTCTTTGCCCTCAAACCATCCAGATCTGGGACCTGCCAGAGTGTGTTAAAGCTCACATCCAGTCTATTCACCTGGAGTGCCTCTAAGGAGAAACAAGGGCAAAGTGGAAGCCAGTTTTTGAGCCCAGAAGCTCACCCTGATAGAGATTACACGTTCTATTGGCACATGCACCTAGTCCAGGAATTGGGAAGACCTGGGTCGAGTAATCAGGCCTGGTCTGAGGGGTTCACTGTCCTTGGAATCACAGATCACAGGAAACAGGGTGGACCAGGCAGAACCTGCACACTAAACTAAACAAACCAATGCCCAGCTCCTCTGCTCAGAAAGATTAGTGAATATCTGGAGTGCAGTGAACTAAAGCAGTACCTCAGGTGGAGGAGTAGTACAGTGAAAAGCCTTCACTTCCTCCCAGATTTAAATTCTTTGACAAGAGCAACAGCTGGAAAAAGTTTAGCCATCACTTAAACCAAGAGGTGTCTTTATTTCTGACAGTTTCTAGGTTTGAAACATGGTAGTTTTGGTAGCTTTCAGATGCTGCTTCTTCCTGAGCTCGCTACAAACTGTGTGACAGTTTAGAGAAGGGTTCCACATGAAAATGAGATACAGCAGAAAGGTACCTTAAAACAGAACAGAAAAGCAGTGACAGCATAGAGAACAGACTCACAGCTACTAGGTTATTTCTGGAAAGAAGGGGCTAAGCAAGTCTCTGGATAACAAGCCACAGCTCCAAAGACATTGGGGACAGCTTCTCACAGAGAAATTACCAAAGGGCCAAGAGTTTACTCTCAAGCCAATTGCTATTTGCCATGCAAGGGCAACCTAGTCAGGCTGAAAGAACACATAAAATGGAAATGATCTTCTGAATCAGCAGGAGCTCTCCATGAGGGACAAACCCACGGCCAGCTCAGACTGACCCATGTGACAGTCATCCACACGTTGTTACAGCCTGCCCTAAGACATCTCCCCGTAAACAGGGGTACTTGGTTCAGCAAAATACTCAGAAAAGGTCAATAGGAGTTTGCTTCGGTAAGGAGCCATTCAAAACTGGAAGATGAGCTGCAGGGCTGGGTCCTGGCATTATTAAAAAAAAACAACTAGAGTGGGATAATTTTCAAGCATGAATTCCAACAAAGCTAGCTTGTTGCTAGAAGGTTGTTCAGCTACTGAAGATTTGTCCTTGGATTCCTGTTGAAATCAATCCATAAAAATCATATTAAAGGATTAGGCATCAAGCATTTGTGTGTTGATGTGCATAAGAAATTCTTCACTCACAGACTGCTGACCTTACATTCTTAAGAGGATCTTTTGCCCCATAATAAAGTGTTCACTGTCAACAGTAATTCTTGCGCTTCATGCATCTGTTGACAAAGCCTGAACAGGAAGCTTTTCTGCAGGTAAAAAGTCTAAATGCTGTGTTTGCACAGGGCCTTTGTCCAAAGCATGATGTAGGATCCGGACATTTTGGCGAATGGCAAACTACCAGTCGTGATATTTATGCCACAAGTGAGCTGTGAAACAAAGAGATGCCCCACATTTACTTCAGAGGTTTGGCAGTTCAGGAATTCAACAGCTCTCCTTGCATATCTACCCTTCTGTTATCATCTGTATTCTTCAGGCACAGACACCCTTCTAACACAATTATGCAGAATAACTCGTGAGCATATGAGAGTGTTTATATTATGTCAACAATCCTTGCTTGCTGAATTAATAAATTTCACCTGCACGGGGGTTTTATAAAAATGCAACACCCATTTCCCAAAGCACTGAAATCAACCCTGTGCATAATCCATGCACAACACCGAAGGATCAAAATTATGTGCCCAACATTAGCTACCTGTGTTAGTAGGGAGCTCCAAGCAAAGAGATTTAATAGAGGCCCAGAAAAAAACACGTTCTACAATTGGCTGGCCAGTTCCCAGCTGTGTAAATCCAGGGGAAAACTGGGCACAAAGCTGACCCACAGCTGCCTTGTAGGCTGCAGCTCCTTGGCCAGAGGAGGAACAAACCAAATTCTCCTGCTGCAAACAGGACTGCACTCTCTCCCTTCTTTCTCCCCAGTCTGCTGGGGTATTGGTGGCCCAGAAGGATTGAAATCCCTGGAGAAACACGTGAGGCAGGCAAGGCCTGCCCTGGTCCCTCTCTCTCCCACTATCTTCCATGGAGACAAGGTATCTGATGTATTTCATCTTCCCTGCCCCTTCTGTCTGCTTAAAAAAGTAAATCTCTCCTCTGATTTCTTATTCCTGGCATCTCCAGATGTTTCTTTGCTCAGGAAAGTTGCATCAGTTCATGCTAAAGCTCTCTGCAGATGTGCATCATTTTGCATGCCGAAGATTTGATTTCTGCCTGCACTTAAACTAAATGCACTCAGCTACAGAAGTTATATCCATTGAATTGGAACTGGTGTTAGGAAAGGCCAGCTTAACACAACTTGCCAGCTAGAAATTC
This sequence comes from Regulus satrapa, assembly GCA_013396955.1. Taxonomy (NCBI): domain Eukaryota; kingdom Metazoa; phylum Chordata; class Aves; order Passeriformes; family Regulidae; genus Regulus; species Regulus satrapa. The sequence continues at coordinate 498,592 of VWZN01013662.1, forward strand.
TATCTTCAGCCCTCTGCAGATAATTTCCTAGCCAGCCCCTTGTGAAAAAGTCCTGCTCAATGGTAATTGAATTTACTGCAAGAAGATGGAAACAACAAATACAGGAAAATAACAGGGCTTCATATCTTTGGGTAAAATGGAGTGCCTGTGGCTTCCCCAGCTCCACAGCTTGCTCTGTTATACCTCATCTCTCAGTCCCAAAAGCATCTTTTCCTTTTCACGGAATAGTTTACATTGGAAAGGACTCCTGGGAGGTCATCTAATCCAACTCCCAGCTCTGAGCAGGTCCGGTTAGATCAGGTTGCTCAGGGACTTGTCCAGGAAATAAGAGATTCAGTATTAAAGCACTGGGAAAACCATGAAACATTTCAAGGAAATCACATAGAAAAGTAATTAAAGTTAACATATGGAGCCTAAAGAGAGAGGCCCCAGGTTTGACTCCAGTTCCTACGTCCCACTCCTACCTCAGACCACAGGTGCTGAAACCAAGAGCTTTCTGTTCTACACTCAGATTAGGAGACTGAGGAAAGGCAAGAATCACAGCCACCCCTGCACGGCACAGCACGGTTTTACCAACCGATGCTGCTTTTGCATTTTGGGAAATGCATTTTTCGGACGGCTGTCCTACGAGTAGAGAGATCAGCTCCTCTCCTGATGCAAACCGGAGCTTACCAGCTGACACCAACTGGGAAACTGCCTCACAATTTCACTCAGTCAAGAAAATTGTCCCAAAGAAAACCTGGCGTCTTCTGCTGAAATGCAAGCGATAAGCAGATGCTACCAGGCACCCCCTGGTCGGTACTGAATCACTGCTAGCACATACATTGGAGTCTTACTCAAAAACAAAGGACAGAATACAGGGTAACAAGCGATCGGTCACGTCTGACACGCGCGCTGTTTCCACAGAATTACTCATCTCTGTGAGGTCTGATACGTGTTAAAGGATTTTTCCTAAATCGCACACAGATGCCCTGTAAATAGATGGCAACTACTCCTATGACTAAATAGTTACTTTGTAGGTACTTTGACAGAAGCGCTCACGGAGTTTCCAATAATGCCATCCTCCAAAACATGAACTGCGCACTTCCCCTCCTTTCACTTGTTTTTCAGGAAATCGTATTTTCGGACTTCCTGCGGCTGACACAGCCCGGGGTAGGTCAGGCTGTGCTGCATCCCATCCCACAGCATGTGGCAGAGCGTGAGCTTCCCACGGCGATGCTCCACCAGGCAGTAGGTGAGAGAGTCAGGCTGGGAAACGCAGAGCAGCTTTGATTCGCTTCGGGTTTTTTTTCATTCCTGGCATGACCTACAGTTAAACAAACCGGCTGCCAAGGGAAATAGGAAAGGGATGCTCTGAGCTTAACTGTGTGGTTAGCACATTACATCTTTCTAGGAGTTAACCTACAATGTTAAATCCAAACGATGGATTTGGGCATCTCTCTCTGGTAGCAGCATCTGCTTTCACACCCTGACCTAGCTAATCCTAATCCTGCAGGGCTCTAGATTTTCATCAGCAGATAAATTCAGAATTTGATTCCTAGCACACTGCTTTTCTCAGCTCCTTCCTTTTTTTTTTAATTTTGATGGGATTTTCAGGGTAACTTTTCTTCTGCCTACTGCACTTGCAAGCCTTGCTCCAAGAAAACACACTGGCTGCGATCACAGTGTAAGATCTAGCCCGAGAAATCTTTCAAAAAGACTTCTTGGCAGCAGGCAGGGAAAGCAGGCATCCCCAGCATAGCCAAGAGCTGCTCTCCTACAGTTTCCATATCCCCAAAGACTGGCGACGGGGGAAGAAAAGCACATACAGCAGGACAAGAGAAGAAAGATGAGGTGAGAAATCAGTATTCTGAATGTTCAGTGGAGCAAGGAGCCGGTGTCCCCCTCCAGACAGCTCAACGTCCTAGACACCAGATCACTATAGTATCCCTTTAGCTTCCCTAAAGCTTCACCAGCAACAGTACAACGATCTCCAAAAGAACAAACTAAAAGCCAACACAATCCCATGTTTCTGACTTTGTAAGCAACCCTGCAGTCTGATCTGTTCATCCTCCTTTGACAGGTGGAGCCTGTCCATTGCCATGCAAATGCAAATCTAAACAATCCTTTTATTGCAAATTATTTTAGCAGAAACATACAGCTGATAGATTCATTCCATTATTAGCGACACCTTGGGGCTGTGAACCAGTCAATATCCCAGGGTGCTGAGGGGGGAGACAGCCAATCCAATCAGGACCTGACGGAACTTACACCTAGAATCCTAACTTACAATTAAAAGCTTTGAGAATAGCAATTTACAACTAAAAGCTTTGATTCCTGACAGCCATTTTTCTACCTTTCAAGCAACGACAACATATCCCATTATACACATAATCAAATTATGGTCTTACTGCTCCACAGGTCTATGCATTCATCAGCACCATTTTCTCCCTAGAGGGTGAACAAACGAGAGAGGCAGCTCAGAATCCTTTCACACTCATACTTTGATGTCCACACCTTCGCATGTTAGACCATAAAGGGGGTTGTGACAAAGGGATTATCAGCCAGATATCACTAAGCTACCTTCCATTTATCTGCTTATCCCTTTCCTATTAATTGCTCTGCTGTAAAAGTCGGCATGCCCAAGGCCAGTGCTGCTCTGATACTCAGATCTGGCACCTGGAACGGGTGCTTTCCACCTGGTCATTAATTGCCCTCCCAACTGGCTACTCACACACTTATGCGGACCTTGTCTTCCAACACACTGGGAGAGTTGTTCTGTTTCTCCCTGTCCCTCTGGATTTGCCAGAAAGGCACCCATGCAAGGGGAAGCTGTCCTCACACCCATGAAATGTGCAGCTCTCAATCAGGCTACGCCCCGCGCTCTGCATGCTTGACCCCCATGCATGCTGTGGAACAAATAATCTGCTCCTTCATTTAGGAATCCTTCGTTTCAACCCGCAAAAAAAAAGGGCATTCCTTGTGAAATCCAGAGCCTAAAGGGCAAAAGCAATGCAAGGAAAACTGAGTTTTCCATCTGTTTCTGTAGCTATCTGCTGCATAAAGCCAGGACGCCCGGCCGGAGCTGGACAGACACACGGCTGTGACACACAAAGCAATCCACCTTCAGGGCTAGTTCAGTCCTGCTTGCTCCTAGCCAGTTGTGCTCCTGGATTCCTGCAAAGGGAAAAAACTCAGAGCTGCTCTGTGCAGACACTCAGGCTGGACTTGCACAGCAAGAGGAGAGAGGTAAGGGATCTCCTCTTTCCTTTTCTCACCTTGCTCCCCCCTTCTCCACATATTTCTCCCAAGTAACTGCTGGGATGTAATACAACAAAGTTTTGTTTAAACCTTCCTAACACCCTGACTGTGATTTTAGGCGGCGAAAGGATTAAGCCTACATGCCTTAGGAGGAGGCAGGACAAATTCTTGCTCAACCATATGATTTATTTGAACGGTAGCAGACCTGGAAAAAATTTTAAAAGGTAACATGGGCAGACATTATACACAAAGGCGCTTCAAAAAACTACTAGTGCAATATTAAACAAACATGGCAAAGGGCACATTTGCCTACTTAGAAGGACTCTGTCCTGTATATCTGTGCATCCACACCTCACTGGCCTCAAACTGATCACCACTGGCATTACATTTTGCCATGCAAGATGTGCTTCAAAATCCCAGAATTAGCTCGAAACACTGCAGCTCCATTTCTTCCAGCACATGAAATACTAGCAGTCAAGCTGCTCTTAGCACTGAATAAAATGCACAAGGCACTTGGCTTTTGTTAACAATGCTTATTTTGGATGGGCAACTCAAGCAGTGGTTTAGATCTAAACTCACAGTAATCCTCAGTGCAAAACTAGGCTTTAAAAAAAAAAAAGTTACTGAAGTCCAGATGCTAAAATAAAGCCTTAAGGAGCAGCCCTGATTAGCTGGTGGGGTGTAAGTGCTCTACCCTTGGAATAGCTTGGCAAGGAATTGTCGGAATTCCTCCCTCCTCCTTCCTGGGGGGAGCGGATGCAGTAACAGCTCCCAGGGGGATGACACTCCCTTCCTCTTGCCTGGGCTCCCTGCGGGGAATGGCTCTGGATTTGTTAGGCAGGACTGCGGGGAGAAGGGGGGGGATGTAATCCTCACTCCTCACCGGATATGGACACAATCCGAGCTCAAGTTATTGACTCGTAACCTCACCACAAAAGGAACCATTTGGATTTTTGCTGCTGTGCTGCGAGGCTTGTGCAGAGGGCTGTCACTGAATTGTGGGGGCTTTCAGTGCCCCACCAGGCCAAGATCTGAGAGGAGGCTCAAACACATCCCCACTACAAAACCACTGTTTAAGGGCAAAACCCCATGTATGCAAACAACCCAAAGGGATTGTGAAAAATACCCAAAAAATACCCATTTATGGATTGCAGAGTTGTTCTTTTTT
>VWZN01013662.1:547105-596857 GCA_013396955.1 Regulus satrapa
GCGGAGCCCGGAGCTGCGGAGCTCCCGGAGCTGCCGCGGCACCGCCGGGCGCTGGGCTCTGCTCGAGGGCTGAGGCTCTGCCACGCTCCCCTGACAGCGCTACGGAGAGACCCTTGTCTGTGTTTTACCGTCAGCGCCCTCCAAGCCAGGTGGAACGGCCCTTCGGTTATATTCACAAGATAGGCTGTGCTTCTTTCATCCTTCTCCCTCTTGTCATCCTGCCGCGAGGGAGGAGGAGGCTCTTCCCACCGTTTTCCGGCTGGCACTGCAGCACCAGAGGTGGCACGGGTCGTCTCTCCCCCGCCGTTCCAGCCTCGCCTCGGCAGGATCCCATCCCAAGCTCACCGCTGCATCTCTGCCACGGCGCCAAGGACATACAGGGATGCTTCCCAAGTCAGTAGTTTCATGGCTAGATATTACCTTTGACATAAGATTTTTGGCGGGTTTGTTTGGTTTTTCTCAGTGAGCGGAGTATTTTTAACAGGCCAGCAAAAGAACATGGGAAAGTGATGTAAAACACTGAGAATTATTTCATAACAACACATAAAATAGTTGAGACTTCCAGTACTCAGCTAAACACCATTCAGCCTTAAGTTTATCTGAAACGTACTAACAATCTCTTTCACAAAACAATACATTCTCCCACCTTTTGCCCCCAAGAAAAGAATGCATTTGCTAAGGATATGTGGAGCTGTTTATTAGGAACATTGATCCAAGAGCAAACAATCCCTACAAACAGGATGGTACCACCACAAAGGTGGTACCCGGTGACAGTCTGCACACCCAGCTCACACCCGTGGACGTAGGACAGTTGGTTTTCATTAAACTTCACTAAGTCTGCAAAGAAATCACCCACACTGCGTATTTAAAATTTTCATCATTATGCACAACTTTTACCTGAACCACCTATTTCTCTATGGAATAAAATGTGCGTGTATTAGAGGCTCTAGACTGAATACTAGAGCATTGTACTAGGAGTAGTATGACTCCTTCTGAGTTTGCAATTAACAGATTGCTGACACTGACAAACCATAAATACCATCCTCCAATGACAGAGGCTCAAAGCACAAAAACAATGGCATAAAAATCCTTGGTGTGGAATAAAATTATTCCAAATCTGCATTAATATTGCTGAGGGATTTAGAAAATGTTGATCACCAAAATCATTCTCAGGCACTCCTTGAGCACAAAGAACAGAATCGTTTTCACTGAAATCCATCTGGAAACTTTGGAACCCATAAAGAGTTCACATGAACAAAAATCCAACCAAAGAACCAAAATTACTAAGAAAATTTAAAAAAAAAAAAAATCCTGCAGAGTAGTCTTAGTTCATCTTGGAGCCTTTGGAGGCAGCAGGGCTCTCTTTTCACACAAGTCCATATGCATTTTTCCTAGGATACTACCATCAAAACACCTCAACCCCTCCCCTTTCACTTCTCTAAAGCCAGTACCACCTTAAAAAACCTATGCCAAGTGTAAGAGCTTGATTTTAGAAACATAATACTGGGCTTAAATGGGTCAGTCAAATAACCAAGAGTACTGGCAGGTGTTCGCTGTCACCTGGCACCTGAATTAATACTTCACTGAAAGAAGGAAAAACCCTCCAGCCATATCCAAAGGCTCTCCACAAGCTCAAGCAAACATTCCTGCACCTCACAGAAGTCCGTCTCACTAGATTATTCCTGGAAATTACAGCAGTGGGAAGTTCTGATTAGAAAAAGGAGAGCTACAATCTGGAGAATGAACTGGCACTTATGGCTGCATCCAGGCCTTAATCTGAGGACTGATGCACAGGCAGGAATCTGATGCAGCCAAGTTACTTTTTATCTCCAAACCATCAACTAGAGGTGGCCCAGGTGACACCAATTAAAGGGAGACCAGCCCTCCTTCCCTGCCTGAGGGAAATCCTTCAGAGAAACCTGCCAGAAGAGGGTTCAAGAGACTGAAGGATGGCCAAGAGCAATGACCCAATCCCTGTTTCCACTTTCACTTTGAGGATCAGGTACTGGAGATAATCCCCACCTTCTGCAGTCAGATTCTCCCTCATGGCAGCCCTGAGTGCCAAAAGATGCATTGGGAAGAAGGAAAGCATAATCCATCCCCAGCTTTTTGTTTGGTTTTCTTCCTAATCCACACCTAGAAGCATCTCTAGGTGACTTGAGTGACTTGTAAAGGCACAGTGGATAAACCGTGATCCTCCCACTATCAGCAACAACTATTTCCACGGTGCATCCCACCTGGGGATATTATTCTATTTCTCCCCAAGCAGCATCTCTAAGCCCTTGCTGAGGCACAGTCCAGAAGGGAGACACACACTCAGCCCCAGTCACAAAGCAAACACGGCTTTGAGGAGACTCAGCAGAGAAAGTGTTTCCCTTCATGCAAGTTACTTGTCTCTTCCTAACCAATCTTCACAGCTGCAACATTTCTGAGGTTACAGAGGAGTTCAAAGGCAACTAAACGCCCCACTCCGTGGCATTTGTAGCAAAATTAGGAAGCAAATTGTTGTGCCAGTCTTACCTGCAGCATGTGTAAGTCAGGTCCTGCCCCCACCAGTGATGATCTTGCGGAGGTGGCCTTGGGAGAACCGACTGGAGCCCGCAGCTCCCCAAAGCTTTGTGTGTCAGCAACTTTGACTTTGTGTCAGGTGGAACTTGGTAACTGTCAGTGCTTGAACAGTCTCAGAAACCCTCAGCGCTCGTTGTGACAAGACCAGCCTAACTAATTTTTTAACACACCACTAGGCCTATGTATTCCACAAGGCAAGAGGAAATGGCCTCAAGTCGCACCGGTGGAGATTGAGATTGGGGATCAGGAAACATTTCTTCACTGAAGGCACTGGAACGAGCTGTCCAGGGAGCTGGCTGAGTCACCAGCCCTGCAGGGGTTTAAAAGATGTGTAGATGTGGCTCTGAGGGACAGGTCTAGCGGTGACTTGACAACACTGGGTTGATGCTGGGCTCAATGACTTTAAAGGTTTTTCCAACCTAAATGATTCAATGTTTTTAAAACTCTCCAACAAACCCAAAAGATCCAACAACAGCTGTGGAACGCTGCTGTCAAAACAAGCGCTGTGGGCAGTTTCTCAGCAGCTCTGGTGAAATCTTGGTGGCCCTGGCTTAAGCTGGTGCATGAGCTGAATACAGCTGCCCCCAAGAGCCAAAGGCCATGGTGAAGGCACGACCTGACACACGAGCAGAGAATCACTTCAGGGCAAGGAAGAGAAAGCGAAGGCTGATGTGGCAGCGTTTGCCATCACACTTTCCACCAGACAGGTTGACCTTTATCTGAGATCAAAGGCACGGCTGGCTGGGGATTTCTTCAGCTCCTGTGCAGGGGCTGTTCTCGAAGCTCTCTGAAGATGCGCGGCCGCCTCTTTGCCGTCACTGCGGGGCTGGGGAAAGGCACACAGGAAATCCTCGTTACAAACAGCACCTGGAGCCTGCACTCCAGGAGATAACATCAGTTTTTCTTAGAGGCAGAGGAGACAGTAAGAGGCAGCAGCCAGGCAAACCTCCAAGAACAAAGGGACGAACCTCGACGTGAACCTGCCTCATGAACATTTGAATGTGGAATCAAAGCACGCTGCAGAGAGAGGGGTTAGGTCTAATTCAGCACAAATTAAACAGAAAGGAAATGCCAAGGTCTGTAACATAGGCTGAGAGTCTGAGAACACACTTTCCCTTCCCCATCTCCTGCATTGTATCAAAGAAACCAATATTTTCCTTGGGTGACCACAGGCAAAATTTCACTCTCCTAAGGGTAGGCCACAGCAAGCCTCTTCATTTTCCACCACTCCTCTGACATACAGGCAACTGGTACCTTTACACTTCTCCCTCAGGTATCCATAATTATTGTTTTCTTCCTTGGAGAACTGTCTCTTCGTGCGCAGCCGCCTGCATGCACGCAAGATAATTCTGCTTAGCTACTGACCATACCTTCCTTACCTTGTATTAATTGTTAACTATTTCAGTTAATATGGCTTCATCTGCCTGTATAAACAGCTTTGTGGCAAAGGAAAATCGTCGTTATTGCCGAATACCAGTAAGGACTGACTCCCATCTGCCATAAATGATCTGCGAGTCCTTGCCCCTGTCCTAGCGCTGAGCAAACTGCCTTTTCCAATCCACTCAGACACAATTCCTTGCACAGGCACATACCTCTCCCATTCCTGCTGCAGAAGCGGCCGTTCCCCAGGGCTGTTATACCCGGGGAAGAGGAGCAGCTCTCTGCTAATTTAAATACCCGGCTCTGTGCATGTTTTTTATGATCTAAGCACTTGTGGCTACTCGGGCGTTAGTGCAGCTCCAGGAATGCCTCCTGTTTATCAGGTTGTGCAATCCGTCACTGTCAGCTGAGGGAGGTTTCAGGAGCAGCGTTTCTAATTTGATTTGAAAATATACATGGAAACCTGAGCCTGCTTTTAGCAAGAGCGATGGGGTTGGCCTAATGAACACAATCTCTCCTGTCGCTCTCCAGAACGGTGTGTCAACAACCAAAGTTTAGGTTCCCTCCGTGGCTGCAGCAGCTTCTGTGGGGAAGCAGTAGCTTCACGCCCGTGTCACGTCCTTGGTTCTGCTCTACCATCCAAAGGCCTTTCAGTGAGATTTTAACAGGCAAATGCAAACACAGAGGAAGTTTCAGTTTTTCCATGGATCTCTTGGAGAGAAGTTTGCAACGCACAATTTTATTTTCATGGCAATTTCTTCCTCTGAGCCTTCATACACCTGTGTGGCACCAAATGGCGCTAAGCCAGCGTGTATCTAGAGAGCCAGTTCTCAGGTAGCTCAGAAGTTGTCACTGCTTTCCCACCAGAAGCTGGCTGCAGGAAAAGGAACGTGCCACAGGAGCCACACAGATTTCTGACCGCAGAATCAACCACTTCAGTATTTACAGATGTTCACTTCTCAGGGGAAAAACCAAATAAACAGCCCCACACCTTTTACTCTTTTATGGCTGAAAAGATAAATCTCTTACCACAAATCTACAAGACTACAGTGATGTCACTTTGCCACATCCCAGAGAGAGGATAATAAAGTACTATTTGCTATTCACCTCTATTCTTTCATCCTTTCCCCATTTTCTGGGTCTTACTTCTCTGACAGATTCTGCAGTTGGCAATTCAAGTATAAAGTGCCAAGACACCCCCTGCATGTTGGATATGGTTTGTTGTACTTGAGAAGAGCTCGCCAGGGGAAAATTGGAATTTTGCTCCATAATAACAATGACCTGCCAAGGAATATTCAGTGTCAAGGGCCGGATTCTGCTCCTGGGGAAACCAAAGTTAACCATGGTGAAGACTGAGGAAATCAGGAGACTTCGGTATTTTGGAGACAGCGTAAAAAAATATTATCCCTCAAGATCCTTTGGGTTGAAAAGGTCAGATTTCTCCCACCAAAAAGGACTGGGAAAACCCTTGAGAGCGAAGAACAGAAAACCCTCGTGCCCCTGCACACAGTGCCACGCTGCTGCTGAGAACCCCCTCATTTCCATCGGGGTGGGAGACAGCCTGCTCGAGCTCCACACAAGCCATGGGGAAAGGCTGCACTGCCTCTCCTGCTGGCTCCCACCCAGGAGGACATGTACAGACACACAACACGGGCAGCTTGTGACACCAGAAACTGTGTTTGTGTCTCTTGGGGGGTGGTCCCTCTTTTAGATTCCCTCCCTGACTCTCGATTTTGAAACCACTCCTGTGATTCTTGGGTTTTTTTCCCCGATCAATTAAACACACCGTCCTTGAGGAGCCAAAGAATTTCCATGTACAAAGACCACATCTATTACTGAAACGTACCCTTTTTAAAGTATCTCAAAGCCTAGTCAGGATCCTATTGCCTCCCAAGTCCAGTAGTTTTGAAATTTATGCAGAAAATGGGATTTCCTAGTAAATTAACCTGCCCACTAACCTTCCAAAACACTGCAGTGATGCTGCTGCAAGGTGACATTTCTTGGAGCAGCACTATAATACAAAAGCATTCCCAAAGGAGGGACTGCACTGCTGCCTACAGCAATCTTTCCATATATTTTCAGCAGTACAATCTAGCTGAAAAGAAGCATCTGAATAAAGATAAGAATGCCAAATGTGTCCAGTTGAAAAACAGAAAAAAACCCACTTTATATTAGCTTAGAACTGTGGACATCACTGCTTGGCTGAACTCAGTGTTTGCAGCAATTCCCCGTCGTGTTTATTAAACAAAAGGAAAAAAAAAAAAATCCCTGACAATTGCCTAGTGGGTTCTAGTCTTTTCTACATGGAAGGCCAGACAGAGACCTCAGAGTATTCCAGAAAGGTCATCTTCAGCTCCAGCAGATACTGACGCCAACTGCTCAGCTCTTATTTCTGTCCAGACCTCTCGGAGCAGTGAAATAGCTGTCACCACCTGGCTGGATTTCAGCTCAGCAGAGGGCAGTTATCAAAACCTGAACATCAATCTGTTGGAATTTATACACCACTCTGTTCTCACAGCAAACCAACGTGACTTTTCTAATTCTCCTCCAAACGTCCCATTTCCAGAAAGTTTAAATCTTTATGCACCTAAGATCCAGTATTCATTATAATTCACCACATTCTGAGTCTTCGCTGCAGGTATTGTACAGGGGGAAAGCAAACAAACCAACACCACACCTTTCTTTTACTCTTTTATGGTTGAAAAGACATGGAAAAGATCTCTCACCACAAGGCTACAAGAGCACAGCAGCTCAGCAGTAGCACTACTCGTATTTCATCACACACCAACAGTGTGAAACATGGGAAGTAAATGGAAAACAACATTTTTGGAGCTGGACTCATGTCAAGAATTACCTTTCAAAACCATGTGCTGGGTTTTTTTTTAAAAACTTGCCACATGAAAAAACAATATCTTTGAGTCAATTACAAACACTCCTGTAGAGTCATTAACTCCTGCAGACTTAATTTTCCAGGGTGCCAACTGCTGTAAAGGAAAAGCGCTCAGCACTTCTTAGGAAGACACAGAAAGAATCATTTGCTCAGAGTTCTTTCTAAGGCAGGAAGGGACAATTCCTAGTGTCAGACATCCCTGGGCAAAGAAAAGAGAGGCTGAAAGGAAGGAGCACGTCAGGAAAAACAAGCTGACATCCTGAGAACCTCCAAGGCATGCATTCTCTAAATCACATCCCTCTTTCCACATGCTGTAAGGTCTTAGGATACCCATATGGATCCTACAGTGAGTTTATAAAGATGCAGAGTTAATGTGAGAGATGTAGTAAATGTGGAATTATTCCCTGTTTGCTCCTTGAGGAACAGCTAAACCAGCTCTACTGCTCCTGTTAAAGGTAGCTTCGGCAGGAGACAGTTGGTCCATCAGCTCCGTTTTAAAATTAGGTTTCAGACTAAAATTCAAAAAGCCTGAAAAAAATATTGTCTCGTATTTCGTGACAGGATAGCTCAGCCAAAGCCATGCATGTAAGTGCATTACTTGTCTGTTTGAGGAAACGTGCCATGTTGCAAATCACCTCCACATCATCAATATTTTCAGCACCAGGGCTGCTCTGCTGAACTGTGTGGAGGAAAACAATCCTGGCTGGGAGGGAACGGGAAGGAAGCAGCACAACAACGCCTCTGTTAAGAGAGATGACTTCCAAAGGTGTCACAAGAAGAGCTGGCTAGGAGAGCATGCTGTTCCAGGGAAGGAGGAAGGTGGGAAGGACAGAAGTTGACAAGAGCTCAGCAGCAGATGGATACAGTCGGGCTGACGTTTTGTCAGAAAGCGTCAAAAGCTTCTTTCACATTTCCCAAGAGGATTGATCACTACGACCTCTCTGCTTCCAGCAGCTTTCCCCCTGTATCCAAACTGCAGTTTGAAAGCACTTTGCTCCAAGTTCCCCTCTGCTGGGAAGGGGAACACCATCTGTGCTGAGCCAGGCAGTGACCGAGCTCCCGGAAAGCAAACAGCCCAGACCTAATTTGATACAGGACTTATTAGCAGTCATTACATTAATTGCTCTATCTGTAAGCAGCTAACAGAGGCTGACAGCACCTGTGCTGAGGGGGTGGCCTGGTGGGAAGGCCCAGGAAGGAGCAAACCTCCCTCAGTCCCTGGCCCGAATTGCAGAAAGGCTTTGGCCAGGCTGTGTTCTGTTCTAACTCTGTTTCCCCGCCCAACTTCACACGAATTCTTACAAAGGTTATGTACAGACTTGTACAAAATGGAGACTGACAATGGCTCTTGGAGGGCTTCCCAGAGCAAGTTTAACAGAGATTATATAATACGTTACATCTGTGTTGGTTGGGGTTTTTTTTATTTTTAATATAGATGTTATTACATTACCAGTCTGTCCTTCCTAGCTTAACCCTCCAACCACCCTTTCAAAATAGTTCATTATGTTCTGCAGAGATTAAAAACCTGAGGTTATGATGTGAGTTTTGTTTCCAGCCCTCACTCAAGACAGGACAAATGTATTACAACTGGAGGGGCTCGGCAAGTCGCAACCACCGTTCTTTACCTTCCACATACACTCTACTATCAAAGTAATGAGGGGGCCCTAAAATGATGGAACGGTGGAATTTCAGAGCTAACTCGCTCGATTCTTAGAGCTAACAGAACTTTACTTCTATATCCTATTTTTAGATCAGAAGTCTCAAAGCAGCCTGCACAGCTTGGGCTCAGCTTCTGTGGCTGTGACCCTTCCTCCCAAGACAATCCAGCAGGACAAATCCAGCTTCAACTCACAGGGCACATATTAAAGATATTGAGTATTCTCCAAAATTCAGGCGGAGTCACATCCTAACAGAACTGACTGCAAGACAGAAAGCCCACTTTTGTGCAAAGCCATCTCCGAGATGCTCTTCCTGTCACTGCTGCTGTGGGTTTTCCTTCTTCTCCATCCCATTGTTTTTTCTTGTGGAGTTTAGAAATAAACAATGAGCAGACAGAGGAAAGGAGGAAACTTTTCAGACGTGATTTCTACTAATTTTTTTTCCCTACCCACTTCTCCTCAGATTTTTATTCCCCCAACTTTTCCTCTTCTCATAGAGAAAAGAGGCAGAATTTCCCTCCTCTCTCTTGATACCATTACTGGGCCCTAAATTTTGGAAAAAATCAGAAGAGGAATATCTGTGTCCTAACTTTTTTGGCTCTGAAGTAATCTCTGCCATTTTCTGTGCCCCTCAAGTGTCTGAAAGAGTCAAGCTCCAGAAACACACCTGCTACTCCAGTGCTGAGGGGGTTAATGAAATCAAAGCCAGACTCCACTTTGTGCTTAGCTTCCAGGGAGACACTTCCTAGCACAGGGCCAGGGTGACTGCAGCCCTCACCTAAATCTGCATCAAAATAACACAAATCAGCCCCTACTCTGATTAGAATCAGGATTCCCTCTTCCCCTCTCCTTCCAACTCCATCAACCCCCACACCTTTCTGTAACGGGAAGGCTCAGTATACCAGGACACCTTTCCACAAAAATCAGTCAATTATGAACTTCAGGGTAATTTTGCTAATTCACATGTTTACTTTCAAGCATTTTCTCCATCTATCCCCTCTCCCACCCTCCCCTCGCTGTCCTTAATCAGTAAAGGCTTCACGTGCTCCAAAGGCAGCTCTTACCTCCTCACCCAGCAGCCAAAGGGATCCCAAAATTCAGCTCCCCAACAGCCAAGTAGGTAAAGAACAGCTCTCCCAACATCTTCTCTTAAAGTCTCCACAGCCAGCCAGTGCAGGAAGGGGCCTAACAAAGCTGTATGCAGCCAATTGTGTTATCAGGGCACTTGGCACTACCAGCTGATCCTTGATTACTATTCATCCCTCGGGAAAATAAAACACCCCTTTGTAGTAAAAGTGTAACCGGTTACTATGAGGCATTACACATTAACAAAAGCAGCTTTTTAACCAAAATCGCAGATGAAAAAAGCCTGGAAGTGGAATCAGACCAAGGTAGCTGGTTGTTTCTGAGTGTTTCAGATAGAAAGCTGACAGTTTAACCAAGATTTTCACAGTGCTAAGAAAGTGGCGGGTGAGTTGTGGCACATATTTCTAGATCAAGTCGTAGTGAGTCGTTCTGTAAAACAAATTTTAAGGATAAAACTGTAGCAACCTTTGTGGTGTAGCATCCTTCATATGCTACTGCCTGCACTGCAGCAACCTCAGTTTTCACAGGGTCTTGAACGTTTTTAACAGCTCTTTTTACAATTTTTGTGCTTTTCTTGAAATCCACACAGACATTTTCAATACGCTTTCAGATTTTCCTTTTTGTTTTCTTTAACCTAAGAGTACAAATCATTAAAGAAAGACAGATTTTGCATTAGGCAGAAGGGTAGAATGCGCTGGCTTGGCGGAATAATCCCTACTTAGGTGGTGAGGAAGCATTCCAGAATATTAAAGGATTTGTTTGTTTGCTAATCTACTTAAGCACCCATAGGCTTTAACACCCACAACTTGTGTGCTTTAGGGATCTTTCATGACCACGGCCACTCTCACTGCCACAGCTCTGCGTTAAAGCTGCAGTTTCAGACTGCAGGCTGCTGATGGGACACCTCTGTTCCACCCACCCACTAATCCTGCTCCCACATTCCTGTATTTTAGGTGCAGTAGCAACGCCCGGGTCACTCTGCTTCTCACATCCTGTGCTGCCGCATCCCACCCACCCAGCTGTGGGGTAGGACAGCAATGCAACCCCCCCGGAGGCGCTGCAAAGGAGCTGTGTGAGCACATTTCACACCCTCGGCTCGGGCAGAACTCGCTGACAGGGAACTGGGGTAGCTTTAAAGGCATTAAGTAGAGCAGGCTCGGTGCGAGCAGCTGCCCCTGTGTGAAATCCGAAGCTCTTGCCAGCGGTGTGGAGGAAAGACATGACCTCATTATTCCAGAGCCCAGATAATCCGCTCCTGGATAAAGTGAGAGCTGACAAGTGTTTCACCTTGAACATTATCAAAGCCCTTTCCACACTTGGCTGATGGCAGAGCCATTTTACCAAACAGGGATGTGAAAACTCCTCAGTGTTAGCAAAAGAGATAAAACAAAAATCCCTGGGGTGCGTGGTTAATGCCACACACACACAGGTATGAGAGGAAGAGATCAGCAGTATTTCCAGAACCGTTGAGGCAAACAGGATATATTTGCAGAAGTCAATAAAATATTTTTCTCAATATATCAAGGGCTGCTGCTCTCAATTTTTTCCATCTAGCTCAAGGCACTTTCTCTAGGTAAGTGTTGAGGGCCTCTCCTGACATCAGCTGCTCCATCAGCACCTCCAGAAAGGTAGTTCACCCCTCAGCTGGGATAAATCACTGTCTGGACCATCTTCCAGTATCTTCCCAGTGGTTGCCAAGAGTGATTCCACCCCCCATAATCTTTTAGTTAGAGGAGCCCAAGCTTTCCCGCCACGGATTTTACACAGGCAGACAACACGCTAGCCTCCAGATTTGTTGGAAAGGTATCACAGAATCATTTAGGCTGGAACTGAACCGTTAAAGCTCACCCAGTCCAGCTGCTGGACACACAGTCGGTTTGAGCAATGGCTCCAGGCTGGTCCAAGGGGAAGGAATGTCATCTGGTTGCCATTGCCTCCTCTTGCAACACCTGCGCTCTCACTGGAGCCCTGCCACGCAAACACGGAGAGGGGCTCTCTCCTCCCTCATCCCTGCTGTCCTTGGCAGGCCAGCTAACAGAGAAAACACACATCTCCTTCTCTGTCAGGGCTCTGGAGCTGTTGGATTTCAGTCTGCGTGGAAGAATGACACCATTTAAAATGTTTAGCACAGAACACACAGCGCCCTGGTGAAATCACACAGTTCAGTTTCCAGCAGAGCAGGTTAATAAATGAACAGGTAGCACTTGCAGAAGGAGCAGACACAAACCCCAGGATCAGGAGGAGGTTTCAGCTGAAACATTTGTCTTCCAGATGTTGACCTGTCAAATGGGCAAAACGTGCCCAATCCCCAGCAGCAATTCTGGCTCGTGCACCTCCTACCTTAGAAAAGCTCCTTATCAAACTGCACACATTAATATCACCTGTGGTATTGTCTTCCATGTCAAGGAAAAAAGCCATCAGCAAAAGATTTTGGGGTTCCCAGCAGATAAAAATTACTGCGATTCACTACAACCATAGCAATTAGATTAAACACAAAGAGGTGCCAATGTAAACCTGATTTTCCAAATGTAACTCTGCTCCCACTGCAGTCACTTCCTATGCCCCAGACTGCACCAGCACAGGAGCAATCCCAAGGCTCAGGAGCGTGAATGGAGGCACAGTCAGTTTTACCCCAACTTTGGGATCGCAGGAAGGAAGGCAAATTCTTTGTGCCTCCTTTTCACAAATTCTTTCAGGGCCTTTTGCCAAGGTTATGCCACCTTCCAGCGGGTGACTCTTCATCTTGGGAGTCCAATTCCCCCCAGATTCCAGCACTGCACACCAGGATACCACAGCCCCAGGGCGGTAGCATTTCTAGTGCTGGCACTTCTGTTTCACCCATACCTCAGCTGCTTTCTCTGGCAGAGCCAGAAACAACCAAAACCCTTCAGGGTCAGGCTCCTCACAGCCCTGACTGCAATAGGCAGACACAGTTCTCCTGCCCACCAACCCGTGTCCATCACTGAATTTCATCTTCCTGGCTGCTACAGATTTGATTGATTTGATACAGACCAGATTTGACTTCCACTTTTTGCCTCTCCACTGGCAGAACCAGACTCCTGCTTCACCAGGAAACATCACTGCCAGCCTTCCATGGATGCTCAGCTCCTGGAGCACTGCTTGGCACGTGTCCAGCTTCCAGAGGGGAACCACCACACTCTGACATTCAAAATGAGTAAAGAAGCTGAAAGGAAAGAGCCAGCATACAGAATCCACAAATGTCAGCTTTAAGGACATAATATTTAAAAGGGCTGACAAGTCTCAATTCAATGATTTTGAATAAGCAGCTTTGAAATACACGACCTTTATTCTGTCTGTGATGTTTGCCCTCGCACCTGAGCTTGGTAAAACTTACGTTCTGCTCTCATTTAGAGGCTGCAGGAAGATTATTCACAATAAACCTCATTCGTTTTTCCAGGATTAAGAATTGTATCTCATACTTGCAGTGCAAATCTGTTTTATGCATTAGGTAGAACACAGGACTGAACTTTTTTTCAAGTGAAGTGAAGACAATTTTGCATTTTGATCATAAATATTCTCTTGGTCATTTCTGGCCAAACTGTCAAAAACCATTTTATGCCATTTTGCAAGAGGTTCTCATTGGAGGAAAAAGGTAGATTTTGTATTAAAACAAAGTACGCCTGAAATGTTGAAAAGTTGATTTAATGTCAACAATTCTGCACTCAGGCAGCATTTGGGCCAAAAACCAGCTCCAAAAGATAACAGCAGGAAGGAAAAAGACTGTGTTTTGAAAATCCTTAAAGAAGTAAGCCTAGGAAGTCTAAGCAGTTAAAGAGAGGATGGGACCTCTCAGATGCCTTCTCTGTTGACATTCACTGAGCCTCAATCCTTTTATTAAAATTACATCTCACGGAAACAGAGCGACAAAACACAACGACAAAACCCAGCAGAAGAGAGAGTGCCTCCATCTTCGAGCTGCTCTGCAGCACAGAGGCGTTCAGGCTTTTACGGGCTCGCACTGCAAGAGATCTGAGCGGGTGCCAAGGCACGAGGTGTTCAGCAAAACACCTTGTGATGAGGAGCGAGCTCCGAAGCAAACCTCGCTCCTGGAAATGGCAGGAGATGCTCCTGCAGTGCTCTGTCCTACAGTGCCCTCATCAGTAAGCTCCAGCCAGAGGCTCAGGGTGCAACACAGCTCTCACCAAGCTGGATTATGAAAGGGCCACGCTGCCCCGTGTTCTGACCAACGCCACTTTTGGGGGTGTTTTTCAGAATCCTGACAGCCAGGTTTCTATTTGTTCCTCCTCAGTAGCAGTGATCTGTCCTTAGGAAAGAGACAGGGAATCGTCATACCTGCCTTTAAATCTCAGTTTTAAGAGTGGCTTGGGATGGAGTAAGATTCTGATTGGCAAAGTTTTCCTAACAGAAATTTTTGGGAGCAACATACACCTCCTGGGGACTTCACAAATTTGTCGTTGTCATTAATTTTTTTAAAGAATATCTTCCTTTTTTCAAAAATCAAATTCCACAAACCCAAGGATAAAAAAGGGGAGCTTCCCACATCTGAAATCACCTCAGGCATACGGGTGGGTATCGAGAGATGTGGTGCCCTGTGGACAAGTGTGGCACCACGCAGCTACGAGGATAAATGTTTGCAGGGATGGGATTTTCCCCAAGGCACAACCAGCAGCCGTGGGCTGGAATTCTCTCCTGGTGTCTTAAAATTCCACGTGCAAACTTTCCCTCTGATGGCAGCAGGGTTCCCCAAAGGGACAGGGCAGCCAGCTCCCACCTGCCCCTCGGAGTTTCTCAGCTCACATTCACTCCTTGGTGCATGCTCCCAACAAACCTAAGCACTTCCCAAGTTTGAGCACCGGAGCACCACGTAGTGTTATTTTTTAGGCCACAAAATCACAAACAGAATTCATTATTGGCAGTGAAAACTGCAGCCTCTCTTTCCTCCCTTCAGGAGCAGACACTGGAGTGAAGTGCCAGGGGATAAAGGGATGGCATTTAATTTCTGGAAACCTCAACATTTTAATGGTTATGATCAATGGTTCACATCCTGAGCTCCAAGTTGGAGTACATAGAATTTTAAAAAGAAGGATAAAGTAGTTTCAGATGCAGTCTTGATCCCCAAGGCAACTTTTCCAGTTTATAATTTTGCTAATTCCCTCTGTCTGCTGGGATTATTAAGGAGCCAAACAATGAAAAACAGAAAAAAAACCTCGTACACATCAGCTGAACTAAGTAAAGGACCCCCTTTCCCTCATCCTCTAATCCTTTGCAGCAATAATAAAATCAAATGCTAATTACAGCAACAATAGGTGAGAATGAGAGTAATAAAAAAGCTGTCATTTAAAAATAGTAGATTTCTGTTTAAAAGCTATGAAACATCTACAGTGTGGAACAAAGTAAAGAGAGAAAAACCATAATCAAGGGGAAGAAATTACCTTTCTGTTGAAGTTTGTGCTGGTTTTGGTTTCCCTTTCCTCAACTTTCTATGCCTGGACTAAAAAAGCTCAGCCTTTCTGTTGTGGAGGAAAAAGCTGAATATTAGTTTGCTTAACTGCATTTCATCCTGAGTGCAAGAGCAGAGAGCCCACAAGGACCCATCATGGTTTCGACAGATGATATAACGGTTTTTCAACTCGAGGAGATTTTATCTGTCCCTGAAGTATTTCGTGATCATTTATAACAGTTTTTGCAAGGAGGTTTTCTCGTCCATTAATTAGGGTTTCATGATGGATTTTAAGCGGCCCGCTTTAAATTACCTATTTTATCAACATTCCTCTTTATTTTGATGGAAACAAACATCAACGACAAGAATCTTTTGCTGACACCTGGCAGTGGGTTCAGGTTAGTGAAGGGCTGCAGTTCTTCAAGGTGTCTACTTACCAGCACGTCTAAAAAGGAGTTGATGAAGAGCAAAGAGAAGTGTTTGGCTGTAGTCAATCAGGATGCCTTGGCTTTATCTCAGAAAGCCTGTTCGACAGCTTTACTGGAGATCATACATTAAAAAAAATTCACAATAATTTTAAGCATTTTTTGTAATGAGGCCACTCACTGGGATGGTCCCTGGAATCAAACTGTGGTTGAGACAGGAACAAATGAAGACCTTCACAGTATTTGTTGCTTCTTTCTTTAGGGCCAGGAATCTACCAAAATTCAGATTTTTTGGTTTTTTTTTTTTTGCTACATGGATATAGAACTGAGACAAACTGACTTAAACCAGAAATCTGACTCCCTCTAAAAGGCAGGTTAAACTACTGAAATGGTAAAAATCTAAACTTTAGGACAACGCCTGCGACACTCAAAAACTTCCACAGGGACTTTTATTGCGGCAATTCTGCATCCAGTTAACTCCAGACACTCCACTTGCTCTCAGTACAAAACTCTTTGGCTTCTGACAGCTTCACAAAGGAATTCTGCCATTCACACAGTGAATGGGGTATGTATTAATTTGCCTTTCAGAGCGCGTGCAGTCCACTTTGCTGCTGATAATCTGCATAAAACTGGATTAAGGAGTCGGGAATCCTCGGGCTCACGACCGTCAGCGCGCTGCGGAAGTGCCGGCCCACGATGGATTTGGCATGGATGTCTTCCTGAAGGGCTAGGAGGGCTGCTTCCCTGCAGACTGCTGCTATCTGCAAAGAAACAACAACACACCAACCACACTGCATCATTATTATTATTATTATTATTATTATTATTATTATTATTAACATTACTTGAAAAAAGAAAGCACAAGAACGCTCAAAATCAAATCGCTCCAAATGCCAAATAATCACAAGGAGAGTTTTTCCAACCTTTATTTTATTTTATTTAAAATAAACGAGGTTGTGGGCGATTAGGACATCCAAAAAACCAGGATGTGGCTCAAAATCCAAGCCGCAGAGTTACATTACATTTCACATTATAGCATGCTGCAAATTATCTCGCTAATCATATTACCTTGTGTTAAAGTCCCCACAACACCTGATAAATACAAATCCCAACCACCGGCGATAACGTTTTTCCATCCCCAAAGTTGCAAGCGCAGATATTCCCAGGCTCTGCAGGCACTTTTCTCTTTCCCAGCCTAGCACTGGGAAAGAAATTAAAACAATTAATTCCAAAAGGAGGCTCGGAGGAGAGGGGTGTGTGGAAGGGGAGGAGGGTTAAGGTCTCCTACCCTGCAATGTGTTTTTAAGCTCTCTGGACTTCAGACAGCGGAAACAGACTGATGCCAGTGTCACTCTAAAGACACATTACTGTGGTGAAAGGAGCTTGTGGAATGAAAAGAGATATTGTGATTTCCAGTGCAACAGGGAAAACAGTGATTGATATTGACTGCTCCCTTATATCTGTAAATGAAAGAGCCAACTGAAACACATTTGTCCGGCTATTCAGCATATTTTCTCTGTTTGTTCACTTACTGAAAGGAGTTCCCCCGCTTATGCTCTGCTAATGGTTGCCAAAGCCGTTTAGTAGCTTTTTAGGGGATTTAGCAGCATGTTTAGGAAGCTTTCACAAGAAAACACGCATGGATTTAGATGGCTTTGTCAAGTTACAACAATATTACTATTAGTTCTGTGCTGCTCTAATGAGCACTAAAGCTAAACACTGCTGTTACGCATTTTAATGCTTTTCAGGACTTCAGAGACAGCTGAACGTGGAAGCGCAGCTGAGATTTAGTGCAGCAGCTTCTCGTGGAGATCAGCAATACATCACCCAGAAAGTTAACAGAGAGGCCCCGGTCTTTCTGTGCAGGTTTTTCTCTAAGCAGACATTCTGACTGTGTCCCCAGCTCCAACAGGAATATTAAGCTACTTAAAGAATAAAACCTGCACCAGATCAAACACCCCTTGCACTCCCTGCCTACCACTAAACCCAGAATTCTTTCACAAGGGAGAAGACCGGTGATGGAGAAACAGATCCCAAGCGTTCTGGACTCAGAACCCGTGGTGGTCTTTGAAGGAGGGGTTTATTTCCCCTTGACGGGCTTTGAAGGCCACAAAATGAAGAGACTCTCTGAGGTTTTCACAGGCATTATTAAGAAATCCCCAAACGCAGAGCGGCAGGTTTGGAGTGCCCCGTTCTTCTCACGGACACCATCAGCTCTCCGGAGCATGAACTGCTGAAGCGGGGTGTCACCGACAAGGTGTTCACTTGTCAGCAGCTGCTTTAGTGAGGGGGTAGCTGGAGGAGAGAGACACTGCCAAGCTGTCACATCCAAGACAGAAAGAACACCACTGCCGATCCTGTTTCTTCCCCTTTCATTTGTACACTGACAGACCCAGGAGGAATTCACCCACAGGTCGATAGTTCTGATGATGCTGTTCTCTATGCTCTGCCAACTATCAATAACAGTGATGACAACTAACCTCCAAAGGTTTGGTTTTTTAAAAAAAATTATTCTTAAACACTGAACCATAAGTTCTGTGACAACTGAAAATCACTAGACGTGAGGAAGCACCAGAAAACTGATTATTTTTTGCTTCTCAAAAGCATTTCAGCTGCTTTTAAGGGCCAAGGAAAGACTTCTAAGGCATAAATTATCGTTCTCCCTTTTCCTGGCTGCGCTTAGAATTTTTGTGGACTAAATATTTTCTATATTACTGAGTAATAAACAGCAGGCGTTACAGCACGGTGTTGAAAACGTGGGCCCTTGTGTCTGGTCACAGAGTGACATGGAGTTGTTTCCATTCCAGGGGATCAGGTTTCTTAGGTAAGAGATTCAACAAGGCCAGTTTGATTATTTTTCTTTGTTCAAGTATGCAAACTTTAAAAAAAAAAAGCGGTCCCAAGCATTCTCACTAGCTGGTAAAGCTAAATCACTCGTGGAAAGCAAACACAAGTAGTAGTGTAGCCACAGTGACAGGAGGGCGAATTCATCTGCTGAATTAGGGCCTTATTGGCCTGAGGCCACTGGTCTGTCTTGGAGACTCCTTGTCACAGCCACGTTAGGACATTTTTTTACCAAGCGGAGCGACAGAAGGTTTTAAAATGTCATTTCTGTGGATTAGGAAAAAAAGGAATGGCCAGAGAGGAGCCCATAACCTGCAGCAGAGAAAGGAGACCCTTTGCAGCAAGACGTGGATCGTTCCCAGGCTTAGCAGCACTCCAAACCCAGCAGCTGCATCCACATCATCACCTTCAAAACCCTGCAACAATTCTATCCCCAGTGAACTTGTCCTGTGACCTTCTTAAACCACTTCTTTTGGCCTCGGCAAGATCACCCTGTATCAAGTGCTACGGTCCAGTCATGCCTTATATAATAAAAGCATTTTGTTTGTATTAAACCTGGCAATTTCAGCAAGTCCTCCTATTCCCTGTGTTATGAGAAGGGTGATTCATCTGCTCTTCCCTGTGCCATGGAATTGAGCTGCAACTACTGTAACTACTGTAGCGATAAAGAGCTGGCCAGGTGGGGTAAAAAGCTGCTGAAACCAAGAGTACCAGCATATCCCCTAGTTTGGTTGTTATTAATATCATTATAAAAGGAAGTTTACCGAGCGGAACTCTCATTTTCAATGGAGTCAGAGCAATTTACTGACCAATGCATTTAGTGCTGTCCACTATCATCTCTTAGCATGGGAATAATTTTGAATTCATGTATAAAAACCAGTACATTGCTTTCTGAAAGGACTCATTTATCATCTCAGGAAGTGCTTTAAGATCAGAAAAGAAACTACTAATTTAGAATTCTGCTTCAAAGCAGCAAAAAAGCACCAGAATCAAGCATTCCTGGGAGGAAAGGAGAATTAAAATTTGCTGTCTGCGCCACACACACCGAGATCAGTAAGAAGCAAAGCTCAGAGCACACCAGCTCAGAGCTATGCTGCAAACAACGATGAGATGTACACCTAGTCGTCCCCTCCTGCCCCGTTCCACTGCCAGCAACAACCAAATTCCCAGTGCCAGTTAAACAGCGCTGAGCACAGCCCATCTTTCCCTCTACCCTGGCCGCTTCAGCTGTGCTGATTCTCCCCCTTTCTGGCATTGAGCGCCAACTCTTTCCAGCCGACTCCAAGTCCTTTTCAGCTTCTTTGTATTTAAAGTGCTCTAAATAGCTTTAAAGAACCTTAAAAAAAATGTTAAAAAGCGCTTCTGTGTTAAAGCCTTAGGTATTTTCAAGAAAGTGGTTTTGTTAGGGCCGAGTGTGCTGGGAACACCTGTGAATGTCGGGTTTAATTGGGCTGCAGCTGGTGTCGATTGTGTGCGCCCTAACTGGCAGCCACTGCCTGGCCCTACATTGTGTTCCATTTTCCTTTTTCCTTCCTTTTTAACGGGCTCCTCCACCCCGCCAGTGCAAGTTGTAAGGGATTGTGTGTGAGAGAGGGATTAGGAGCCTGGAAACAAGAGCGGTGCCCCGCAGGTTGTGAATAGCACGAGCTGGGGGCTCTTCCTGGCCGAGCAGTACCTGCGAGGCCGCCACCCCAAAGAGCAGCTCTGTGGATTCGCCCCCACCGGATCAAGGCTTCACACGCGGCCGGCGAAAAAGACACCCAGAAACCCCCGGCTCTCCGCGTCTGGCTCTCGCTGGCGCCAATGCCGGCCCTACCCCTGTGCCAGGAGCTGCTCTGGACAGCGAAAGACTGATCCCCACAAAACTGGGAGAGCTGGGAAGCTCTCAGGACCCACCTGAGACTGAGATAAGGCGGGCATGGCTGCCTGTCCAAAGCAAGGAGCTGCTCCCGTAGGCGGACGGTAGCTGGGAGAGGTTGCTGGTTGTTGCACTCTGAAAATCCACATAAATAATTCAACGCAGCTCCAGCAGCGCGCAACTTCCCACAAGGGATTTGTAGGGCGCTCAAAGCGGTGCTGGGCAGAGATGTAAAAATCCCTGGAGGTTTGTGCCACCCCAGCAGGTCGCTCCTGCTCGGTGTGGGCCGCCAGGGCCCCTCTTTCCCCCCCTCTCCTTTTGTGCAGGCACCACCCGCTGCCGGCTGCGGGCTCTTGTGCTGGCTCCGGCGCTAAGCTGGCCCTTTCATTCACCGACTCAATGCAGCAGACCATCAGAAAACTAATCCAGAAATAAAATAAAAAGAGCCTTAGCTTGCTGCTGGGGTATTGAGATGGGCTCAGGAGGGATTCGACAAGTCGGCATGGGAGGAGCGGGGAGCGCAGCAAGTGGGACGCGTTATGCTCCAGGAGCTGCTGGGGAGGCCTGCCCTAGATAAGAATGCTATTTTAAGATGCCACAAATATATATATATATTTTTCTTTAAAATGGACTAAACTGAGAGGGTCTGAGCTGCTGAGAGGTGAAGTTTTTGATGTGTTTCAAAAAGGTTTCAGTGTAGTACTGCTCTTGTGTTTCAACTTCCCTGTTTCGTGTATAAACCAAGGAAAGACAAGAAAACACAGCTTTCTTCTCTTGTCTGCACAGAGAAATTGTTACACGTTGCTACAAATCCTGTTCTGTGTAGAGGACAAAATTTCCAATACTATGGAATTATTGATCATCTTGTGATAAATGTTAAGCAATGTTTGAAAGACAAATAATCACCCCGTATATGCATCTCTCCTTTCTGCTCAGTTCTATGACCTGCGCAGATTTAAATGGGACGGATCATGGAACCAAAGAATGGTTTGGGTTGGAAGGGACCTCAGAGGTTGCCTAGTTCTAACCCCTCTGCCATGGGCGGGGACACCTTCCACCAAACCAGGCTGCTCAGAACTTGGCTTTGAGCACTTCCACGAATGGGGCATCCACAAAATTATACAATTCTACATGTGGACAGTTTGCAAAGGAAGAATAATCTGTTCCAACCAGAAAATGATGAACTGTATTAGCATCATGCTTTTCAGACAGTATCCATTCACTCCTCAGATTCACATACTGAACCATGGGAGCTACGGAGTGGATTTGCTTAGGATATGATTACTGCTCCATAAAATTTTTCCAGCTGAAGCGTGCAAGGCCCTCAAAGGCCACACAAGTGCCTCAGTGAGACAGAGGCTTCTCTGATCTCTAAGCAGCTCTGTTGTAAAATGTTATTAGCTTCCCTCAAGTTAAAGTACTTACATCTCTATGGTTCTGTACCTAGGAACACTGCCTTGGAGCAGTGAGTTCCTACCTTTGGCAACGATAGCCTATAATTAGATATTATTTTTCATGAAAATATAGACTTCTTTCTCCCTTGTTTATTAAAGAGACATTGAGCAGACATTGGACTGTCTACCTTAAAACAGGTCTGTACTGAGGAGGCAGCATCTTTGCACTTCTTAAATCACTTTTTGAGCAACCTGGTCTAGTGGAAGGTGTCCCTGGCCATGCTAGGTGAGATGCATGCAATGAGACATGCAATGAGATTGTCTTTAAGGTCCCTTCCATCCCAGACCATAAACCCAGGATTATGCATATCCCGTGTCCCTGAGAGCAAATGATCTCTGCTATTCCCGATTCCTTACATGAGTAATTGTTAAGTACATGTAATTGAATAAAACCAGTTCCTTTAATGAGGTCTGTTAGTGACCTTAGTTTGAGCAGCCTGCCCCAAATCCACACAACCTAATGTACCATTTGTTTGTTTGTGTAATTCTGAGGCTTGATGCTCAGTGTGTGTGGGTGTCCAGAGCATACCTGAGGGGCTGCACAGGGACACAAAGCTGTCCTGCTGCCTGAATAAATCTGATTTGACCAGGATGAGGCTCCCACTCACCCTTTCCATGGTGGCCACAACAAAAACCAAGTCATCCTTCTGCTCTCTCTGGTCTCAGCCAGGCTTCACAATCAGCTGAAGGTGAGCCAAGAGCTGAGCCAGACAACCGGCCAGCTGCACGTGTGGGACAATCGTGGCAGCAATTAATGAGGCAGAGTGACCCCAAAATGCTGCCTTTAATTGCTCTTCCAGTCCCAGAAACTGAGCAGGGGCTGTGCCCGGGCAGCAGACAGCATCACATGTATCAGTAGCTCCTGCTATTCTGTAAAGCTCACACATGCCCAGGGAAGGGAAAGATGAGGTATGTAGCCAAAATTAGGTGTATGTATCATAACTCCAGCACACGATGACAGCTGAGGGGAATAAAGCCGAGCTCTCAGTGGTACATGCTAAGTGTCATCACACATACCTCTGCTCATCCCGACATGTTCTAACAGAGCCAGGCCTCAGCTCCATCTGCAAGCTCTCTTTTCTTCTGCCTTCCACTCTCTTAAAAAAATATTACTAGATGCGCTATCCTTCCAAGCAATGCACAAAACGTGTCAATTCCGATTTCCATTTTGTAACTACAAGCCCAAAACGCAGCTATTTTCCGAGAGGCGCTCTGCCGATATGGCTCCCATCGCTTTGGCAGAGACGTGGCATAGCTACACCTCTCACAAAGGAATTCCGTAACCAAACGAGTTTTTACATGCCGGGACTAAATATTTTTAAACAGCATTCTCTGCCAACTTCGAGTTTCTGCTATATTTGTGCAACTTAAAAAAAAAAAAAAAAAAGCCAAACAAAAAAAAACCCCAAAAAAACCCCCCCCCCCCAAAAAAAAAAAAAAATCACATGTGGTTTTCTATACAAGAATAAGCTGCATTTCTGGTTAACCTCAGAATTATTTCATTTTTATATAAACATTTAATGGGAAAGTTTAACTTCTTCCCTTCAACGAGGAAAAGGAAGCCAAGCCACTAGAAAAACAGTCTTTCTATATGTGTGTGTGTGTGTGTGTGTGTGTGTGCACGCACTCATTTTAATTAAAAGTAATTAAGAGAATCCTGTGTTCTCACTCACAGTCTGCTGGAGCTGCAGAGGGCCTGGATGCAGAGCCAAGGGTATTCTGCCGAACGCCGCCAGCAACAGGGATGGGATTATGCAACCGAAAATTTAAAGCTAGAAGACTTCATCATTAGCTGTGGCTGTCATGAGTTCCTCCCTAGGAAAAGCCTGTACAGAACA
Source organism: Regulus satrapa (assembly GCA_013396955.1). Taxonomy (NCBI): domain Eukaryota; kingdom Metazoa; phylum Chordata; class Aves; order Passeriformes; family Regulidae; genus Regulus; species Regulus satrapa. The sequence goes on from VWZN01013662.1 coordinate 570,529, forward strand.
GATTTGGCAGCTCCTGCCTTATGAAACCTATCAGGGTGGAGGTGTTAAGTGGTTGCTGCGTTTGCTTGCTTGCTTTTCAGATTTCGAGGCACGTACGAGGCTGGGAGATATGTTCACCATAATTCCCTATTTCTTGGAACTGGGAAGATAATGGAAGATACATACTGGAAGATAATTCTTGCCTTTCCTTTCTCAAGTTTAACCTGAGCAGAGGCCTCAGACTCCTACCAAAACAAAGCAAATAAAAGTGATTCTGCAAAAAGAGCTGGGGGAAGTGCTCTTCCTTACCTAAAAATATTTTTTTTTGGTCAGTAGAACACAGCCAGTCTAGAACTGTCTTTCATCAACTTTCAGCTCCAGCCACATTTCTATTACATGATATCACCATTTAAAGGTAGCTATGACCCTAAACTTTTGAATCCAACTAGCAAAGAAGGAAAGCAAAAAAAAATTCTTTTTTTAATGGGTTCATTGATGCTCTGCCTTTTGTCCTGTCTTTGGAGCCATGGCAAATATTGTCCTGATTTGGATCTTACACAGCAGGTTAAAAATAGCAACTGCAGTTACACACATACGAGTTATCATAATACAATACAGTAAAAGCAAACTCACTCCGTTAAAAGTAATGACAAATCTTCTAGAAACTTTGTTTTTCTGTCAATTTGGACAGAAAACACACAAATCCTACAATAATAAGAGTATAATTTTTGGGTGACACGTGCATACACATCGTGGGTTGAGGCAGGAGGTGAGAAAAGACACTTGGGGAGAACACACACACACGGCCTTTGCATTGCAAAATGAATAATGTCCTTAATGGGAGCTCTCTAGCTTTTATTTATTGGATTCTCTGTTCCTGGAAGGTGCGAGATGTCTCCTGTGGAGTATCTATTTCCTCAGCAGAAAGCTGGAGGAATTTCAGGCTGTTTCTAAGTTTACCTCTTGGAGCTTCCCGTGGTCCCAGCTGCTCATGTTTCCCAGGAAAATCAGGGAGGAGGACTACTGCATGTCTGTATTCCAGGGAGGCAGAGTGTGCCTGGGAGGACAGGCAGACCTAGAAAGCAATGCCATTAAGCCCCAGCAAAATGCCTTTGTGTATGGTTATTACTCCTGAAGGAGGAAGCAAAAAAATGCTGGAAAAGAACTTATTCAAGTATTAATGCAGGTTTTTCTTGTGCAAGAAAAGAAATGAAGTCATTACAGCAAGGAAAGAAACCACGAATGATGCAAATATATGGAACAAGAAAAGTGGGGTACCAACAACGACCTTGGGCTAAGGATTGATGGAAGGGGTGTATTTTAAGGGAACAGAAAGTCAATTAAGGCATCTGCTTTTGCACTGTTAACGTTAGAGGTTGCAATTTGGGTGCCCTACTCCAGCTGAGGAAAGTGAATCTGCATAATGTCTGAAAGTCATCCAGATCTGCTTACTCCATGGATAACAGAACTTATTTAACAAATTCTTCTCTTTTGTACTGGTAAACTCCCTCTCCATTTGTGCCACGTTATTGCAAAAACCTCCTTGGCCTCTTGGGTTTTCTCCCCCTCCTTCCTTGTCTAGGCAAGACAACGTAAAGCAAATTTCCAACACTATGAAGGCTCAGAAAACAGGTCACTTGAATTTCTCTTCACAAAGATGCTTTCCATTTGATGTTTACCCTCAGCAGCCCTCAACTGCTCTCCCTGGAGCCCACTCTGCACGGCACATGGGAGGATTCTAAGGATGACAGCATCCAACAGCACGTGCCAAGTGGCCGCGAGTCAATGAAGTGGGAAAAAAAGGGCACCTTAATTGTAACATTGAATTTGTCTTTAGCAGATGCTGCTCTGTCTGCCTTGTGTGGGTATCTACAACTGGTGTTGTTTCCAGACCTTTGTCAAGGGCTGAATTCGGGAGATTTGCTCAGGAATTGCCTGTGTGCATGAGAAAGAGTGAACTTTCCACTTCCCTGTGTACTGTATTTACTCATCTCATGTTAGATGTACAGATAGCAGGACTCAGACAGAAAGTCTTAACCCCTCTGCAAAAGCAATAAAAGGTGACCAAAAGAATGAAGACACCACATCCAGGATGTTGCCACAGAAGCGGTTTTCCATACTGAACCAAAAACCAAATGCTCTTTTCTCTCAGCTTTGTAATTATTCAGTACTGCAAGGAGCAGATGTTCTTAACATTTCCCACTTGGCATCATATTAAAAACCTTTCATGCTACCTGGAAGGTTCTTTGATATCAATCATTTGTTTTTTATGGGGTGAGCAAGCTTTAAATGCACGAAATGTCATGGAGAAGTTGGACTTTATTCCTTCCTTTCGTTTTGCGTGACGCTGCACGACTGGTACTTCCCTCAGCAGCCCAGACTGGTAAAAGTGTTTTAGCTCAAAGGGAGTTTTAGCTCCAAGTGGCTGAGAAAGCCTCTCTTGTGCCTCAGCGTGCATCTCCTATTTATCCTATTTATTCCAGATCAAATGGATAACTCTGAAGCTTGGAATGGGCAGCAAAGGGACTGTGCCCCTCCTCTGGCACTGAAGCCCTTTTCCCCCCCCATAACCACGTTGGGAACAGCAGCCGTAGCACCAGGGAGCCTGAAACAGTGTGGGACTCTCACTCTGCCTCATTAAATGCTATTTTGCTACATTAAAGGCCACAAGTAAGTCATATTGTACTCATAAGCATATGCATACCACAGGCCTTTCCCATATATCCCTCAGCTGTGGATCATGCAAAATCCCGTGGAAGACATATTTCAACTTCTGGGTTGGCTTGTCGGGTTTTTTTTTTCCTACCCCTCAGTGGACACAGCACTCAAACCACACTGCCAAATATTATACGAAGTCCTTTCCAGAGTTAATTTTTAATTTCCTGACTCGGCTGCGTGAGAAATTTTCAAATTGTCTTGGTGGTCACTTAGAGGCATGTGCAGGCCTAATTGCAGGAGTGACTGCAGTGTCAGCCCAAATGCAAACCTCCGGACTAAGTGAGGAATTCCTGTAGAATTAGTTCCTTGGTTGAATTAAGTTCCTGAGAGACCCATAGCCCAAGGATCGACGGTGAATGTAACGCCAAGGGTGCGAGCTTTTCTTGCCCCAGCCTGCAGCCAGGGGAGGCAGGTGTTTTCAGCACCTGTGTCACTCAAAAACCCAGGGATTCCTATTTTCATTTTTTAATGCCACAATTCATAACCCGCAGATGTCGTGCACGGCTATAAATCTTGGCACCCTCTCCTCTGCCAAAGAGTTTCTCCTGGTATTCAATTTTCTTTGCTTTACCTTAAGTCACCCTAATCATGCCGACATCCACTATCGATGATTATATTAGCCCTAAAAGATCCTTAAACAAATGAAAAGGACTGACTTCCACTCCTAAAGTTCTGCTTCCAATTTTCCAAAGGAAATTAAATAATGTATAAATCAAATGCTGGGCGCAGGCCCAGGCAGCCGAACATCGCTTTGTCCTTTCAAAGTGAAGACGAAGTGTCTGCTACGGAAGGGACAAGCCAAGAGAAATAACGCTTAACCTCAGCTCCATGTGAAAGCCATTTGGGATAATCGGGGGAATCTGCAAAGAGGTTAAAACGGGGACCACATACTAACAGGGGAACTTCACACAATGATCAAAAATATATCAAGAGCTGATCTGCACCTGGAGGAGCTGCACAGCCCTGACAGCTTTGTTACACCGGAGCGGAGGGTGAAGGGCAGGAGAAAGAAGAGATGAGCAGGAAGTCAAAAATCTATTTATGGCTGCCATTTGTCATGTCTTGGTAATCTTATCAGGGTGAGTTTTTTTCAGTTTTGCAGGATTTATAACTAAGTACTGCCTGACAACCTTGCAGTAAGTATGCACTCTACTTCCCAGTTCTCCTTTAGCTAGTACACACCACTTAGATTATTAAATCAACCACCAAGGGACTTCCTAATTTATGTACTATTGATGGACTGCTGATCCTTCTCTTTAACACAGTATATGTATCTAGAAGGGGGAAAAAAAAAGAGTAAAATGTGTTAGATTTCTTCCTGGTATTATTTCCTGAGCAAGCCATTGCTTTAATTGCCACAAGGCATTTCTTAAACCCATTGGGAGCAGATGTACTTTGTAATATGATTTCTCGATTAAAAGAAGATCCTAATCAAGTCTACACTGCTTCAACACGAGTTCATGTTGACATTTTTGTACACAGAAGGGTGAGTTTGAAATCTCTGATCAGCACTAGACTTCATGGTTGGGGTCATCTTAACCTTATTCACATAAACCAACCACTGGGGGAGAGAAAAAGATGTGACATGCAGCTGTCAGTGCCCCAACTACGCACACTCGTATTACCTAAATATTCCTCTCTTCATCTTTACAAAGCACAGACTACTTCAGATGTGATGCACGTGGCCCTTAAGCTTAGATGGTGCAGAAGTCTCATCTTTACACTTCCTTGAGAAACCTGCAAAATTGTTTTCAGCACTGTCACTTAGCAGTTGTTTGGTCTGTCACCACACGAACCGAGCAGCTGGCAAAGCAGGGACAGCCACATAACACTCGTATGTGAATGTGAATTTAACACACATCTTGCTTAGCTCTTGCAAACCTGTTAGGGAATGCTTCACTGTTTAAAAAAGACCTCAAAATGTAAAACCACAAACAAAATTCCTACAAATTTGTAACCCTTTAAAAAAGAAGAGTCTGTATATACTCCCTTTTATTGTAGAGTCCAAGTACACGATGAGTGCTGCTGTCACTTAATGGGATACAAATTCATCTGAACACCAAGCACCCTGGATTCAGAAGGACCAACAGGTTTACTGGGTTCATGGACTTGTAATTTACCGCCAAGCATCTTTCACAAAAACTATAAAATATTAGAACACGCTTCAGGAATGTTACTACCCTAAAAGAGGCAATTCAACCAACCTGTGAGCTGGAGATTCTCCCATCCATCTCCTGTCTCCTGACAGACCCCCTGCAAACAAAGCACCAGCCCAGGCCACGGCTGTGTTGGAAAAAACAAAACCAGCAGTGGAACCGAGAGGGATTTCATGGCACCACAGGGCTTCACAGAAACGCTGCCAGAACAAACTCCTCTGCCAGACCTCCGAGTTTTGCATCACTTTGTCTCTGCAGGTTCCCAAATATCAATAGCAAGAAAAAAAACCAAAAAAAAACCAAAAAAACAAACCGTAAAGAGCGATGGGAAGAAGTAGGAAGTTTCCACAGAGTGTGGTTGTTTGGCATCCTTGGGTTTAAACAAAACCAGGCGCACAGTGTGTCACTCACACATGAAAAGAGGAGAGCCAAGAAGGGAAAGAGAGGTTTCTCTCTTTTGCTCTCCCCCCGTTTCAAGAAAGCATCCCTGAAAGCACACAGGCATCTGGTTTGGGTTCCTCTGACGTCAGCAAACCCCACTGAAGTAAAGCACATGCTTAAATATGTTCCAAACCTCTTATCTGCTTTTAATAATTGGAAGCTAAATGGAAGCTAGAAGTCATTGGGCAGGACAAGTACCATGAACAAACGAGATCTTTTTTGCCTTTAAGGTGATGGTTCTTAGTGGCTCTGCAAAACTTTCGACTCAGTAATATCCACGATCAGAAGTAGAGATGGATTTTAATGCAGGAGTCAATCAAATTACAAATGCTAAAGCTCATGCTCTGGTCACAGACAGAACGACAGTGTGTCACATTTCTTTAGTGCTTTATATTTCTACCTATTTTTTAAATATTGATGTCTACAGTCAAAGGAAAATAGGAAGAAACTCTGGTACAAGGCTACTCATCCCTGCGAGGCCATTTTGCTGTGGTCAGCAGCTCAGGCAGTGTGTGGCTGGTGCTCTTGGAGAGCTGGGGAGAGGAATAAGAAATGAAATGTGGGAGAGGAGTATAAAACATGGTCTTTTCCTCCAGACAGTGTGAAACATTACCTGCTGAGGATCTCAGCAGGAGGCAGAAGTCACTCCTAAGGGGAGTCAGCCATCTGACCATCCCTGAGAGGGGCTGAATGTAGGAACACAGTCTTGGCTCTGTCATCTGTCACCACCCAGCAAGCTCTGGGATGAGCTGCCCTCCTCAGGTCAGCGCTCGCTGCTGTCCCACACCTCACGGGCCATCGGCAGTGCAGGGGTTACAGCAGCCACCGTGGAGCCTGGCACGGCAGGGGCTGGCTCCAGGGACTGCCACGGCAGTTACTGCAGTGGGATCCAATTCCTCAGTAACAGGTAGGATCAAGTCCTACATTAGCGATTCCCAGCTTTCATTAAGTTTATTCATCCTTAGGCCAATTAACCTGCTGGCATAACTCCCCTGGGAATTGTGCCAGCAAAGACTTTGGCCTAATAGTTTCAGATTAATTTCTGTATCATCATCTTTGTGTGGCTTTGGGAAGAGTATTTGTATACCCTGTTAAAGACCTTGTGGAAGCAAACACTAATTATGAAGGAAAATTTTTGACTCCACAACTGCTGTTATAAAATGAAAATTAAAAAAAAAAAAAAAAAAAANTAGACCATGGACAGGAATTCCAGATGGAAATATGTTTAACAAATATGGAAAGTGAATACTTTCCTGTATATTGCTCTGTGAGTTATTAGCACCTAAATAGTCTCCATGGCCAAAAGTGTATTAATGAGCTGGAAGACAAAGTGATGTAATCAGGAGGGCTCAGCAGTAATTTCTCCTGCAGAAGATTTACACGCAGCAGCCATGTGTGTTTGTTTACGATCTCTACATCTGGTAATGAGCTCTCGGCGCGATGGAAAGCTGCGGTGAATAATGCACCCTGTTCCTCACACGCACTAATTAATGCTCTATTTAATCTGGGAAAAGGCACTTGAAAAATAAACACTCATTTCCAGCAGACCATAAAGGATAGGTAACAACTGAAACACACCGCACAGGACTAAAAACTGCTGTGTGGCAACCTCTCAAGCATTAAAAAAGTTGAGTTTTAACTCCCAGAGTACCAGAGGAAGAGCGTGTGCACACACCAACCTCTCCAGCACTACAAACGTACACTAACAGGCTCAAGATACTCACAGGGACAATCAAAGCCAGGGTGATAACCTGTAGGAGTGACAAAAACCAGTAAGAGACGGCAAAGTTAAAATATTCCCCACGACACCGGGTGTTAAACTATGTTTTGTGTTCACAAGACACCTACGGTAACGCTGTTGGCCATCACCTCATCCTGACATTTGGTAACATGAGCAATAAATCACAATTTCTGCAATGACAGGAAAAGCAGCCATTGCAAGGATGGTTAGATCTCATGTTCCAGCTGAAAAAAAATAAGGTCTGGGAGATGCTGTCCAGCCCGTCCTCTGCCTGCAGGGTTGGCTGCTGAGGGGGGAATGCAGTGGGGGCTCAGCATCCTCAGCTTCCACTGGAGCCATTCCACTGCTTTTAGCCACTTCACCAAGGCCTTGTCTCCGCAGGATGTTGTGCTGGAACAGCTACTGCATTTACATTCACACCCTATCTCGTTCCAGGATAACTTCCTCACACTGACGTGCCCTCAGAAGTACAAGAGCATTCGTCTGTGGCTGCGTTTAGCCCTAGGCTGGAGTCTCACGAGGTAACAGAGAATAGAGATTTGGCTTTATCTTATAAACTGTGCTAATATATCTCACCACCCTTTGGATTGGAGCCAACTTCTTCTTCTTCTCTCTAATCTCCCAATCATTTCCCACAGAAAACTTGTACTTTCTTTAGCCCTTAGAAAGAAGACAAAAATCAGGACAATGACAGGGATTGCAGGGCATGGAAAGCCCGTGTGAGCAAATTTCCCAGCCTGAGCTACCACAGCTATGAAACGGCCCCTTTTAGTGACAGAGAAATTGCCACGGTGGCTGAAAGAAAACCTGCTTAGGCTGCAGGTACTGAGGAAGAACACTTCAGAGACTTGGGATGGCTCGAAAGGCAAATCAGGTTAAACAGATAAACACACAGCAAATACATGAGTAGATGGAAACTTTTCATGTGTATTGAAATGGCAGTATGAAAACAGTGTTTCTCCTGCCAGGCACAACTCCCACCCTCCCACTCACAGCTCAGGACTTCTCGTGTGCTCCTCAGCTGCAATTTAAAAAAGGCATTTCTGCAGTGCTTACAGCTCAGACCCCGTCCACACCCACCGAGAGCATCTGACACATCGCTGCCTCCCCGGTTCGGATTTCCCAGAGCAAGCAGAGAGGACCAAAGGGGAGCCACACGTCTCACAGGGGTATTCTGACGTGAACGGTGAGCTGTCAGAATGAAACCAGCAATTCCCTAAAACCAGTTTGGTTTCAGGTAGAGAATGTGCAGGCTGCAGACGCGTGCAGGGCTCTGCCACAGCAGTGAGTGCAGGTGGGCAAATGGCAACGCATTTCCACTCTGCACTTCCACCAAGGCTTTTCTGATTAAAATAAATTACCGTTTTCTGTCAGTGCCTGAATCTGAATCTCCATGGGTTCCTAAGTCTGCAGAGCATCTTTGCTCTGCTTAGACTTGCTCTTTTTTTTTGGTTTTTGTTCAGAGACAAAACAAGCCAGGGCTTCAAACCATGCAGGGTTTTAATGCTGCAGAATCCCCACGTACCCACTTCCTCTCTTTCCTCAGCTCTTCTCTATCTGATTTACTGTTTACTTACAGACCATATGGGAAACATGTCGGGAAAGCACGCATCCGGGTTCACACTCACAGTAAATACTTTTTATGACTATTCCCATGACCTGCAGCAACAGACTAGATTAGTCGCCCACAACTATGTATAATCACACCATCATTTAAATACATTCTCAAAACAGAATACGTTCTGAGATACAGATCAACTAAATATTCCTCTCTCTAAAACCTATTTCCTACAGCTTTACCATTTCCACCGGAGACAGAAGGTTTTATCTTCCAACTGGGAAGTCAATCCAAACAGAAGAATACGAACACCTGGGTCCAGGTAAAAGAGCAGCCAGCAAATTATCAGTCTGGACTGCTCAATTTTCTTAGCAAAAGAATTAGAAAATGAAAGAGCAAAAAAGCTGAAAATACATGTTGAAGTGTATCTATCAAAATGTGAAAAAAAACCCCTCTTTTTAATTCTGTTTCATAAAACCAAACTCCCTCTAATTTTAAGTTCACCCAAAAGCAGAATTGCAAAAGCATTTTATTCTGCTGAATGGAGTGTAGAAGACTCTCCCAAGCAGAATATGTTATTTAATCCAAAGCCAAATAAACAAAGGGTCAAATTCAAGCTCACTCATCCCATTTAGCAACAGAATTCAAAGGAAATCTTGAAAAAGTCATTTTGAATTGAAATTCTTAAAATCTTTTTGAGGTGAAACATTCTGAATTTTGTTGTTAATGTAAGAAGTTAAGGCAATGATACAGAACTAAGTAAGTTACTGAATTTAGTGTTTCTGAATAATGTTTTTATCAGAAGGAATCTAAAGCAAAATTTCTAAAAGTAAAATTAATATATACATTTTTTCACATGTAAGTAAAGAGACAGCTATGTCCTGTACCACTTCATCTTATTTAGGATTTAATTTTTAAAAATTTTTTTATTTCCCATCCACCTCTGGGTTGAAGAAAAATGTGCTGTGTCCCTTTTGCTTTGGGAAATGATTCTGACATTCTTTTAACTCGCAACTGGCAGGAGCAAAGAATGCTTGTAGCTCTTGTAGTTGTTAAATGCATAAAGATTAAAAGAACAGAGATTTCACAAGGTAACTTGGCTTTTTAGAGCTCTATGGGGTTTTACGAAACGGAGGTTGGGTGTTGTTTCTACAGGCAGATGTGGGGATCCTGTTGTGACCCTCTAAAAATGAAAAGGGTTCTTTTAAGAACCTTTTCAAGGACCTTTAAGGTCCTCCTTTTTAAGGACCGTTTTCCCCACAGGTTTTTGAGACTGAGTGCAGAGTCAGCCTGTTCTGGAACAGAGATCCACCTCGGCTCCGCTCGGAAAAGGGCCGACCTGGAAAATGGTTTAAAACTGCACATTTCCATCCAGAGCAGCACATTCGTGTTGTTCTGCTTGTTTGGGGGCAGGAAGGGTCATTACATGGTGGAAAAGCAAAAAGCCACATTTTCGTGGGCAACTGCTATATTAATATATATCACTTTACATACATAGTACATCTACACATGGAACCTATTATTACTGAGGAAATGTTTTTTTAATGAGGAAGACTGAACAATACTTAAGAGAGAAAATCCAAACCGATGTTAATTTGCAGCAGAAGTAACAAAACATTTTAATAAAGAACAGGAACAAGAACTGGCCTTCCTATCCAGGATCAGCTCGCTCCTATGCTCACACCTTGAGAATAGAATTCAACTTCCATGCCTTTTCCAACCTTTGCAAAGCTCCTAAAACTGCAATCTAAGCTCTGACTCGAGGACTTTTAAGAGCAAGACCTGTTTCAGCTCTACACAGAGACAGCTCATTATATTTCAGTTTTCCAGATCCATGGATGCATTTGCCTCCTTTCACTTCTTTTTACCAAGCCTGTGTCTGTCTTCCCTTCCTAGCCCCCTAACTCGTCCCAAAATAAAGAAAAAGGGATTTAGGTAATGCAATCACTTACGTATAAACGGAGCTAAATATATTCTCAATTGCTGAGCACTGTTTCCTTCCCCTCTCCCTGTATGCTGGGATTAATTAAGCTTTCCTTAAATGTTGCATATGAATTAAGAAGAAACAAACAGCAAAAAAAAAAAACCCTCACGATTTTCAAAGGAAAAAAAACCTGGTGCTAAAAAGTCCTGGCAGGCTAAATATTAGTACAATAAAACTGCTGGATTTCAAGTGGTAAAAACAAAGTGACTAAAAGCTCTCTGTTTGAAAAATGAGAGACACACAGCAAGAGTGTTCCTGCAGGAAGCAGACACTTTCTTTCAGGAATCACCTCAAACCCAAGGATGAATCATTAATACCAAATATAAACCTCAAAATAGACTCTGCCTGTTATCATAATGCAAATATTAATGCGTATTTGCTATTCCTGCTAAATGTTATCAGCCTTGTTCCCACTCGCAGGGAACAGCCTGTTCCATGCGGATCCTGACTGGGCTAGGAGTGCACTGGGTTTATCATTTGGACAGCGGGATCATTGTTTTGTTCACCTTGGGAAGCCGCGGCAGGAGCAGGGACTCCTGCATGGCTCTCTGCTCTGCCTCTGCTGGGCCATCTCCGGGGCTGCCACAGGATCAGAGCAGCTCCGGTGGTCCAGGGAGTCGTCACTGGTCATGGCTCCCACCACCACCTCAACTGACACCTCATTTACTTTATTTAGTAGCTTAAAGCCCTTTCTTAATAGCTCGAATGCCTTCTGCTCCACGGTACAGGTTCAGAACGGCACCGAAACCAGCACCAGCCGTTCCCAAGTGGTTTGATGCAACCTCCTGGGAACACCCCTCAGGAAACGGGTCCCAGAACAAATGGGCAGCCACAAAACACACCATCTGTAATAATACCCTGCAGGTATTTTCAGTGTAGCTCCTCGATTTGAACCTGCACACAGCAAAACCAGTCCTCCTTTGTATATGGCAAGCAGTAAGGGGAACTATAATCTGTTCTGCCCCTCAGGTTGCACAGACACCACTGAGTGTCAAGTCTTATGTAACAATGGATTTCAAACTCTAAATGTCACCCAGGCATCACTTCAGGCTTTGAAATACAGCTTACTTGTTACCAAATACAAAGTGTCGAGTGATTTGTCAAATCCATAAGAAAGAAGAAACCAATGAGACGATCCAACAATCCATCCTTATCTCCCAGCAAGTCCAGGACTGTCTCCAATCAAACATGCACTGGAAGAAGAGATAGTTATTGCCACAGTTTCTTAACGCTACGTTTTATATTTTGCAAGTGTTCCTATCATGCTGCACACGGTGCTTTCACCAAGCACAACAATTCCACAGCTGCCCAACTCAGTGGGTCAACTTGCCCGCACATCTTGGCTGCTGTGTCTCTGTGACAAACTTCTCGAGGTGAAGCTGCTACTGAAAAAATGCTGACAATAATCTCTTTTCCTGCTCCAAAAACACCTAAGAGTGACAGAGTTGCTCTTAAAGGTGAGGCTGTTCTTTCACATGCCGACATTAGCATTCAGGACACACTGAGTTTTCAAAGTGCTGATTAAAAGGAGAGGGATCCCTCTGGCCAGTGCTCCTCACACACACACATGCCTCTCATCAGAAATCTGTAAGAAACAATACTGGAAAGACCTGGACATATAGAGAGTGGCTTAACTTGGGATTAAGTGACACTGAAAACACACCTCCAGTTTGATGCCATTAAAATGCAAGGGGTTTTCTTGGATATGGAAAAATCATTTTACTAAAAAAAAAAAAAAATTAAAATAGAATTCTGGAATGGTTTGAGTTGGAAGGGACCTTCAAGATTGTCTTGTCCTAATGCCCCTGTCATGAGCAGGGATATTTTTTACCAGACCAGGTTGCCCAGAGCCCAATCCAATGTTGCCTTGAACACTTCCAGGGATGGGGCATCCACAACATCTCCAGTCAACCTGTGCCACGGCCTCACCACCCTCTCCTTCCATATGTCTTATCTAAACCTTACCAGATATGTAGGAAATCCTCTCCATGTGCAGAACTGAAGGAAGCTGGCTGCTTTAATTCACATCTAGTACTCAGGTAATGAAAATATTTTTGATTTGAAATGGCTACAAAAAGTGGTACATCTCCAGGACGAATTCATGAAAATATTTAATATTATTAATATTATATAACTATCAATATTAATAACATATGTAATAATTAGATATATTATAAAAGCTCCTCCACGGCTGCATAGGCAAGAAAGGAGACATAGATATAGATATACACATTTACACATTTGTAAAGAAAGGGTAAAACAAGTAGGACACAAATCTCAGATGAGCAGCACCTGAGTAATAAAACTACCACACAATTTTTAAAAAGCCTCTAACAAAAGTTGAAATCTTTTTCCGTGGCATGAGAGAGATGTTTTGCTGTGTTTATACATCATCCTGAGTAAACTGGCTGAACTGAAAAACCAGAACACTATGTGAGAATAATGAAAGGAATGAAAAATACTTCTCCCCGGGCCTGACATTTATCAATACAGAATAGCCACTTTTGCCATTGTTCGGAGCCAGGGAAGCAATTAAAGTGCACAAAACCATTTTGATACCAGCACCCTATTTCCTGCCCATGTTGGTAAGCCAGGGGCTCCCCCTCTCTCCCTCCCTCGGTGCTGTTCATTAACTCTCCACAATAAACACCATCCTCCCATCCCACACGTTTGAGAGCGCTCCGAAACCGGTAGATTGGGCAACAGCACTGCTCTATGCAAAACCAGCCAAGTCCAGTCAGGAAACAGATTAATTTGAAAGCCTTAATTAATGACTGAACGTTTATACAGCCAAGATTTATGAGTTACAAGGAAGTAAGTCCAAAACATAACACTCCCTCCCGCATGCGAGCTCTCTCTTTAATGGTAAACAACTAGCCTAGGGTAAGATACTGTCTCAGTGCTCCAGTTCCCCTTTCTTATTCCAACTTCCAAGCACTGACAGAAGACAAATTAATTTCAAACTTCTTTTTTTAATTTTTTTTTCTGCTCCTCTATAAATATTGTTACTAATAAACATGGATTAATGAAGACGAACTATAGACATTTAAAAAAAATTTTTTTTTTAAGCTCATGGGTGCAAAAACATTATATAACAAAGAAGAGGAAAGAACAGAATCATTTTTGCATGGATAAGTTTATGAAACTTATTTTCTTGTGAAAAAAATCATAACCAAGGAGGTCTTTATACATATAACCATATGCAAAAAAAAATCCCCTAAACCCCAGGTTTGTCAGCTTACTTCACAAATACTTCAGCAAATTTAGCAGCGACAAATATCAGAAACGAAGAGCAAGTTTTCAGCTTTTAACATTTTGACTGTATTCCATATTCCACTTCTGAGAGCTGACATCTCATTATGATGAGCTCTTGCTTATTTGAATACTAAAACAAAACTGCCAGCAACACTTCTTTAGAAGTCCTGAGGCCTTAAACTAGAGAAGTCAAAATCAAGAGAAGTTCTGTTCTCTCTTGTTTACCCTAAACTACCGCACGCATTTTCTCGCCTTGCAAATTCTGTTCCGCTAACAAAGGAGCGCGGTTTGGGTCCCTGCCCCTCGGTTTACGTAACACAGAAATACCCAGAATTGACCACAGAAATGGCAAGATCCCACGGAATGAGGAGCCCGAGACGAGCCATCCCTCGCCCTCCCTGGCAAGAGCACTGCCCAAACTCCCTCTCCCCAGGTGCACAGCCACGACTGCCACCTGCACGGGTAGCCAGAAATACAAGTGGCACGTGGCTCCTGGCTCTGGGCTCGGGGTGTGCTGCTTGCTTGTGGCCCTGCTGAACGCTGTCCCCGCCTGCCGTGGGAAAAAGCCACAACAATCCGTCCTGCTGGCTCCTGCTCTTTGGTGCCTCATCCCCAGCTGAACGACAAAACCTGTGCAAGGGACATCAGCTGCTGAAGAGACCGAGCAGTTCTCCTTATGCAAAGGAGAAAAACACAAACCCGCAGAGCCTGGGCTATGAGCCGGGTGCCATTTCTTTTAAACGCCTCTCCCTGGGTTTATCATCAAATGAGAGCTCACTGGGAGCACTTCTGGAAAAAGACAAAGTCGGTCCAACCCAGTGAAGTGCAGAGAAGAGGGCAAAAGAGAGGAGAAATTGCTGCTCTGGCCCTCCTTTCCCTCCGACGGTGTGTTTCACCGTGCAATGTGAACATAACAGCAATTCTCTAGTTTTATCACAAATTCCCTTTGTTTGCTGGGAAATGAAGCAACAAACACTACGTCTGTAAGACGCCAACTACTTTGAGAAAATAACTCCCACCCCCAGCTTCCCTAAATAAGAAAATAAACCATCAAACAAAACCCAAAGCAGCTCTTTTAAACTGGACAAAACGCTCTGGTTCTCCTCCCCTGACAATGGGGATGTCAAGACCAATTAGCACTCGCAGTCATCTTGGGGTTCGCTCTGTTTTCTCCCACTGCAAGTGGTCAGGCCAGATCCGATGGCTCCCTCCTATACATGCAATGCCATGGACAAATTACAGAGGACTAAGACCTGAAAGGCTTTTTTCCTACCCAGCTATCCTTGACATTTTCATTACTCAAAGACAGGAAACAAAAAGCCTAAGCCGAGAACTAGGTGATAGTTTGAAAAAAGCTTAATTAAAAAGTAAAACAGAGCATGGAATTGCTTCTAACATAGCTAATAATTTTCTGCAGAGCTATTATTGTGCTGCTTCCATCTGCCAATAACCTTTTAATCCTTTTGCCAAAGGCAATCCAAAGCTTTTCCATATGTATGTAAGGGTAACCGTAAAAGATAACTTGGAAATAACAACTTGCAACTTCTGCTACGCAAAAACCTGAGCTGCAGCAGTGCTCGTGCCCATCAGCCTTGCAGCAGGGCTCTGGAAAACAGAAATTACATGGCAAGAATGAAAACTGCCCCGTCTGACAATGCAGGTTTGGCTGCAATACTTGAAAGATTCCCTGCTCCCACATTCAGCATCAGTGACGACCTTAATTACCAACAACTTCTTAAATGGCTTCACAATTAACACCGAGAAGCTTAATCTCACCAAAAAGCCACCAGCTCCAACAATGCCATTGCTAAAGTTTGTGGATTAAAAAAAAAGAAAGTGGAACAAAAGCAGATATTTCAACTATTCTATCCACAAAAAAAAAAATCTCACTTAGAAAAAAAAAATCACACATAATCAAAACCTCTTGGAGAGGAATACAGCAGACTGCATTTCCGAGCCCAAATAACTTTAAGAGATGACAAGTGCATAAGCCTGTGCCTTAAATGCATTTTTAGGGACAGCAAGTATCAAAGCAAATCACAAGAAAAATGTTAAGGGAGAAACCAAAATACTCCCCCACTCCAAATATTTTATCAATGATGGTCACCCTTCAGCAAATAAACTCAAAATTCACTTTACACAAGTGAAATACCATTTCTATCACGGGAGAGAGCAATGGAAGCTGAATAGTTGGTGCATGTACTACACAATGGTAGTTTTACTAGAGAGAACATTTAAACTTCAAATTAGGTACATTTATTGTTCAAGAAATTCACAGCCTATTGTGATTTGATTTTATTAGATATTATTATTCATGATTAGGTTCCAAATTTTTTGCCACAGAAACAATGACTTTTTGCAGATGACTGCCAAAAGCAAACATCCTACTTTCCCTGCACACAAAGATACCAATATATGTTCAAACATTTTAATTCACACTCACAACCCCAGCTCTCCAATCTTTGCAGTTCAGTGAAGTGTAAACAGTCAGCGTTGCCATTAAAATAACATGTTCTTCATTCACAGCAACAATAGCCAGGTAGATTAAGAGGCTTTTACACCTGGGCCCTATTATTCCTCTGCCATTCATTAACATGTCTTCTACCATGACAGCAATTGAACTGGCACAGTCCCAGAAACACACAAGCAGATCAGCACAAGGTGTTCCTCTGGATGCTTTCATCTGGTATAAACATCCTGAACGAGCCTTCAGGTACTACATCTAAATATTCCTAGTGCTAATTAAGATCACAATCAGAACTAATTCAGATCTCCCTGACCAAGTACAAGCCGTGGTTTTGGAGGGCTGATTCCATTAAGGATGGAAGGTAATTGCACTGCAGAAGTGGGCAGCCTTTGGCAGCTCTCCTGGCTGTGTATATGCTGGACATTATGCCTGGGTGCCACCTCCTTGAAATCACACAATCATGGAACGGCTTGGGATGATAAGTGTCCTTTACTAATGTACTAAGATTTATTCTGGATTTACAGCGGCAACATATGTATATGTTGAGAGGATCTGGCCCTGAAGTTGTCATGTAAGAGTGGAGGACCAGGAATCATTGCAATACCTTTCTGGTGACTTTCTCCAATTTGTTCACGGTGTCTCATACTTCAGGAGTAGAATTGAGACAAACTCCAAGCAGCAAGTTCACTCCTAACCACATACCCCGTGACACATCGTAACTTATGAGATCAAACATCAGCACTACAGGTTTAAATCAAAACCTTTTTTTTTTTTTGTGTATCATAAAAGTCAATTCTTCAACTCTGAGCTGATATAAGCATTTGTATTACACCAATGTACTACAAAAGGCAGAAATAAGGCAACACTCTCAATTCCTTCCTGATCACTGCATATGCAATTTTCACTCCAAACTTTACATTCCTCCACTTGTGATCATTGCTATACTGAGTGTGTGCTTTAAGACATTGAAGAATAATCCCCGCTGTTTGATTTAAAAAAAAAAAAATTAAATTAAAAGTTGCTAGAAATAACTCACAGGCAAAAAATAAAACTCAAAGAAAACAATAGCAGTAGCCTAAAGAGACATATTTTGTCCTTCAGGAATGAATTCCCATCTGTTTTTAAAGAGCAGCATGTTTTTCCATTGCTGGGAATTACTGCCAAGCCTGGGACAATAAAGCAGCAGAGCCAGAGGCAAGAGCAGAGGGCAAGTGAAGCTGGCTGGGCCTGGGTGCCTCTTTCAGGAGCCTGTGTGACAGTGGCAGCTCAGCAGCGGCCTGCTGGGCTGGCAGCACGCACCCCTCTGCCACCCTCAGCACCAAGGAGCTCCTGCCAGCCTGCCATGGGCGAGGCTGTGGGAAAAGGGGAAGGAAAAGCCAGGGAAAGGAGACAAAGAGCACAGCTGGTGCTGCTGGCACAGGCAGGCATCTCGCCCGGCCTCAGCTGGCATGGTGAAACTGCAGCTGGCTCGTGCAAGGGAAGGGAAGGGAGCTTGCTCCTGACACAGGTGGTGCTCCTGCTGATGATGCCCTTCCTCCAAACGCTGGACACAACACAAAACAACCCTGCAAGAGCAAACACCAGAGGGCTCACCTACAGAACCCGGGTGGATGATACCTTTAGAGTAGATAATGAAGAAGAACATGCGGAAATCAACTGTCCAGTTCCTGCATCTGAACTGTTTCAGCGTTTCAAGATAATGAAAAATATCAGCTCTTTGGGCTTTATGGGGAAAATAAAAGAGTCAGGTTTGAGAAGCGAGCAAAGTGTTCCACCTCAGCACTGGTGGGTGCTCATTCGAATTAGCTCAGGCTTTTTTCCCCAGGTTACTCTGAGGATCACAGTCCTTGGAGTTACTCGGAAGCAGTTTCCACTGCTGAGTGGTTAATGGGTCTGACCTTTTTGGAAACACTCATGTCCCTTCAGCCAGATGCATTAAATCTCCCCTGCTTCATTGAACTGTTAGCAAATCATTATCTCACTGGAGAAGGAAATGCTCTTTTCCCAGATGAGCACATTTCAGTGCCAATACCCCCCTCTCCACCAAACCTTAGGTTTGCCATAAATGTGCCGATTGCCAGCCGTGCTCTGCACCCTTACTAGGTCAGAGCAGCCAGTGCTTTATCAGGCCTCAGCTGAGACACAACCCAAGGAAAACCCACCCGCTCTGGGCGACATCTCTGAAAAATGGGCGACGGGATCTTTGTGCAGCGACTGCCGAGAGCGGGGAGAGGCGGAGCAATGCCCCAAGTCCTGCTTCCAGCGCAGCAATGCCATTCCCAGCCAGCCCCAGGTGCTGCCCCTGCCCTGCTTCCAGCGCAGCAATGCCATTCCCAGCCAGCCCCAGGTGCTGCCCCTGCCCTGCTTCCAGCACAGCAATGCCATTCCCAGCCAGCCCCAGGTGCTGCCCCTGCCCTCGCTCCCACTCTGCCCGAGCACATTCCGCACGTAGGAGCCTCCTGCGAGAGCAGCGGCGGGCAGAGTCCCATGGGAAGTCCTGTGCAGTTTTAGTTATTTCCTTTCCGGTGATTCATCTCGTTTATCCCAAACACTAACATTAGGAAAACATTCCCAACGCCAGGTATTTCCTCACCTTCCAGACACCTGTGCCAAACACATCCTTAGCACTGATAAACGTGGGTAGGAAGGAGGTGATCCCATGCTACCCATATTGGATGAAGGCTGAGACCTTTCCTCACCCACCCACACAAAAATGTTCACTTTTCAATGAGTGATATAAATTACCAGATCCTCTGCACCATTCCAAGAGAAACATCAGAGGTTCATCTGAGGCCTTGGTCTTGCTACATTTCAATTTGATGGTGTTCCTCACCTTGAAAATCGCATTTCTCCAGGCTACTATAGAGGATTGAATCCACTGCCCTTTAATAATGCTAAGCAGAAAGCCTTTTCCTTAAGTCTGGAAGATCTTTCCCTTCATGTAGAGCTAGATGTAAAGAAGATAACACATCCTTATCTTTTGAATGAGTTTCCCTATGTCTAAACCCTCTCTCTCCTTTACTGTAGATGTTCTTTGCTGAGCAGACAATTTTTTCCCCAACCTCTTAAAAGGGTCTTTACCCTCCTGTGCACCCAGGGGGAACACATCCTCATTCCTTTTGTAGTTGGTATCTTCCTCTGTAGGAAACAGGATTTTGGAGAGGTTTAATTAAAGTTACTAGTTTAAATATGTCAATATCTGGTAAACAAGAATACACATGTTTTGGAATACATATTTGAAGAGTCAAAGACTTGAGCTGATTTGAGCTAGTTTTCTGCTGCACAGATCTTTTTGGCATCACATCTGCTCTTATTTGAGCCAGAGCAAACCTTCATCAGCTTGCTTCTCTTCCCTTTCATTCTCTGTGCTCCCACTGAGAGTTATTGCAAAGTGAGAAAGACATTTTTTACGTTAACTGTTCCACCTCGATTCAGAACCAGTGAAAGATTTACAGGTTCCATGATTCCCGCTTTACTCTTGTGTCCTGTAAGCATGGGAACTGATAATACTACAGAACCCACGCCAGCCCTGCCTTTCACCATGACCTGCTTTCCACCAATTTAAAAGCAGGCACTCCCACTACCTTACTTTCATAAGCACACTCGTCTGAGGAACATTGTCATCATATGCAGATTATTTAATTTTTTATTACTTCTAACCAACTTTAAACTCAAAACAACTCAACACTTGATTTCAATTTCTGCCTAAAACCTCCCTCCTGCCTTTTAAATTGTAACAAAACCATCATCTGACTGTGGCTCAGACAATAAAAGAACATCTCTCACTCTGCTGGGTTTATTTCCCTTTTTAGCACCGACTTTCTGGCACAAAATATTTCTCCAGTGGGGAAACACTCTCTTCATCCCTTGCTCATCTAAGCCCAAATTGAAAAATGGAGCTGCTGAGTTTGTGGAAAGCCCACCTTTCCTAAGGTGAGCTGGCTGTGGCAGCACCCTGAAAACAAGACCCAAAGAACTCACACTGCTTGCACTTGAAAACACTGCTTTCAAATACTGCTGTGGTCAGATCTCTAATTATTCCTACTTCAGTGGGAAACGAAACAGATAAAACTTCTCAGCATGAAGTGCAACAGTGAAAATGCTCTAGGAAAAGCTGTGATCAAACTGTGAATAACCTCAGAGTGCAGACATTCTAATTACAAAAAAGCATTAAAAAAATTACCAGTTCTATAAAAGTCGGACCTCCTGCAATCTGAAATGCCATATCCCCGAAGAAGAGCCCAAGCACTGCTGCAGAGCACTACTTCAGAAGGGTCTGAAAACGAAGATTGCACTCAAATTCAAATATTTCCAGAAAGCTGAGGATTTCTTCCACCTAAAACTTCACTGTACAGACACTGCTCATCTAACACCTTTTATTTTTATTCAGCTTCGCTGACACGCCGAGAGAAGGAAACTGTAGCTCTCCCTCATAAATTATCCTCCACCTTCCCTCACATGAAACAGCGCGAAGTAATCGCCCCATTTTGCTATCTTGACGTATCTTTAAAGGTAGTCATTAAAAGAGACGTACATCCAGCAGGTGAACAGAGATAAGTGGTCACAAGCGATGACAGGCAGAAACGCACCAGTATCTGATCTGAAAGGGGGCCAAGTTGGAAGCCAGATGCACACCGAACTATCCCCTCTCCTGGCTGATTATTCAGCTCATGTCAGGATGATTCAACGCATCTTTACACGCAGCTCCCTATTCATGCAGCAGCTTCTAGTCACAAAACCGGGCATTTTCCATTTCTTTCTCTGAACAAAGGCTAGAACAGTGCAAGGGGAACTCGCCATTCAGCAGCGGAAACTATTTGTAAAGCTGGGAAGCTGGAGCCACTGGGAAGAAAAGGCTTTAATGAAACTGGCCACTGTGTGTGCCAACTGTCAAGACTTTGTATATTCTTCCAAGGAACCCTGACTGAGGCTTTTGCTGTATTTACTCTTTACATCCCAGTTATTATAATACTTTGCGTGATGCAAAAGAATAAAACTCGTGAGAAATGCCATATTAGAAACAGGCAGCTTTTTTTTTTTTCTTTTTTTTCCCCTGGCAGCCAAGTCTGTAGCTAACACTCAATGACCCAATAACTTATTTTTGGTTCTGCACAAAGCCAGCACCAAGACATTTGTGACTCATTATCAACCAGGCACTGGAATTCACCACTAGCTTTTCAGCTGATCCAGCTCCAAAGGAAATCCCCATATGCTTGGAATTTCTAAAATACAAGCACTGCAGTGGTTGCCTGGTAAGGCGACAGTTGCCATATGCAACAGAGGATATGTTTATATTTATGTTTTCGGAGGCTTGTAACTCAGCCAGAGGCAGATAAATTTTCCCAAGTCCTGTCACTGTCCCCCAAATAGAAACATAACACTGTTTCAGGTCACTGCTTCAAAACATGGAGGCAGTAGAGCTGTGACAGTTTTCCAGACCAACACTTCAGCCAGAAATCCTTTTTATTGTTGCCTTTTTTTTTTTTTTCATTGTGAGAGCCCACATTCCGGGCAGAAAGATGTGCTACAGAAACCAGCTCTGCTCACTGCACAGCTCCCATTCATTCACTCACTCATTCATTTATTCATTCATTCATTCCCAGAGTGCACTCTGCCCTGGGCTGTGGAGGAGGAAAACTCCCGTGGGTTTGGCTCTGGTGTACAAATCCTCCACAATCACCCAAGACAAAAGCTTTGCTTATTTCCCTGCCCTTGTAAACAGCACACAGAGAGATGGGGAGCCAAGGCAAGCACATCACATTTTCCACTCTGCTATGGAAAAAGCAGAAGGCGACTATGCAATTAGATGGTGTGATAATGCAGACACTAGGGCTGGCTACAGCAAGGTGGAGATTCTGGTATTTCATACCTTTCCAGAGCTCAACTTGGCAACCTTATTAACATTCTTTGAATTTCCAAATTAATATAATTACTCTCAATTAATTAAAATGAGGAAAGAATGAAATATCCTTTCACGAGGCACTGACATGAATAATATTCAGGGAGCAGAATGGTGACCACTGATACTTATTACAACTGCCAGGCAGCAGCATCTGAGAAAGCCTCTCCTCCTACCCAGGACAGGAAATAACTCTCTGACATCCACTGTCAGAGCTGAGTTACAGCAACGAGCTATAACAATAAATGCTTCTATGAGGTCTTGATTATATGGAATAGGAAAACACAAGCTTCAAAGTGACTCCTCTGCAACTCCCCTGCAGTGTTTCCTATCTCTGTCTCTCCTCTTGAGGCTCTCGGTCACAATCCTACACTCAAAAGATTCCTGGAGATGGGGGGGAACAGTCGGGGAAGTCTGGGAGAACTTGCCTCCACCTCCCTCCACCCCTGGCAGCACGTCCTTTATGAGGCTGCCTGCAGCTGTAGGAAGGCTCACCCTGAAAGAAACCCCTCCCCTGGCACCACTCCTCTGATGGGCACCTTGAAGTAAAAAAGCAAAACCACGGGAATATCCGAAACATTCCCTTTCAAAATCCCACCAGCATGCCGAGAAAGCTCAAGGGCTATTTGAGCTCAACTTGAAACACCATTTGAGCAGCGAGTGCCGAAGTTTTACCTCTGCTCCTGAGTACTTCTGTGTGTGCTCCACGAGCTCGGCCAAGCAGACTTCAGGGCTGACTGGCATGGACTGGAAGTGGAGCCTGAAGATTTCCCTGCGAGTGGCTGCGTCCGGCAGCGGCACGTAGATAATTCTGTCTATTCGCCCCGGCCTCAGCAAGGCCTGCGAGGAAAGCAGAACAGCAGAAGTTACAGCACACTGAGGAAGGAAAAAAAACACCAAACCAAACCACAATTTGAAAACAACACCGCCACCAAGTAACCAATAATTTCAGCAAAAGCATGAACCTGCACAAGAAAAGACAGTAAGGCTCCTCAGCTTGTGAAATATCGGTTGATGGAAAAAAGAAATCGTTAATTTTCCTAAAACAATACTTCCAGACCTGTTGCAAGGTGTGCTGGAATGTTAGGACTTGGCAGAAGGACAGGTGGCAACAGACACATCCCAAGTTCAGAACTTCCACCAAGACAAGGAGCAGAGGAAAGAAGGGCTTTGTTGAAGTGAATCTCACACTGTGGATCCATGTTGCTTTATTTATTTATCCCACATTACTAGAGCTGCACACAGTTACTCTGACAGGGTTTTTAATGGGAAATAAGGTAACAACAGAGAGAGGCCAGTGCTGCTCAGCTTCATACACGTGTGTTTGGCCTTGCACCCGGGGTGTTCAGAGTTCCTCAGTTTATGTTGGACACGGGAGGGTGGCAGAGCAGGGACAGACCGTGTGAGATGGGACAATGCTCACAAAGGGCAGCACGGAGGGTTCAGACTGGATGGGAGGAAGAGATTTCCAGAAGAGAAGCACAGCCTTGGGGCAGTGTGTGGAAATTCTGCCCTTGGGAGTTTTATGGCTCAGCAGAGAAAGCCAAGCTCTCCCTGATCAGATCTGGTGAAAGCCCTGTGTGTGCAGGACTGCTGGGCCCCTGGAAGCTCCCTTCAAACAGCTTTCTGGACAGGGTCAGAAAGTAAACTTTATCTATATATAAAACAATTATATGCTATATAGAGGAGAAGCCAAGCTCTTAAATTTATGAGAAGGGAGGAAGCTCATTTCCCTATGTTTATAAAAAACCCTCCAAGATTTCTGAAAACCATCTACAGTAAAAAAAGTAAAAACCCTCCCAGCCTTTCTTACTTGACATTTGGAAAAAAGAAAAGCAAAATACAATAATCCCATGCACAGCAAATGCATATAAATAGAATTTCAACTATTTTCTTAAAAAACGGAACAATGTTTATAAGATTCAGCATATAACCTAAATTGTTTTTATGTTATGGTTCTCCCTTGGGTAGACTAGTTTGAGTTCCAGATGACTAGAGATATTGCATGGCTGTCCTGGGCTGTCAGCCAATAAGTCTTTTCCCAGCCTGATCATGTCAGTGAAAGTCATGCTGAAAAAATAGTAGGAAAGAGCTTTCCTTCCTGCACAGCGTTGATCAAGTTAACACCCTTCCTAGAGTTTCTTTAAAAAGACTGTTGTGGTGCTTCAGAGTGGAAAAATGCATCCTGCACGTTAAGAGATGTCTCGTTCTTTTAGAAACGGAGCACGAGAGCGCTCAGCAGAAAGCGCAGGACCCTGTGGTGCTGCGCAAGGACGGAGCAGGGCTGGGAAGCCTCAGCTCCATCCCCAGCCCAGCACCCTGCCCTTGCAGTGGCCAACGCTGGGCGCCTTCAAAAGAGAGCAAGAAACAAAGCTGGGCACTGCTATTTGCTCAGCAGACTGCGCTGCCCTCCAGAGAACCCTCCGGAGAACTCGGCTCGCTGAGGAGCTCTCGACCAGGGGATAATTCAGTGTCTAAATCGTGGGTGTGTGTCAGGATGCCGCCATTTTCCGCCAACACGCTTGAAAGAGAAATTTGCATCTTTCAAGACTAGGCTTGGGAGGAGAGGAATTAGGCTGCAATTGTGTTCTGCGTGCTCTTAAGGAAATGCCCATAGCTAATTCTATAATTTAGAAGGAACGAGGAATGTTCACGTGAGTACACTGGTGCCTCTTTCAAACCAAGGCAGGTTTCATCAGGACGCCCAGATAATGAGGACAATTTCTAGAGCCAGCTTAGCTTCCTCCTGATGGATGGCTGTGGTGCAGGTGGGACAGGGAAAATGCTCAGTGCCAATCAGCTGGGAGCAAGTGCTCCATTGCCTGCCTCTCTGTCCCAAGGCTCAAACAGCACAGCTGCAGATATAACACTGTGAACATACTTTTTTCCTGGTCAGGGACTAAAATCTGTGTTTCCTCCGGTTTGTCCCCACTGCTTTGTGTTTTACAAATGTTGAAGGCCCATTTTAAGTGTGCTATCATTACTTTATGGCTACAATCAGGCCCAGGGATCTTATCCAAGGCAACCAGATGTGCTGGGAACTGTACAAAAAAAGCAGAAGTCAGTTGCAGTAGGGCACGCTGGCTATATCAACACAGACAAAAAGGAGAGAAAATATTCTATAAGCTCAGCTTGAGACAAGAGTCAGACTCCTTCCAGCCCCTGGAGACAAAAGCAGATTGAACTGAGAGCTGGTCTCCACCAGCCCTCCCAATGGGAGACCCTGGGCACAGCCTGACTGCTCCTGGCTCTGCTGCCATTCCCTTGTCTCTTGGCAAGCCACCAGCCTCCCCCTCTCTGTGCTCCTGAGGAGCTAAAATCAGCAGGAGAGGGTGAGGAAGGGGCCTGCTTTGACCCCTCTGGTGTTCCTGGAGGAAAAAAGGCCTGGGAAGAGGCCATGGGTGGGCTGCAGAGCCGTTCTGCTGCTGCCTGCTCAGAACACAACAGCAAGTCGAGGCCTCTCGTGTTTGCAGGAAGACATCACGCTGCCCTCACAGGATTTTGATCTCTGCACACTTCTCACAGAGATGCTTTTCTCTTCTGGCCAAAATAATTCAGAATTTAGAACCAAGCTGCCAGTGGAGGCTGCCAGTAAGGGAACAAGACATCCCTCATAATGTTTTTGCTCACTGGAGAGAAATGAGCTCTTGTGGATTGCTTAGGGAAGCCTGCTGAGGCACACGATGCGGGCTCCTGCAGCCCTTCCAGCCCAAGGCCAGGTCATGCTAACCAGCAGGGCCATGGGATGGGTGCTGGCACCACCTTCCTCCTCAACACCGCTTTTCCTACAGACCGAGAAACTACTGCTTTTCCCAGTGGGATGCTGCATGAGCCAGCCTTCACCACGGCTAGGGCTTCGGAGGTGGCTGCTCCAAGCGCACCACGATTTCCACAGGCCATTCCAGAAGATGGAGCTTTAATCTTGCAAGGTGCACTTCGAAAATGGGGAGGAGAGCTGTAAGGACAACCAGGTCAGCCCTGGGCCAGCCCCACTGGCATTAAGTGGTGACCCATTGGCAAGGCAGGAGGACCGATCCAGGCTGTGGAGCAGGAGGAGGGATTGAACAGGATCAGAAGGATGGATTCAGGCTGCGGAGCAGGAGGAGGGATTGAGCAGGAGCAGGAGGATGG
>VWZN01013662.1:601741-626764 GCA_013396955.1 Regulus satrapa
GGTTTAATGAAAGAAACCCTTTAGAAAAAGATAACAATTACATGTAATGGAACCTGGAACCAGACTCTTTTGGCAATTAATCACCCAGGAGCCGTTGCGATCCTGCAGGCTGTTTCTGACAGATTTTGAGAGCTTTACAGGAATCACTGGGATAAGATGTGCCTGGGCTGGCTTCTGACAGGGACCAATCATGTACAGAGTGTATTGTTGGTTTTGAGTTTTGTACTTTTTTTTTTTCCATTTGTATATTCACACACACACACACACATATATATATACATATATATATATACACACCCACACAGATGTGTGCACCCATATTCACAATTCTACAGGAGTCTTTCTTCACATACAGGGAACAACTGCAGAACTCATTTGTTGGCCCAGAGGCAAAAAAAGAAAGAAAAAAAAAAAAGAAAAAAAAACCCTTTTCTTCCTCTCAGCAAAGTAGAGCTATCCATCACTTAACAGAGATACTTCCTGTTTTCAAGCAGTTGGGAAGGCATGACTTCCAACCCAAATACTTGGCTTGGCAAACCATTCCTGTGTTGACAGATGCTTTTATAACCACTTCATTCCACCTGAAGTTTCAGTATAAAAGGAGGTGGTTTTCGTTGTTGGATTTTTTACCTCTTTTTTTTTTTTTTTCTGAGGGGGAGAAAGGGAAAGCAGAAAGGAGAGGAAAGAGGAGGAAAAGGAAGGAAAATACCGCAATTATAACAGCTGGATGACAGAGGTTAGCATAGCTCTGACAGATGTTACCATGTAACCTCAAAATGACATGTCAGAGAAAAAACAAACCACCGAACCTGCTCCTTGCAGGAAAGAGAATTTTGAACTCCTGCCAAAATAGCACAATCCTCCTCAGAAGCTTCTGAACACTGCAACAATGATCCACCACATTATACATTATTTTCCATCCATAAGCTTTACCTTCATATTACCAGTGCTCTGACTGATTCAATTACCAGCATGGGACAAGATGTTTTTCTGAGAGACGACTTAGCCTCAAATGACAAAAACTGACAGCAGGTCAGCTCCATCAGGACCTGCCTTATAATAGCTCTTCACCTCCTGCTTTCTGCTTTCCTAGGATTCATCCACAGGACATGCTCTGAACACTTCTTGAGGCTGCATACTTCAGTGTGCAACAAGCAGAAGTTAAACTTATTTCTAAAGCTGCATAATCCATTTTATATAACCTTTTGTCATACCAGTTTCTGTACTCCTTACACCTGGTTACTTCAGTGACTACCCTATCAGAAAATTCTTCATGACTTTTTCTGGCTTCTGACCAAACTTTACAGACCTGACAAACTACAGATAAACAAAGTGCAAAAGAAATATTCCTGGAACAAAACAGATTATGTGAAAGCAGCTGCTTCTGAAGAAAGAAATCAGCAGAGACGTAGGCAACATCAAGGAAACAAATCAGAAACAGTTTCAAAAGGAAATCAATGACTTTCCGTCAATACTGCCAGCGCTGCAAGCTGAAAAAAAATTTAAATTCTGGTTTTCATTATTTGAGAGATCTTATTTTACTACTGTGGTTCTGGAAGACCGTTTTAAGCAATAAAGTAGATACCGGTCACAATAACTGTAAGCTAAAGGAAAAGTCATTCAATTCCAAGAGAGAATAAAGCCACGATACAATAAATATCACTCATTCCCACTTGAAATTGGAAACCAAGGTGATTTTTGCCTTTCACAAACCCATCTTGAGGCTTCCATTCCCAACAAACAAGGAGTGAAAAAACCAAATGCTGTCTTTGGGGGACAGAGCCCTGCTGCCCTTTGGCAGTGGGCACGACGCAGGTGCCGAGCCCGGGCAAACCTGGGAACACCTGGCAGCCCCGGGCAGAGACCCCAGGGGTTTTTCTCCCTGCCCAGGGCGTAGCTGGCGGCCAGGCAGGAGCTGCTGAGCAGAACAAACAGCACGGGATGCCCTCTGCTCGCAGGATGCCAACCGTGCTCTCGATAAAGGAACAAGCAGAAGCCACGCTAGGGGTTTGAACTCACTACCTGGCAGTGGGAGAATCGCAGAACGGCTCGGTCGGGAAGGACCTTAAGGATCATCTCATCCCAACTCCTTCCTGTACAAGGTACAGGAAACCCTTTCCTCCTTCCAGGAGATGCGTTCTTAACCCATGCTGAAATTATAACCCACGCTGAAGGAGAAAAAGAGAAGGAGGTGGGTAAGGCTCTTCTAGCCAGCACCCAGCAAAGAAAGCAGTGTTTAACACAGACCCTCCAGCAGCAGACATGCAGTCTAAAGACCTTTGTCGGGTCCAGATGAGCAAGAGGCCTTTGGGAACAGCCAGATGTGCTCACTGAGGCTGCTGCTGGTGCCACAGAGCAGGTGACCTGGCTGCAGCACCTGAGCAAGGGTGGGTACTGCTGAAGAACTGCACGCCTGACTCCAGAATCCCAGATAGCTGCATGCCAGGATATGAAGGCAGTCAAGACAGGGCTAATTAAGAACAGCGGTGCACTGGCTGGGTCAGAAGCCAAGACACTGTGCCTGGAGAAAAGGCCCCACAGACATGCCTCCTCTGATTAGTGCAAGCAGACAATCACTGACTTCCTCCACCCGGATGCAGGAAGACAACCTGGTGGTTTTCTCCCTCATACCGGCAGAAACCACTTTGTGTGTTGATCTTAGAGTCTTGTGGGTGGTGCAGAGTTTACATAAATTACAGAGCTCACTGCAGCTGCCAGTTGCAAGCGACGGAGAGAGCTGGAACTCTGGGGTTCAAACACATCCTTTCTGCTCATCAGGACTGCAGTGGTGCTGATAAAAGCCCTGAAATCATTCTGCAGGTCTGCCACGCCTTTATAACCCCTAAAAAATGTGAAATATCTGAGGAAAACATTTGGTGCCACTGAACTCACTTTTTTTTCCCTAGGCTGCCAAGAGTTCCCTCCAACAAATGCAGGACCCAGATTGCCATCCATCTGGCTTTCTTCTTGAGTGTCCCCCACTTTGTCAAGCCACCTGGGATGTTTCTGGCTCTGAGCACTTTTCTGATGGAGGAATTAATTTGGTCAACCCCTTTTACATGTTCTACAGTCAGCCTGAAGGCATTCCTGCCATGGCAGACAGTCTGGCATCAGATCTGGCTTCATGCTTACCACATATCCTAGATATTTCCATCTTCATTTCTGGATAATTTAGGAGATTAAGTCTTGTTCAACTCCCCGACGAATCTCAGTATTTGTTATAAATTCATTCCATTTAATACCTACGATTTCCCCAAGGCATTTAATTTCAAAAGCTTTTAGACGCCTGTCTGTACCTTTGGTGGGTTTCCAGCTTTCACATCCAACTGTTAAGGTGGAAACAGACTGTCAGTGGAAGACTCCTACACGGGTTTTAAACTGTGGATTATCAACACCTACATCTTTTTCACGCTGCCCAAATGCAGCTGCTGCCTCACTGATGGGTGGAATTATTTCCTTCTGGACATCCTGGCCATCCCCATCTTGCTGCCATGCAAAGTGAAGATGCCTGGTTTGCACCTTGCTTATTTTTGCAGCGCATGATCAGGGCTGAAAATTACTGGGATTCTCATTAAGTCTATTTGATTTTTAACTCACCGCCTCTTTTTTCTTCTCTTTCCCCCTCCTTTCTTCTGCCCATGAGTGCCCGCTGCAAAACAACCCAGCTGTGGTTTTTGCTAAGTAATAAAACATGCGTTTTACCCGAGCTACCTTTTTTATCTCCCACTTTTCCCACTCCCATGAACAGTGGCTCCAAAGAGCAGGAGGCAAAGATTGCACCTCTAGTTGCCTGCATGGATTCCTCCAGCCAGGCTGGACTTCACAGCAAAGCTGCACCTCGACCTAATGTCTCCAGGAACTTCTCCTAAGGCACCTTGTCGTTTCAAGATGCCACAACAGCAGTCCTGAGGGACACACCCAAAAAGCTCCAATTCTAGGAGTACAACCCACACAGCACTGGGGGAGGTGTTTCAAAGAAGGCTTTAGTTGAGTTATGGTCAGGATTCCATTTGGTCAGCACAAATGGACCTTCTGATCCACTGAACTTCAACTCATTCTTTTATTCTGCCTGAAGCACCACAGGAGAAAACTTTTTCAGCAACAAAAGAAAGCACAAAATCACATTAATTACTATAGTAGTTCAGGCCATCTTTAATTTCTGCTCTCCTTTCTGGTTTGGGTTCCCCCCCACCCTTTTTTTTTCCTCCTTAATTACACTTTTCTATTGGCTCCACACTAAAAATCCAATTCCCTTTACTTTTTTTTTTTTGTCATTTTCAGGATCCATATTAATTTACAGCTCTCCCTTTGTGTTGCTTTTCCCTCTCTGCTGTGAGCTTTATGATGATCTACTTACAGATTATTTATTTGCCAAGATTTAGAGATCATTGCTCTACTCATCTCTTTAATATTATCACTGCCTATTTCCATCTCTCCTTGTTAAAAATATTTCGTTTATTTCCTTAGGAAGTCTCCTGAGGTGTTTTCCTCGCCTTTTTAACACTTGTTCACATTCTTTTGATACAGTCATATCCCATTTCAGACTGCATTTACTTGTAATATAATTCACAGAAACTGGATTTTCCCCTTGGAAGGGTCTGTTTGAACAGTTAATTTGCATAATTCCAACAACTTTTATAGATATAAACCCACTGTGATTTCTTAACACTTGGCTGTCTGGAAAGCTGTATTCATGTGCCAGCTATGAAGCTGTTGGGCACAAAGGTCCAAAAGAAGCCACACTGAGTTCCTGAGGTGAATTTTTTAAAATTTAAATTACTCTAGCTTACTTCACAGGGCCATCAGGACTCAAAGCTGCCCTCTAACCAAGAGGACAATGCCCTTTGAATGGAGACAACTCTTGGGCTCTAGGGTTAGGATTTATCAACGGAATTTAGGGAAAAACAAATCCTGCTCCACGTAGCTACATTCTAACACAAGAGCTTCACAACTACCGACACTTCCTCCCACATACTATTTAGCTTTCAAAATAATGTTCATTCTTCAAGTTTCTGAATTCATAAAGCCATGCTTTGGCTGGAAGCCAGAATATGCAGGAGGAAACAGAGAATGGCATTTTGCTCAAGATGCTCTGATGGAAAAACCAGATTTTTAGATTCTTTCTAGGGGATGCAAAGATATAATCTTTTTGGATAAATAGCGCATGCAAGCAAAAATTATTCTATGGGAAATCTGGGCCAGGAGATTCAGCTCCTCTCATGATGAGTACCATCAAAATGGTGACAAATGGTGCTGACAATGAGTCAAATCCCATTTCAAACACCAAAATGAAGACAATGAAAATGTAAGTAGAAATAACTTGCTCCCTGGACAGAGCTGGGGATTACGACTGTCAGATTTTGACGAAACTGCGACTTCTCATCAGCTTAAGGCAAGTTAAAATTCAGTTAATGCACAATTCCAAGCCCCCCTTTGCAAACACACTTATGTCTTTCTCACAGGCTGATTATTTCCAAACCAGCACTTGTATAAGAGAGGACACAGCAGAAAAGCTCAGAAACCTTCCATTCTTAAACTGTAACTTCAGCACTGCCGGCGTTCAAAGGGAAGCGAACCAAAAAAATGCCAGACCACAATAATCTACACAGGCAGCCTCCAACAGCAGCACTCAGAATCTCTGCAGGTTTTACACTCTCTCCTGGTACACCTGCATCCAGCCCAACGGGAGTGTTCCATAACTCACAGGCTTTCAAAATTCCTGCAAGATTTATTAGCCCATGCTAAAAAGCCAATTAGCTTTTGGCCCCTCTGAGTGTGCAAACATCCAGAGACAAAACCTTCAGGGGGGCTGGGAGGGTGGAGATGAATCTCCCAGGTCACATTGCTTTTTCATCCCACTCTGCTCATAAGAAAAATCCTCAAAACAAAGAGAAAATTAAAAAAAAAAAAATTAATTCTCTTCACCTCTACAATAATCACTGCACACCTGTACTGAGCTTATCAAAATGAAGGGTGATTTCTCACTCGTTTTTTAATTACGACTTGGCAAGCCTGGAATAAAAGAAAAATGCCTTCCAAATTTCAACTCATTACTGTACACTAATGGATGCTAAATTATCATAATGCAGCTGACGTTACTATTCATATTGCTGAAATGATACTTGACACATCCAAGTGATATCAGAGACAGCTCCTTTAACTTCCTATTTGTATTTTCTTTTCAATTAAGTCAGACTTTTTTCAATTACGTATTTCCTGCTGGCTTTTTTCTCCAAGTTTCCTTTCTTATTAATTTCAGCAAAGCAGCTGTAAGAGGTAACAATTACAGCAAAAATGTTTAATTACCCAACTAGCTTTTAAACAGCACCTGTGGGCACATACACTCCTTCCGAGAAGTTACTTAAAAGTAAACCCACAAGAAATATTGTTAAGTAATGGTATGAATATCAAATAAAATTATTCTGTGAGTCATTTCACATTAATTACAGTGCATTATTTGCAAGGCAGCATGCATGCAGTTCACTCTGCAGTGTTCCATGGGGAGCTGGACCCATCAGGAACGGGACTGACAGGGCCCTCGTGCCTGCAAATCACCCCACAAACACCAGAGCCCGCAGCAAACCTGGCAGGAACGGACTGCAGCAATGAAACTAATGAAAAGTCAGATAGAAGAGGCTACAAACAGCTGCAAAATACTTAGAGAAAACCATGGAATTGAAGAGCTCGTCAGATTTCCAAACCCTGTTTTCTAACGCTCTTAAAATACTCACTCCGCCTTTGAAAAATCTCTCCGGGCAAGTCCGAATTAACAGCGTGCTCTAAAACTCTGACAATTAATTCAGAAAAAAGCTCTTCAAGTCACATTTATAACTGATGAGAGAATGCCATTCAGGTGGCACTTATAAACATATAAAGTAGCTGTTAACCTCCACAATTTTCACTCTTCTAATAGGAAGCCGAATCGTGCGTGGGGCTTTTCTTTTGGAAGAGAGTTGCAATCACTTTAATGAGATTTAATAACACACAGTTTTACATATCACACGCACTGAGTTTTGATGCATCGGGCTCAGCTGGAGCGCTCACAGTCAGTTCTATGAAATAGACTGGAAATACCTTTTTTTGAGAGCTTGGATTATTATTCCCATAATTACCTTTCCAAATTCTTCACTGCCGAGTCCAGCAAAGGCAGAATCACTGTAAGGATGCACAATTACATTTATTAAGACATCAGAGCCCCGGCCTGCTGCTGTAAACCACTGCAGCTCCTCTCTCCTGGCACTCTGTTAATATTTACAGCAGCACAGGCTGATCCCAGAAATTCAACCGTGGCCAGTGGCTTTCTCATGGCATGAATCAGCAAGTTTATATAACCTCCAAATCCTAAAACTGGGGTGGTTGAATCTTACTCATGATCCCATCACGGAGTCCTCCTGGCCGACAGGGAATTCCAGACTTCAGAAATGAGCTCTAACTCCCTGTGATCAACACCCAAGGGTCCCAGACAGCTCCAGGGAATGAAAGCCCAGGTTAAAGAGATTCCTTAGCAAAAGGAACTGCAGCTCCAAACTAAACCAGTGCTGATTGCTCCCAGAGGAAAAGCACCTGGAGCTGGAGCCAGACCATGGAGGAAGGAATGAGAGGAAAGTAGGAGAAACGGAGGAGGAAGAGAACAGAAAATATCAGGGAGAAGAAAGAGAGAGTATATTCCACTAAGATAAGTCAAGAGAGTCAAAGATGTCAACAGGAGTCCCACACAAAAGAGGCTCTGGGAAGGATCTGCCCCCATCAGCACTGCAGCTTGGCAGTGGACTGGAATGAACACCAGCAGCTCGAGCTGCACAGGTTTGGCATCCCTTCATTTTCTGGGAAAAAATTCAGCCTAAAAGTTTTTGGGTCAGAAAAGCAAGTTAAAGACTCTGAAATGGTCATATGGTGTCTCCCTGGGGCTCTGCCTGGATGCCATAAATTTGGTGGAAGCATGTTCTGCAAGCTCAACAAGAGCATTTCCAAACCAAAGTATGTCCTTCCATGACCAGGTGTCTCTTGCAAAAACCTCAACTGGTAACCAAAGAAAACACGAATTTCTGTTAAAAAAGACCAATGTGAAATGCTGATTATTCATATAAAAAGCTCAATTACTTTCTTTTTTTTTTTTTTTTAACTACAGAAGCATCTTCCAAAAGCAATCTTTTTCTATCCAGGCAAGCCAAGGTCAAACAATTTTAGAAATTATTCTTGATTAATTTCTGGAGCGGGAAAACTATTTGCTAATATTTTACTGAAAATTACTGAACACAGTGCGTATTCCTTAACTTCCAGTGATGAGCACATCCTAGAGCTCCTGCAGGGAATATGCCCAACCTTCCCTACTGCCTGAACATGTCACCCTGAAGTCTGTGCTACCATCCACACACAGCACGCAGGGAGGGATTATCCTTGTATGGTTTGACAGAGCAGGAGAAGCAGGACGTGGGAGGGCAGCCAAATACCTGAGGCTAAATTCCTGGCACATTAAAAGCCTATTTGCTATTGCCCATAATGCTATTTCACATATAAAAATACAAAAGGAGATCCATGTGGAATTAACTGTATTGTTCATTTCTGTGGTTTTCCCTTTGCCTTTTTTTTTTTATTTTAACATGAAAGAACTAGGTCAGTATTTTCCAGAATTACCCAACTTGTTTTATAGGATGAGAAAGGAAAACCGTTCCTACTACGAACATTGTTTGGGTGAAAACAACATAATTTATGGGAATTTTTCCCATGTGACATTTCGGAAAAGGAAGCACAGTAGAAAACCCCTTTCACCATATGGAATAATACAGTATTTCATGTGAAATATCAGTACAGACATCTACCACTGGAACTAATAAAGCAGTAGCAGTCTGTTAGGTGGGCCGCTCAGCAGAGGAAAATGAAGATTATACAGCGCCTTTGGGTTTCACAGCTCTGTTTTGCTTTCATAAGTCTGCACAGTAATCTAGATTCTCTGTGACATTTAAAGTGCCCCTTACGAGATCCATCTGCTTGATTTTCCCCGTTTTGACCTCTCCATCAGTTGTCTCCAATTTGTTCAGCCCCCTGACAGCCAGCTGCAGGGAGGCTGTCCCCCTCCAAGCTTCTCCCACACCTCTGGGTGCCCCACTCCCAAGCTGCAGTGGATAGGGGTGAGAAAACCAAATTGTCAGCCACGTCAGAATGGATCACACCCAAAGAGAACTCTTTAATTTAGCTGCCAGACTGACACTGTGTAGAAAAGAAAGTTTACCAGAAGTACAATCCGCCCGAATCTGGGCAGAACTTTTGAAAAGGTGAGAAAAGGCACACACGTAACAGAAGTTGGGAGGGGTGAGAGTTTCTAAACCAAACCACAGGAAAACACCCCAAAGATCCTGGTACGGGCAAAACCAACGAGTGTGGTGAGAGATCCTCTCCCGTTGGCTTTTCTTGAGAAAAAACAAAAGTGTTTTTTGTTGCCATGAAGAAAGGCCGAAGCAGACAATGGTCCCAATGGTCAAAGAAACAGCATTACAAAGATTCCTATAACCGATCCCTTTGACAAGGAGTTGGACAACTTTAAGGACAGACAGCACTATCCAGACAACCCATAATAAATCGAAAACCATCTAGGACCTCAGCTTCACTAAGGCAGGCTGCCTGTGTGTGCCACTCTACCTCGCCAGCAAAGCCATTTCAGAACCAGCTGGGGCTTCTTCTCGGGTACATTTGATTTCTTTTCCCAGCAAACTGGCATTCCGGGTGATAGCTCTGGAAGCGTGTTCACATTCTGCTATCTCTGCTGAAAATACTGAAGAGGGGAAAAGGTAGCAGGTACAGGTAAGTGTGGTGAGTCACACACTCACCCCAAGGAGAAGCACTGCCTACCTTTGATGAGAGAGGTAAATAATTAGCTATACTCAGGGCACTCCTCTTCCAGTCTCAGAACATGACACAGGCAAAAGCTTCTGAAGGCTTTAAAAGGGGCAACACTCAAAATTCATCATCTCCCAGTGAAGGCAAAATGCTGTCCCTGCCAAACAGAGCACCTGGACACTTTATCTTGAAATAGTCAACTGATTAATGATGGCAACGATTGACCCTGATAGATTGATTCAGAAATAAAACTGGTGATTTTAAAATTTTAAAATAACCCCAAAAATCCTTCTCGGGAACGTACTCGCTCTGATGAAAGACTTGTACAAAACGTTCAGGGTCTTTGTCTCTCTGCTGGTGGGAAGCAATGGCACAACTGTGTGAGACCAGGGCCTAAAGAAAGTTCTCTTTAGAATATCCCAAGTGTTTTCTTTTCTTCTTTCTCGTTGAAGAGGAAGGTAAGTCAGACTTGTGTCGTGACCAGGAATATTTTAAGCGTCGGAGAATGAACCTCAGCGAGCTGGGGCTCCACACAGGTACTTGTCTTGAAGTTAATCACTGCACACACCACTGAGAGACAGGGGAGTTCAGGCTCCAATTCTTTTTTTTTTCTTTTTTTTTTTTTTTCCTTTCATTAAAAGAAAAATCCAGCTTGGCCTTGAGCACTTCCAGGGATGGAGCATCCACCAGCTCCCTGCCAAGCTCTTCCAAGCTCACAGTAAAAATAAAAAACTACTTTGGTTCATTTAGATTAGAATCCTTTCTTGCTCTTCACTGTTGGAACATTTATTTCTACCCTCATCAACACCATTGCAAGCACAAGGTAAATATGTAAGAAACCCCAGAACCATTTAGCATGATGTGCTTTTGCACCAATAAAATTATCATCTTATTTGTGTATCCCTGAACACTTACCCTACAAAATTATTGTGGCCTCTGGATATTGAATTATAATACATAAGCAACAGCATAACTAAGGAAAAATTCTATTTAAAAGATCTGACTAGAGGCAAAATGCTAATGTAACAACAGATATTAAACAGGTACAGCATTTTAAATTATTTGGTGTGTTCTGTATGAAAATACAGATGATGATAATCCAGAAGTACAATGAATTTTATTTTGTGTAGTCATAAGATAAAGGTATATAATTAAGCCATCATGAGGGTTTTTTTTCTCATTTTATTTAAGTTATTAGTGTCCAATCCTCTGGAAAGACATTGTAGGACCCTGTAGATGTTGGTGCCTTTATTGGCTTCCTAATTTTAAAAAATTCTGTTGACATATTAAAATAACAACTTCTTAATCATTTAAATTCACGTGAATATTGGATGTGACATGCAGGAAATGTTCTACATAGCCTTGTCAAAGAAAATGAACTTCTCACCTGGAGGGAGGCAAAGGCAGGGGGGGAAATATGACAACCAATAGTATTTTCTGCTATTTTGTATCTGTTTTCTCTACAGCATTCCACCAAAAGGCCAGCAGGGATCTTTGGAATCATGACCATAGTTTGCTTAACTAGAATAAATCATAAAACACAAACAGTTAAGTCAGTTAGGGAAGGTGTATTTGAATTTCATACTGCCTTGCAAGATTTTTCAAGGTGCCTTAGAAGTGTGAGTCCCAAATACGTGATTCTTTCATATTTCCAGTGACAAGTCAGGTCCTCCACTCCAACAAAAAAACTGAGCAAAGTACTTTTGAGAGTTTCACCTACAGTGAGGTCACATCATATTGAATTCATTATATAATATTATATAAAATACCTTTACTACCTAGAGAAATGACTACAGCTCAGGCAATTTTCTGAGACACCTTCAGCACAGTTGCTAATAAAGTTTCATCAGCGGGAGGGCAAGGGGGAAGAAACAAAAAGAAGAGTCCTTTCAGGAAAAGCAGTTTTCAAAAAACTGTTTCAGGAATAACTCACTCTTGAGTGCCTGCAATCCAGGATGTGTCACACATGATCTTCTGCTTAAGTGCAATTGAACTCCAAAGAGGAGATGGATGCAGGCTGGAGAGATTTATGTGGCTACAGACTTGTTGATTTTACTGTTGGGTGATGTAATGTGCAGCTCTGATTTAAAATGTTCTGAGCAGGTTTTTATATTTAAAAAAAAAAAAAATAGTGATACACCTGTAGATTTATGTGTCATGAGTCCAGAGTGCAGAATGTGCTCTTAATGAGTTTTAGAAATCTGTATAAATAAATAGAATGGAAATCACACCGCGGATGTCCCTGTCTTGTGTCTCTCAATAGGATCTAAATCAGATACAGTCTGTTTTCAACATGTATATAAATACGCTCACAGAAACACACTAATTATCAGCCTGCAAAATCAGCTTGGGTTTTGAGAGCCAATTAAGATCCCTGTGGGTTCATTTTTTGTCAGGAAAGTCAGCAGAGACAACTCAAAACATACACAGGAAGTCTATCTGCTGCCTAAGATGAGATTTGTACAATTGCTTTTCTGACCGTAACTACGCTTACTTCACTTCTTTTTGCTAACTTTACATTTCCCATATATGATTCATGGTGTTATGCCAAGGTCACCCAGGTCTCTGGTATTAAAAGGTTATACAAACACATCCCTGGAGGAACTAAAATGAATCAGATACGCAGCGGACAGACTGCAGGCCTGGACTTGGAGTGGGAGGGAATGCAAAAGCCAGACCCCGGACAAAAAAAAAACCCAACAACTTCATTTTCATTTGCAACTTCACACAAAACACACAGAAATGCATCATTACCGGGAAGGAAAATCAGCAGAAAATTATTCCTCTGGGGGAGGAACAGGAAGGCAAAAAGGTAAAACCCCCAACATTTGCATTTCTAGAAACCACCTGAGGACCTCTCGGTGCTCTGCTTTCTCACGCTGCCCCCAACCCAGCACCCACCCAGACCCCTGCCCTCGGCTCAGCTCTGAGCAGGACTCAGAGCTATGGCTTTCCTCAAGCTGCTGCTTTGCAGCTGATATTCACAGAACCAGAGAAAGCCGCAGGTTAAAGATCACCTAGTTCCACCTGTCCCTGCCTTGGGGAGACCAGATTGCTCATCCAGAGCTCCATCCAGCCTGGCCTTGAACACTTCCAGGGATGGGGCATCCCCAGCTTTTCTGGTTTTCCATCAGGTCAAGTCGTACCAGAGGTTAAAGCTAATAATTGATCATTCTGCATCTTAAAAAACACTGGAATAGTAACTGCAACAGCTTATATTTGTCATATTTCTGTGAAACAAGGAACATCAGAGATTTACAGGTGTGGAAATTGGGGAGAAAAGACTTGGAGTGGTTTCTCAGAAGGATCATAGCAATTTTGTGTTCAAATTAGAACTAGTATACAGTTTTTCCACTTCTACTCTTACATTTGTGCAGCTTTTTAACCAGAGGTCTCAAGCAATTTCTGAATTCTTACTTTTATGTCACTACCACAGAACAATCACAAGCAATCCTGGCTCTATGATAAAGACAGGAAGCTTGGACTTCAGCAGTAGATTGGACCAAAGAAATCCCAATAATAATTTGCCTTTATATCAATAATTTGATTTTGTTGGTTTATGCAATGGCAAGATTCTGAGCACAACTCCTTGAACTCCATTAACCTGCATTTCTTCCTGCCCCAGTACAGCCCTGATGAAAATTCTAAAAATCTCTCTCCCTCAATCCTGCTTCACTTTGAATGCCTCTTCTTTTTATTACTCATCAAGTTCAATTTAAAACATAAATGGAACAAGGTGGCAGAAACTTGCTTCCAGCTCTAAATTCCTGACAGTACAACCCAAACTCTGTAATTTATAGTTGAAAAAAGAAACAATAAGGCAATGACTTCTTGTTATTGTTACCTTTACTTGAGAGGTTACAGCCAAAAACTGTCCAAATTCCAGACAGCGCAGGAACAGTCACACCTTCTCCTGCCAACTTACAGCATGTTAGGACAGGAATAACTTTTGTAAGAGGACAACGTGGTTGAGGCTTTTTCAGAGCAACAGTTTTCTAAACAGTGACTTGAGAAACACCAGCTATATTCACTGACACGCTGATAACCAAACACCTGGCATGAGACCTGCATGTTCCAAATGGACCAACACCCATTTCCTCTGCTCCTGTTCTTGTGCTAGGGATCATCTGGGCTGGAAGTCTCAAGCTGATGCCCTCCACTGCAAGTTCATCTTCTCTGTTAGTTTTGCCACGATCCTGCCTGAGTCAGCTCTGTTTCTCTCACTTAAGTAAAAATAACTTCCAAAATCCTAAGTCTGTTTTACCAACTTTTCATTCGCTGCTCCCCCTTGCCTCTACTTCCTTCCCCCCATAACCTAGAAAATATCTTCCCATAGAAAATATAAAAATATAATAGTTTCAGATTTTCATTTGCCAACAACATTTATATCTCCAAGTCCTTCCTCCCCCATTTCTGTCCCAGGTAGTTTCCCTTTGCTCGTGCAGCCTCTTCCTTCTCCTTTCAGTCTTCTTGTCCTTCTGAACTCATCCAGCTCATCTACTCATGTCCACATCCATCTTTCCTTTTATTCTATTCTCTGACCTCTTATTCCATGAACACACCCCTGATTTCTACCATCTGAAAAATCTCACTCTCCACTCCCTCTGGCCCAATCCCAACCCTCTTCCTGTATCTGCATGACATCCTCATCTTCCTGTCTTCATGGACATTTTCCACCAATCTCTTTCACAAATCACTTAGAATTCAACATTTCAAGCCGTGCTCGTGTTTTTCCATCTGCTAGAGGAAAAAAAAAATGGGCCTTGAAGAAGTAACTGCACAGGAGCCAAGAAAAGTATAACGAGGCCTCATTTCATACTGAGGGCTCCTAAAGCATGAGGAACTGCATCACTACATCCAGTACCAAACCCAGTCACCTCCAGGGTGGAACCTGTGTCAACACCATCTTTGGCACAGATAATACTAATTGATGCTTCCCAGTGAGAGGAGTCACCTTCCGGGACCAGTCCAGGTGAGACTCTTTGGGGTCCACACCTCTGGACTTCACACACCTTCAGGCACAGACCTGTGTCTCAAATCAGCTCAGGAGAGGAGCCCAGCTCCTGCCAGGGACCCACCAGGCACCTTCCGATGCTTCCCCTGCTCTGTGCTTTACAGAAAAGCCTTGAAGTCCGTCCCTTCCTGAGGCAGCCGCAGCATTCCGTCAGCGCAAAGCTGAGCCAGACCCAGCCACGGGCACCTCGGTGGAACAAACCCTGCTGCCTCCTGACAGTGCCATCAGGTGAAGCCGCCTCTCGGCGCCCTGGATAAACACAGCAGAGGCAGGAGGGAGGGAATTCCTGACATTTCCGGCTCCGAGGGGAGATCTCCAGAGCCTCGGCTCCTTTCCAGGTCAGACTGGCTGCCGCCACCAGCGCTGGTGGCGAGAGGGACTGCTGTCCTTGGGGTGAGACAGACAGCAACGAGGGAAAAACCTTCCCAACACCTCACAGACTTCTGGCTTAGAGAAACCTACCAGCTCAGCCTCCCCTTTCCTTTTCGGGTTTGTTTATTTTTTTTTTCTTTTTTTGTTTGTTTTTCTTTTTTTTTTTGTTGACAGGATTAAGATTCTTATCTCAGTAAGCTATTTTCTTAAAGTTGGAAAAAATCAAGAAATGGACTGCAAAGCTCACGGTTCTTTGCACGCCCAGGATACCAGTGCAGGGATGCTCTGGTGAGGTGGGAGAATCTCCTCTGCAGTTTGCATCAAGTCATTCAAAAAACCTAATGAATGAAGAGAAGATCCTATTCTACCCAGATTCAACTGCTGTACCCAAGAAATGCAGGTTTTACAGGGCAGACAGACCGAAATGGAGGAAAATGAAACAGCTCCCACTTGTCACAAAACCCCCTCCACCACAATGAAGAAACACCCCAATCCATCACGTAATTTATTTTAATAGCACTTCCAGATGAAGTATCCAAAGGCTTTTCAGCATTCCTGGGAACCTTCACACTGTACTGCCCGCACTTCCCTGCCCCTAAGCCTTAGCATGAAGTTAGAGAAGAATAATCCCAGGAAAATACGATCAGTCCTCATATGCACAGATACATCCCCCTAGTCCTGGAGTCCTAGACTTCCAGTACAACTTACTCAGGAGATGCAAAGTTTCACCAAGCTACAGAGGATTAAATGGAGATCATTTCACCTTTCCAAAGGGCCCTTTTCTCCCTGTTCCATCTCTGATGTCTCTTAGACTGCTCCTTCCCCTGGGGACCTGAGCACAAACTGTGCTCGGGACGCTGGGCACATCATGCCCTGGGCTCTCTCCCTGCTCATAAAACATTGTTTTGCAGGAATCTCTGGCCAACTTAAGGTCTTTAAAGAACCAATTATAACCTCTCATTTTCCAGAGAGAGGTTGCCAAAATCAGAATGCACAAAGCATCAAAAAGCACTTTCAACATATTAAACTACTGAAGTGTTCAGATGTCATTAAAACAGCCTGTTTATTAATAAACAGGTTAGCAAGAGGCAGCTGCCAGACTCTGCAAAGCTTGTCACAGGCAACAAGGCTGTCCCTGTGCTTAATTAACTCCTTGAACTGCAATTTCAGCTGAGCACTTCCCTTAAATTCAGATTCTGTTTACATCACCCTAATTGTTAGAGCTTTAAGTAATGGTCAGGTTAGAAACTGTGCACATCTTTGTGTAATAATGACTTTTTTTGGGTCACGTTACAGGCGTGGAACCAATTCTTTTGTTTGGTTTTGTGCTGTTTTTAACATACCATCACTCATCTATGGTTTTCCCCTCAGAGCTGTCTTGACTTGACAGCAAAAGTAACACTGCCATTTTTTTCAATAACAAAAAAATCCAATCTCCCATACTCTTTCTCTGACCCAGTGAACCTCTTCTGTAACTTTACACCGGAGAACAGCCCTGCTCTGTGTTTCAATCTTATTAAATGCTTTTAAGATTTTAATCATTCATTCATTGGCTGCTAAGTGAATATTATATCCCTTTCCTGTAGGCAATCAGATACCATAATGCTTTAATGTTAAAACTTGTTGCTGCTGCAAACAAAAAGGTAACAAATAGTTTCTTATTCAGTGCTGAATCAGTACCCAGAACCCCACCTCACTAGCTGCAAATACCCCGAGGGCACCTTTATTAATAGAGCTGATCCAACAGTATTTGAAAACAAAATAGCCAAAGATCATGTTCATAATTAAAAAACAGGCAGAGTTGTAAAACAATAACTCAGGGTTGTGACTTAGCATTTTTATGGGCAAATGCTAAAACTGTATCACTG
The DNA here is from genome assembly GCA_013396955.1 of Regulus satrapa. Classification (NCBI taxonomy): domain Eukaryota; kingdom Metazoa; phylum Chordata; class Aves; order Passeriformes; family Regulidae; genus Regulus; species Regulus satrapa. The sequence continues at coordinate 618,830 of VWZN01013662.1, forward strand.
AGGTCCAATGATATTTTTATGTCTTAGTGAAAAGCTTCCTTTGGGTCTTTTTTTGTTTGTTTTGCAGTTCTCTCCGTCAAGAAACCATTTGGTTGTGTGTATTTTGTCAATTACTCGAATAGACGGGAGAAAAAAAAAGCAGTGATATTCCTGATAAATGTTCTGGTGCTCTGTACCTTCCCAGGAGGAGCAAATTGGGAACTGGAATCGTTCTGTGCTCCTTCTTAGGCATCTATTTTTTTGGCAACTGCTTGAGACTGGAAATTGGACTACGTGAACCCTTAGGCTGGCTACTCTGCTCTTCCTGAGATGATTTTAAGACAATCTGATAAATTGGTAGAGCATCTGTGCATGATGCAAAGCTTTTCACAACACAGTTATCCAGCAAAGCTTTCTTTTATAAAAAATGTCAAAATTATTTCTCTTTACTCAGGGTTAAAATGCTTGCTCTGAACTAACCTGCAGTTTCACACAGCAATCAAATGACAGAAATTATTTTTCAAGCCTCTGTTTTTTTTCTCCTTTGCTAGATTTTTTTTTCCCCCCAAATTCCAAGGATCTGACCTCAAGCATCATAAAGTCAACAAAAATCTTTCCAATATCTTCATCAGATTCTGGGTCATGACCAAAGCTGACTTCCTCCCTTTCCCTGTTCCCTCCATAACAGTCACAGGCCAAACAGACAGAATAACAACCTGCTGACAGGTACCACTAATTCACAGTCCTGTGAGAGGCAAAAGCATCACACACAGCTCTGCTGTCAGCTGAGCTCAGTGCTCTTTGCAGCTTCTACAACTCCATGGCTCAGGTTTCGCCACAATCATAACAACAACTTCGTTTTGCTTTAAAGGCCAAGAATTCCTCCAAATTGATACGTCCTTTACATCGCTGGGTATCTCCTAGTCTGTCATCAAATAATAAAAGCACAGGAGATGTATAAAAAGTCAGAAATCAATCCTTTAATGGGCTTTTACCAAGATGGTTCTGTCAGTTTTGCAGCTCAGATCTGCACTAAAAGTTATGAGGCATGTGACAATTTCTGAATTACAATATCTTTAAAAAAAATTGTTTGAAATACTACAAAGCCACCTGAGTTTACAAAACAAGGAGGTTGGGGAGCAGGGAATTCTTGCCCTACTAGCAATTCTAGTGAAGGTTGTTCTTTCAACACTTCCCCAAGTCTGTTAATTCCCACACCATTCAATATTCTATGAAAACAAACAAAACAATGCATTAGCTGATTGTAAAGTCTCAAGTATTTCTTGGCTATACTGCACACCCTCAACAACCATTCCTAAATTTCAGTATGTGCTACCAAATTACAGAGGAGATACTGTTACTTATCCTTTTATTCTTTATTGATCAAAGAGAAATATTTAGATTTATTTATCAAAGATAATGCCCTACATATTAGATGCACCTTTTTTTTTCTGCTAGTGGAGCCCCTTTATCCTTCAATAAGCTGGTAAATGATTACAACCAAAAAGGCAGCCATACCTTTTGGGAAGGTCAGTTTCACTTAAAAATATAAACAGACAGCATCAGGCTTCTTCCTTACGCCATTGTATTATTTGATTTTGTGTGTATGTGTGATAAATGATTCTGCTACTTGGAGGGCTGTATATACAGGGAAATCAGGTTTTATGGCCACCAAGATCAGTCTGCTTAACAGGAAAAATTGGAAGGCAGGGTAAAGAAGAAAGCTGAAATACCTGTAAACTCAAGTGTGAACACCTTCACAGCACTGAGGCGCTTTTCTTTTACACCAGGACTTTGCACCAACGACCAGAGAATCCTGAACAGGTTCACGAGCTATGTAATGAAACAAGCTTTGGAACTACATGCTGAAAAAGTCAAAAAGCCAGCAATGTGGAACTAAATCTCACCTCTCAAGAAAAAGAGGAAAAGAAGAGACTTTTTCAAGGCCCCTTGCCATTAAAAAAATATAAATTCTCATTTGCTTTCACTGAGAAAGTTTGAATAAACATTCTCAGCATAATGTTTGCCTTTCTGACATCACTGACTGCAATATTTGGAACTTAAACACCCAAAGATACAAACCTATTTTGGTTAATCAGGAATCCCATAAAATTCAAATGAAAATAAATTTGGTGAGATAATAAGATGGGAGCTCTCACCAACAACTACACCCAGCCCGCAAGATACACCAGTGCAGAGCTGCAGACAGATTTGTTATTTGTAACTGAAACTCACCTTGAAACAATGCAAACCTAGCCTGAAAACCAGATTTTGACTGAAGCACACACTCCACCTCTTCTCTCAGAGAGCTGCTTTTGCAGGACATCCCTCAGTAAACAAAAAAAAAATACTACACCAAACAACTGCAGCTGAAGGGGGCTCAGGAGAATTTTGTGGCTTAATTTTTCTACCTGCAATTGTCATACTGCCAAAGCAATGGGAAAGGTATGAGCAACTCCTGAACCAGTTGTGTTTTAATGCTGATGCCAAGTCTTTTGGTTATGAAGAATTTTTTCTGACTGAGTTGAAAGTCTATCGCAAGTACACAGAAAGTCCTAGGGCAAGAACAAAGGTGCAGGGCAGAAGCTAGTTTATTCAGGCTTGTCAAGTTAAATCTTGTAAAATATGTACACATTTAATTGTTTTCATCATTTATATACGTTTCAAGCGTGGAGGGGGCCTCCTGAAACTTTCAAGTAGAAGGCAAGCACCAATTCTGGAAGTCCTGTTTGATCAGGGAAGGAGTCACTCATTTCTGAAGCTTTAAAAGATTGGGTTGATTTGGGTGCTTTTGGTCACACTAAACACAGACAATCTGGAACCATTTCATTTATTTCAAGCAAAAACATCTCAAGAGCAGCCTGACCTTTGCAAGCAACCCTAACAGTGGGTTAGACACATTATAAAGGATTAAACAAAGCAATAAAGCAATGAGGAAGAAAATGAGGGGCAATGAGTGTGTGGGAGACCCTGTAATTGAGAAAGCATTATAAAATGAGGTATCACTTGCAGTAAAACACTTAATGAAAGCACAGAACAAGCCTGGCTTCTCTCTCTCTTGTCACTTAGTTCTCTGAATGACTGGATGTGCTGCCTCTTCTTAAAAAAAAAAAAAAAAAAGAAAGAAAGAAAAAAAAGTGAAATATTACAAAAGAAACACCTGGAAAAACACGTATGTGGTCTCTTTTCAGCTCCAGCCTGCCTCCCTGACCCCCCCAGGCACACCCAGCACTGGCCAGGCTCCTCCCCATCCTCCTTTCTTTCCTCAAAAGCAGCTCCCCTCGGCTGCAGGAATGCCAAGCCTTTCTTTCAGGTAGCTCAGCCCCACTGCTTCTCCTTTCTCACGCCAGGATGTGCCATTCAACAGAGCTTTGTCGGGAGGGGTTTTTCAGGACAGCACCAGGAGTGCACACCAATGCTTTGAGAAGAAAACAAGGAGATAGATCTCTGTACATCTTACCAGGTCCTCTCAGACCATCTTATCACTTTTACAAGTGTTGACCAATTGTGTAGTGGAGAAAGAAGGTGGGAAAAATGCACAACACATCCAATATGTCCCTTCTACCTGTCCTTGTAATGATTTTTTCCCAAGATTGACTGGTTTTGACATAAGCCAAAATTCTGCAGCACCCTCACTGACAACACAATGCATTTTAAGAGTGATTTGTCCTATTAGGGATGAGAACAGTGACCTGACTGAGAATTATTCTGGGACAAGAGACGTTTCTGTACACAACCTTCTGCTCTAACAAAAAAAATAAAATTACAGATGTTTGGGGATGTCTGATTTGGTGATGATTGTGAAGCAGCAATTAGGAAAGCATCAAAACTTTGCAGGATATTCTCAGAGTACACTGGAAATCGTAACGGCTCACTGAAGATCGTCCTGGGACAGGTGCTTGAAACAAACTGTTCAAAACAATTCTGGCTTTTGGGTTTGTTTTTTTTTTTTTTTTTAAGAATTCCAAGGAGAACTGAAAGCCTCTGAGTCGCTTTCCAGAACCCCAACTCATAGGGTTATTAGCATGCCCTGTTACCCAATAATAAAGATCACATGGCAAGCACCAACAGCAGCAGCATCCTCCTGTTAACTGCTCACCTCACAAAGAAAAAAGAAGGGTCTGGTTTCCAGTTTTAACAAAAGACTACTGAAAGAGGATCCTCGTATCATGTCCCTCTTCCAAAATTCCAAACAACTGCCAAAAATAAAATCTGCATATCCTTAGTGGGGGGGTAAAAAAGTTTCCTGGAGGAGGAAGGGTGGTGGGCATGGAGTTTCTGCTATCCATCCCAGGGAATATTTAGGAAACAAACATTCTTTTCCCTGTAATGGCAAAACAAGTTAGGTGAGCAAAGGATGACATGACCTGCAAGCTTGGGCTTTATTCCAAACCCCGTACATATGAAACCCAACCATCAGCTGGAACATCCCGCCTGTTTTCTGAAGAATATAATAGATGGAAATCTGCTCCTTAAACTGTTTTGCATACAACAGGAAACCGACAAAACAGCAGCGCTCACGGGGGCTACAGAAAGCCCCGATCCTGGGATCAGAGCCCTTTCTTGCTCAATCTTTTTCTCTTCTACAAACACTGGACAGATCTTTAAATTCAAGAGAAAAACTCCTCGACAAAACCTGCTACACAAAGCTTTTAAACTGGTCTAAACACACAGACAGACAATGTACATTGGGCAGGAGCGCACACACACACACGAGGCTTAAAGTCTTAAAATATGCTTTTAAGAAAACTAGTTGCTGCCATTTATGATGGAGAAATAAAAATCATTCCTGTACGTTCCCCCGATTTTCTCCCTTATTTAAAACTAATTTAAGAGAAGTTAGAACTCTGATAGGTTAACATTAAAAGCAAAAACGGTTTTCCTCAGAAATTGCATTGCAATGAAATTAGGTGCTCAGAAAATGCCTAATATTCTAAATAACACAGATCCACTCGCCCCGAAATTAAACCCGTGCAGCGGACAAAGATCAGTGAACCCACCAAACACAACCTGGGAACTTCTTAGCCTCGGCGTTTAAGCTGCCAGCACTATTACCCCTCTTGAACAAACACAGCTTTTGGAAAGGTTAAACCTGTGAGGTCCTCATCGGAAAGTCCCTGAGTAAATTATAACATGTGATGATGACATTCCTGTGTCTTTTGGAAGCAGCGAGGGGAAGTGAGGGTAGGTCATTATAAGCCACTTGCCTTTACAACCGGCTGTAAAAGACAATGAGGACAGGAAGCTTCCCACCGAGATCAAGGTGCACAATCCCCCAGCTAAAAATAAACAAGCCCCCAGAGCCACATCTGCTGGAAAATATCATTGGAGCCTGAATTCCCAGGTGCCGAAGCAACGGGAAGAGAATGCCTTGGTACAGCAGGCTCCCAAAGGATCACAAAATAATAATTACAGGGATTGGCAAGGATTGCTGTTCGTGCTAAAGCTGCAGATAAAAATATCAGAGCATGCGAACTTATTATAACCATGGGAAAAAAGGAAATTAAACTAAAAATCAGATTAAAAGAATCCAAATTGACTTTAAATCTATCCTTGCTGTCCTTTAGCTCTCAGACACAAGGCCTGGAGTTATTGTGTCACAAAAACTGTCCTATCAGAAACAACTGGAGCAGTAAACCAGATTTCCACCCTTTCTCGGCAGGCCTCACCCATGAGACATCAGCACCTCCTGCACACGTTCCCCACTCCCAAAAGACTCCCAGGCCAATCCCAATTGCTCTGGGGATCAACAGCCATGCCTGTGCCAAGGGATAGGTGCTCTCTGCACAGGGAATTGGGTTGCTGCAGCTGCTGAGATCTCTCCCCCCTAACCCAGCCACAGGAAAGTACCCAGGAAGGGTGGGCAGCTCTAGCACAGCCGATCAGAGGTGGGGAAAAAAAATGGACAATCTCATTCCTTAGGGACAGGGAAGCTCTCTGTGCTGGCACAGCCACGTTTTGGTTGAGGAACGGAGGAGAGTTTTCTGTCTTCAATATTTATTTTTCTTTCTCCCACGGCCAGGCTCCCGTGAACAATGCGATGACAACTTGAGTCATATAATTCTTTCCTATTCTGATTTTTTGGCAGCTCCGTGTGCACAGAAAGGGCCGGTGAGAGACCACAGTCTGGAGACTGCAGTGGGAAGAATGGAAACCCAGAGAGCTCCAAAACCTAATGCTGATACCATTAATGAGTAAATGTATTGGGCCTGAGGCAGTTTCATTTAATTAAGAGCCTAGAAAACTTTTTAAAACTCCGGACTGGAAACCATTTCTGACTGTCAGTACTAGGAAAAGCTATGCACAGGGACATACCCTGCAACCCGATACAAAAATTACCTGAACGAAAACAAGACCTGGGACTAAAGCACAAAATAAAAAAAATATTCCACTTGTGGGAGAGCAGGAGGAGCATCTTGTTTCAGGCCTTGATAAAGCTTCAATTCCTTACATTTCTTACTGCATGAGGAAGAACTTTTCACACTCCTTGTATGCTTGGTGACTTCACCATCTTTTCTATTTCTTGAAACAACTTTTTAAAAAGCACTCTGTTTTTCAGTGCCACCCAAGGACAGCTGCACCTGGTGTGGAAGAGCTACTTTAGTGACCGGTGCTAACCACAAAGTCACTATATAATGATAGAATTGCTTAATTGTACAGATTAAAACAGGGGTGCCCACATTCTAGGAATCAGCAGGAAGGGGTGAAAAAGAGAACTGCTGAAGAAAAATAACCGGCCTTCTTTTTTCACTCTTTCCAGCAGTCAGTAGCTATTTTTGCAGGAACCATTTCTGTAAAGTGTTAATGGGTAATCCATGTTCCTCTCCTGCAGACTCCGCTGCACTCTGTAACCAGAGAGCAATCACACACTCATTCTCTTGGACACATTTTCCACATTATTTGAATATATCCTTCCCTTAAAACTACTTTGGCATGACATTAAGGAAGTTGTGGCTCAGGTGGTAAATCCAGGACCATCTTGAAAGGCAAGCTGGTGAATTAAGCTCTATTCAAATTAAATGGGAAACCACGGGTTGTTAAGATTTTATAAAAATACCCCTAAGAACAAAAGGCATTTAAAATTTTTGTTGACTGCCTAATAGAAGGAGTTATATTCTGGTTCCAAAGCACTCCTATTACAATAGAAGCAGCCCTCACATATTCCCATCTGAGACACAGTTCAAGCAGGAGCACCTCTAAAGCCCAATCCACCTCAGTCCAGTCCTCTACAAATGAAATATTCCAGGTATTGACCCAAAATGAAGCTCACTAGCTGAACCCTTGCATGGGTTTGCTTTTCCCCTCAGGAACTTTACTTTTGCAGGGCTCAAATCTGCTGCATATCAAGTGCACAGAGCATCCCTTCATTGCTTCCAGCACTGCACAGGAATGCTCAGATCATCACAGCCTGAGCCACAGGCGAGGGAAAACCTGTGAGGGGCAGTTTCATGGCATCCACAAGATGGTCAAGATTACCACCCAAAAAAGAAAAAGCCTGTTGTGTGAAAATGCAAATGAAGGTCTTTTTAACACTCTTTAAGATTTTTGCAGCAAAAATCTCTGCTGAATAACTTTATGCATGAAAACTCCCATCCCAGAGATTTTACAGAAAAACCATCAGAATTGATTAAAACAATAATTCATTCTGGTATTTTCACGCAAATCAGCTTGGTTGCTTTCACAGCCCAGTTGTCCTCTCAACTGCTTTCCCCCCTTCTTTTTTACCCTTGATTTTAAAACAGATGGCTATTAATACATATTAATTAATATTAATACAGATTAACAGCAAGCATGGGCCAGATGCAGGAAGAAACTTCCTTAAGCCAGAATGATTTGGAGGACAGGCCCTTGAGTGGGATTGCTGCAGTGATGGAGATCAGACATACAGCTGTGGGGGAAACATCTAATTTCACCTTTTTAAACACCTGCAAAAAAAAAAAAAAAAGAGAAAAAAAA
>VWZN01013662.1:626805-641024 GCA_013396955.1 Regulus satrapa
GGGGGAAACCTGTAATTTCCCCTTTTTAAAACCCTGAAAAAAAAAAAAAAAAAAGAGTAAAAAAACCTCACTGTGATCAGAGGAATCAGGGGACTGGGATTTATGAGTAAGACTGTCAAGATTGTAAGAAACAGAATACTGTCTTTCCAGCTCCCTTGCCAAATATGTATTGAGTTCAGTTCATTTTACATAGATTCAAGCAAGCAACTAAAAAGGAAAAAAAAAAAAGAGAGAAATTAAGAAAAAAGAGAAAAAAAAGCTCTTTCAGTCTACAGAAACATCGGGGATTAAATGTCAATAGCAAATCTCTCAGTACTTCCTGCCACCACGCCAAATAAAGCCTGCTTCCAAGCCAAACATCTGCTTTGTCTGTCCCAAACAGGAACTCAGGAGAAGGAAATGTACACTGTGCTCAAAAGACAACATTTTAAAAATTCTGCTCGATTCAAAGATTTACCTGTAAAATCTCTGAAAGAGCAAGTATCAAAAAAATAAATAAATAAAAAATTCTGCTATTTGCACTCTGTTCCTTGCGGGCTTCATGACCAAGGCATCATTCATCAATCACACAAATGTGGCATTGGCAAGAATATTCACCGTGCTAATGCCTTTTACAGAAGTTCCAGTCCCACTTCCATTAATTCTGAAGGAATAAAGCAGACTGACATTTATTATCTGCACATGTCTAGAGCACCCTCTCTCTCTTTTGCTCTCCAAAAGAGGAGATTATACAAAAATCAGGTGTTTCAATGATATTAACACTACTTTGGGAGCACAGCTTTCTCTGTGTCCCAGGCTATCAAACCTCCACAAAAGCCACAGAGCTTTTCCACAGTGCTCACATTTTCCTGGTCTTGGCTCCAGCTAACAAATAATATTATTGTCAACTGCAGTACCTACTGAAAATGGAGGTGGAAAACTAAATACACGAACCTTTTTCTAGGCCAGGATTTCCAGCTGATGGCATCAGAGCCTTTCCATGTCTCAAGCAGTGGAGGCCCCTTGGGAAGTGCTTCCAAAACTCCCTGCTGAAGGCTGACGACACATTCTGCTGATAGAGAATAAGGCACCCATCTCTAGTTTTACAATCCCAGCTAACAAACTGCACTCCTGTCTTTCGGGAAGAAAATCCCAGTTGGATTGGGTGCCAAAACAGGTAAATTTTAAAGTCAGGTGTGTATTTTGAGCAGTGGAGTATGAGTGAAATTGCTCCTCTGCATTTTACAGGGCTAAGAACATTTCAGATCTCTCTCCATCAGACAATTACATATCTCTTGTGACAAAATGCAAGTTTCTGTTTAGTTCAGCTGAAAATCTTGGTGAAACATTCCCCAGCACCCATGCAACAATCTGTGTCTGCAGTTAATTAATCCTCACCCACCCCTCTGAGAAACTCAGGTCAGCTCTCTCCTTTCTCAGGCAGCCTAAACTACAGAGCCAGGACGGGGCAAAACCCAGATTAGCACTTCTTGTTCCTTAATCCTGTGATGGGTCTCACAGATCACAATGCACTTAAGAGCCTCCCAGAGGAAGGACACAGGAACTCTAGCACTGCTCAGAAGAGAATTAACATTCAGAACAGTGTTACTGGCCAGGAACTTTAAACAGAATCCCAAATGGCAGTGAAAACTCTGCCATGGCATGAGCATTAATATAAGGGAGGGAAACAACACAAAACTGAGATAATCCACATGTGCACACAACCTCCCTCCCCCCAAACAATAAATAAATCCAGAGTATTATCAGCAAGTGAACAAAAACATTCACCAAATCTGGCATCTGTGATGAGATCTCTTTTAAAAGCAGATAGGGAATTCTCAACCATGTAGGCAAGGGACCAGAATATATCTGTAATTCAGCTTCTTCCAGTTTGGATAAATCAGGAAAAAAAAAAAAGGAACTCTGAATTTTTATGAGAGATAAAACTGTGACTTTTTCTTTTTTTTTTGCCTTCTAGAAAATAGTTCTGGCATTGTTATTCAGGTCCTAGAGAAGTAAACAGCAAAACAGACTCTAACAGGGAAAGGGTTTCCAATAAACAATAATATTTACTTAGTGTGAATTCCTTAAAGAGAGTATTTTGTTCAGACTTGCTGGAGTTTTCAGGGGGTTTTTTTTTGTCTTTTTTTTTATCTTGTAAATCTCTTGTATCAGTTTCAAGCCCGAGTCATGCTTGCACATGAAATCCTGATACTCTCCTTTTGCACTAGTGGGCACAGTGCATTTCAGCAAGCTCCGACCTGCTGCCACACGCAGCTCGGCCCCTCGTGGGGAAATGTTACATTTTTAGGGAAAAGCAAAGCAGCCAGCGAGCATCTCTGTGCAAAAGGGGATCAGCAGATGGTCACCTTCCCTTCAAACACAGCCCTGCTCGGGAAGCTTTACAAAGACTGAGAATTCAAGGATTACAATTGGGAGATATTCCTGCTCAATAAGGAACGACTCTCTGTGAATCTGTAGGCTGGTGGTGGAAGTTCTTTATCCAGGCAATAAAGAAACAGGAAGGAGATGGAAGCTGAGATTTGTACAAGAGCTGTGAAACGATGAAACACAGAGGAAAAAAAATCTAAAATCCTTCAGGCGGTCAGTCCTGTTTCCTCAAATTTGCTGGATGTTGGAGCATGGGGGACTTAGTCCCAGTCAGACCACCTGGAAGGCTGCTGAAAAGCCAGGAAAGCCTGGGAACTTCTCTATCTCAGTGAAATGAAAGCCCTTTTCCCATCCAGCCACCCTTAATTGCTCAGTGTATTCCTCGGTGATCGCAAAGGAAACGAGCTGTTGCTCAATTCACTAGAGCCCTCTTCTATAGCTAAAAAAAAAAAAATCAACGGGGAGGGGAAAAACACCATAAAAGAGTAGTTAAGCAAAAACTGGTTATTGGATTTGAAGAAATGCGGATGTAATCCTGCGCTCACTCTGAGTTTCCCTGCAGTTTCCAGCTGCTCACCTGGTCCTCGGACGCACAAACACCATCCACGAGGGCAGGAATTTCAGCTCCTGAGCCACCTCAGGGAACAGAGCCAGCTTCAGGTATCACCTTTTTGTTATCATCTGCATCTTTCCAAATCAAATTGGTTTTTTCACAGAGGTGTACTCCAGAACACAGCCCCAGCGTTTGGACTGCAAGTATAACAAAAACCACCTGCAGTCTCTTTAAAACCTGCTCAACACCCACCTGGCAGGTGCTGGAATTAAATCAGCAAAATTTTGGTTTAGAACCCCAATAAAGTTTCCAAGGCCCAAGGGAACAATAGACCTCAAGAAAAATCAAGCAGTTAATAACTTACTTCCTGATGTGAGACCAATTTTTATCAACTTACCTTGCCATCAATCAGTTCCCATCTTTTATGGGACTTTTTTTATCGCAGCTCATTTTTAACCCGGTCTATGGAATATTTCCCAAGAGTGATCCCTTGTAATTAAAAGGGGAAAAAAAAAAGAAATTAAAAAAAAATCCATCCCAAACAAACTTTGATCAAATTGGAAATTAATGCGACACCATTTATCAGTTCACTGCGAGTGAGAACTCAATTTGCAAATGTGACTAATTAGGAAATTTGTACATTGAAAATGAAATTAATTTCTGTGCACCTTTTCATATGGCATATATTGAAAGGCTTCTTTTTAGATGTGCCAAACTCATGGACTATAACTGTGTCTACCCATAATAAATAGATACATTAGTAATCCACTATTATAAACCAAATAAAGAATTTTATGCAGTACATGCTACTCCTCTCAAGTATCTTCCCATGGTGGCAGGTAGGAATAGTCTATTATTTTCTAATTAATGTAATTATAAGTTCATTTATTGAATCTGTCTGTAGGAGACAAAAAGCTTCCAAGGAGCAAATCATTCAATAGGCCCTTGGCACCATTCACCTGATAACTCCTCAAGTGTTTGAGTAAAGTATCAACCACAAATCTGTTAAATCAAAATCTCGCCTTCCTTCTCTGAAGGAAGGTTTTTCTCCAAGTGCTATAAAAAACCTGCAACAAATTTAATTTGAGGAACCGAGACCCTTTGGAGGCTGGAGTATCAGGAATGCCATCCACTGGCTCCACGCACAAGGAAGCTGCCAGGCAGAGGTGCAATAAAGAGTTAAACAGGAGAGTTAATTAAATAGTTAAATATGAGTCCCCTGGTGAGTGCACTGTCTCAGTTAAGCACCCAGGGCTGAGGGAAAGGGCAGCTTCCCATCCTGCACTGCTTAATGACAAGGAATCCACAAGCAACCCAGGGTCCTGCAGGGAAGAACAGACATCCTGGCCTGCCTGTCTAGGAGTTCTGCATCTGTCTCATTGTCTAAAGGAGAAAGGAAATAGTTTTGCTTTATTTGTATCTGTTATGTTTCAGTTTCCTGATTGATGAAATTGGAATTAGACACTTTAACAACGCCTTTCAATTGGTTGGAAAGATTTCCAGCAGAAAACTCTGATTTCTGTTGGGCTACCTCTGTGGTCTGGGTACTGCCATCAGATGCCAAAAAAAGAGATTTTCAAGCCACTATACAGCTAAGAGCAGAGCTGTCCTGTGTGATCCTCTAGTTATAATTTCTGAAACACAAAGAGAGCTAATTCAGCAAAACATTTAACAGCTGCTTCCATGCATCCTTCTCTCAGGCAGAGAAGTATTTTCAGTATTTTATATATATACACTTTTAGTACCCATAGGATATTTCATATTTACTTTAGTCATCTAATACTCACTGTGATCTAAAGATCACCACTCCTGGGTTCAAGCCCCTTGGATATATAGTAAATTAAAAGTCCAAACACAAGGGATGGGCACATGAGGTTATCCACCCTCTCCAACTCCCCTGCTCATACACAAGCTCCAGGAACTCACAGGGCAACCAGAAAAAAGTCAACAAAACTGGGACTAAGGCATGTGGAGCAGGGAAGGAGGAATGGTTATTTGACACTTCAACAGCTTTCTAGTTTTCAGCTTCTTACCCACCATGGCTGGACAAGCATCCCTCCCTTATACTTATATAGAATATATATATACAGTAATAATAATAATAATATATATATATATACACACACACACACACACTCTTATATTTGTAATATTGCTACCTGCAATATTACCATAAGGGTAGTCCAAGCTTATCCCACCCATTTATCAGTATTAATTTTGTCCTGCCAAAACGAGGGTGGCTGTTTTCTTGGGGAAATAAGCTTGCCTATGCTTGTACTGATAAGAATCTAGTTCAGTTCCAGGCTTTAACAAAACAGAGGAAAAACACAGTGACAAGACAAAAATACACATTGAAAACCTAAATTCCATTCATTTACCAGGACTGAAGAGTATCTTTTTTTTCTTTTTTTTTTCCCCTTATGGTACCAGACAGACAATAACAAGAAAAAGCCATATTTGTAAAGATTTAGTTAGTATTTCAGAATAATTAAGATTAATGGCAAACTTCCAAAGCAGCTCACTAATGTATCATGCACAGCCTATTAAGCTTGACACAGCAAGCTTTTTCTCATGGCCTCAACTGCAGTGACTATTTAATGTATCTGCTGTGTGCTGTCCCCTAGGACCACAAAATGGACTTTATAAACTGTTAGGACAAACACTGACACGCATCCAAACTTTGTTTATCGCTGAAGCCAGGCCAAACAGTGCTAATTGGAGATCTTCTGCTGAACAATGTTTACGCGCTAATTAGTCCACTTCCGAAACTGAATGTTCCAAGAAAAACTGAGAAAATATTGGCAAGCTGCCACCGGGTTGCAGTTTCGTCAAGAAGTTACTTCACAGACAAACAAGGACAGGTAAGTGGGAAAGGTCAGTTCAAAGGGATGAACCAAATTATGTGGCTAAACATCATAAAAAAAGGACTCCATTGTCTGAGAGGGAAAGCTGTTCTATGGCTTCTTAATTCAGATGGAAACAAAACATTTAACATGGAGAAAAATACAGCGTTGTTTGCAACGAGACAGAATGGCAGTGGTGAGAATGGCTCCAAGGAAATGACATACTTTGATTGCAAATGTATCTTACTACTATTATTTACAACTTGGACCGCTAGCAAAAAGCTGAAGAGGATATGTCAGCCACGTGATTCAGGTGTCATTCAAACCTTTGAAGGCAATAAATTGAACCGTTTGAGAGACAACCAAAATTTGTGGAGTTTCACAGACCAACAGCAAGTCCATTTTGCAGGGGAGTGGGGAAAAGAGCCTAAAAAAAGAATTTGAACTCCAATAAGGGCAAATGCACATGTGTCTGAGGTAGCTCCTGGGCAAGGAAAGGACAGGAGGCGAAGAACAGAAACCACTGAGAGGGAGACAACTCCAGAAGAGCACAGTAAAGCAGGAGGAGCAGAATGGTCTCAAGGGGAACATGCCCCTTTCCCTTCCAGAATGGCTTTGGTTATGAGACGGGGGACCCTGGAACATGCAGGGTTTTGTTCACCCTGCATATAAGCAAGGAATTTTTTATTAGGTACAAAACAGTAATTTAAAAAGAGATTAAAACCATGGTGATATCGTGGCTTTCCGTGCCTTTTTTTTTTTAAATATGCCAGTTTTCTTGCACAAAAGCCCAGGGAGTATTGAGTATTGTTTTCATGCACCTCGAGCTCAAGAAAGTTCCTCAGAGCAGAGGCAGCAGCGTAAGGCCGAGCACAAACGGATCCGGATCTCTGGAATACTGCATTATCAGTATCCCTGCTAATCAGAAATGCCTTTGGCTGGGTTTAATGAAAGGAGGAAACACTTTTGACCTGGAGTTTCGAGCTAACTGGGCAATTTCTGTCTTCTGACCCCCATAGTCTCTGACCCCAGTTTCGTTTCACTCCGATGCCGAAGGACTTCCTCACGCGGCCGCAGCCCAGGGCTGAGCTTTGGGAGCCCCATCTGAGCATCCAGGCTGGAGCCAGAAGTTCTATTCCATTCTACTGCGTGAATTTCTGCTGAGAGCATCTGTCCCTCTCCTGAAGGGCAGAGGAAAGGGAAAAGGCACGTGTTCCCCGAGGAGCCGTGAGGGAGAAGCACCCACGTAACATAAATAAAATGATAAAGCCTCGTGCAGTGAGATAAAACTCCCTTCAGGATATGAAAAAGCCCAGGGCGGCTAAGGATAAGCAGAGTAGGAGCGAGACAGAAATAAGGACCATTGGCCAACAACTGATTGTTTCTAGGATGCATCTGGGAGCTGTGTTTGTTTTCCCTACTTAAGATTTTCACGTGGCTGAATGCCTAACTTGGCTAAGGAGGCTCACAGACATGGCTGCAAAATATCCCTCCTGCGGTGAACCTTTTCATGCCGCTCGGGAAAAATGGGTGGTTTCTCCTCCTCACGGCTTGATCTTTTCTAAACCACAGGATCTTCGCATGATCTTTCCTAAATCACACTTTCCCACTCCTGGAGCTGCCTGCTTTTTTAGTTCAGTGATTTCTCAGTTATGAAAAACTTAAGGGCACAGTATTCTTTAGAGGTTATAACTGTAAAAAAAAATAAAAAAAATCACTCCCAACAACTCAGCACCGTCAAAAGAAAGCCAACACCTCATCAGCTATTAAAACTGAAAAGCCCAGTAATTTAACTTATTTATAACTGGTTTTTGTATCAACCCACACTTTCTCTTTAATTCAATCCTTAATCTCCGGTCTCATTAAAAGAATAAATTGCCTTTCCAACAAGGGGGAAACCCAAGTAGAACCCAAGGCTACTTGGTTAATCCACAAACACATCAGGGAGAGGAAAACACAGTGTCTGCAGCTTTGTTTATGCTCCTGGATGCCAGAGGATAGACTCGAGAGGAACATGCAATCAGCAACCTGCAGAGTGTAATAAAGAATAAAGGACAGTGCTTCACACGTGGCACATGGACTGCAAATGCAATCAGCTTCAGAAGATTCCTGAAAACATGAAAACCTGGAAAAAAAAATAAAATTCACACCCTCAACAGAACTGAATTTGTCAAGGACGTTTCCAGAACGGTCCCGTGACTGACAACTGAGGTTTATTCTGCAAATTCTTTATAAAGCAGGGATATTGTTTTGCCCGTGTGTGAATTTGGAAAAATAATTTAAACTCATGCTTTTACTGTTAAAACCTGTGCGCAAACTGCGAAGCAGAGTGGGGACAACGTCAGAAAAATAAATGCTCGAAAAGCCAACAGTCAATTCTCCATCAGCGTAATTTTGGGAGGGGGGAACAAAAAAACCTAAGAAAGCTTTACCAATAAAATAACAGCACCTTTTAAACACGCAATGTGGGGTCTGTGGACTCCACAGAACTACTTCTGGAAAAGCCATGCTGCTCGTAGAGAATAACAGCAATCAAAAATGAGCAGTAAAGCTGTCAGCAGCTTCCTTCTTATTCAGGCCACTGTGATTCCTGTCCTTAAGAACACGTCTGCACTGAGGAGCAAAACAAAAAAAAAAGCAAGCTGGGAATGACTGTACATGCTAAATAACCCCCAGCTCTGGAAGTGAGGCAGCAGAGATCTCCTCTTACCCCCACCTGAGAGCAAACCCTCCCTCCCAGCAGGGGCTGGGACAGGGGAAGAGCCTGCTGCAGGTTTTGGGTGTGACACCTCTTGGTGATATGGAAAAACACTCCCAGTGAAGCACCCCTCAACTCTGAACTTAGCCTCGGGCATGGCAAGGGAGTGTTTGCAGCTTGAAAAAGAAAATGAAGAGAATACAGACTGCTTTAACTCTCCCTCTCCTCTCAGGCTTGTCTACAGAGACATTAATGCCCAGGCTAATCCTGCTGGGACACTTGTATTCCAGGATTAAAGCTCCCCACCCTCTTCTGCTTGTGTTTTGTACACAGAAAAAAGGGGAATGTTCATCCTGGAAGACAAGTGTCCTCGTAAGGAGTTACACTGGGATAGCCACCACAGGATCAAAGAACTTCCTTGGAGGATAAAGCCTTTATCTCCACACGTTTGTTCTTTTCCTGTTAGTTTGAAATGAAAAGCAAAGCCAAGACCAGCAGATCTCCTGTCTGCTGCCTTGGGAACCGCTGGACAGCTCAGGGACTATTCCATCTATCACAAAAATTTTCTTTCTTGTAAGGTAACACAACTTTTTGTGATCGAGTCATATATTTTCTGGGCCAAATTTACCCACAGTCTTCAGCACAGACCCAGTAAATCCAAAGTATCTGCCTGCATAAATCAAAGACTTGGAATTAGCCTTCTGAATCTGAGAAATACGATGTATGGTTCCAAACACTTTATATCGAATTTAGTAACAACCACAACTTATTTTACAAATACACATTATGGAAAAGAGTTGATTGTTTTTCCCCATTAGATTAAAAAAAAAAATCATCACAATAAAACCCCAAACCATTATAAAACCAACCAAAAATGCATCTCTTATTTGCAGTGGGAAAGTGCTACTGTTTCATTCCCCTAAAAGAGAGGTTTGATTCTACTGTAAACTGACAAGAGATAGATTATTTCTCACCATTGCAGCTCTAATGCTGCAAATGTCATATCCATCAGATTCCTGCTGCAGCATCTGTCAGGAACTAAGACATTTCCTAACACAGAACAAGGTTTGCTTAGCTGGGCCTTAAGCTAATAGAAGCAGTGAATTGTAAACAGGCAGCGCTTTAGGACAAAACGTGTCAAAAGAGCAGAATTTCAACAATGACACGTGAGGAAAAATGAAAAACCAATCCCTTGCAATTAGACTCAAAAGGTGTTTAGTTCCCCACTGCCCCCCACCATCAGCTACAATAAACATGAGGCATAAAACCAATTGTAAGAAGTCACATTTAACAGAAGGGGAAACCTCATTTGATGCAACGGGTACAAGCAAAGTAAGGGACAAAAACGTTCCACGACCTATAGAACAAGCTTTTTTCTCAACTGCCAATGGAATTTAAAAGGGTTTAAACGTTGGTTATTTCCATAGGAAACTTGCTCATGGTTTCAGGCTGCCTGTGATTTCAAAGGAACTGAGAGCTTGTTTATGTAGCTGTGGTTGCAGGTTTACATGGAAACTCTTATGGTGGTGTTCCCTGATACTCACTGATGCGGGCTAAATAATAATAATAATTAATAAGCTTTGTCTAAACTCACACTTTCTTCAACCATTCAGCTCAAGTTCCAACTTTTTTATTTCTACGAGCAACAGTAGCAGTCACCTGGGATCCAATTTTCTTTCTTTTTTAAAAAATCAAGTTCAGCAAAGGCAGCACAATCAGGCAGAAAAATAGCAGGGCTTTAAATAAAAAATATTTCAATATTTAATACTTAAATAAATATTTAATACTCTGACTTGTAAAAGCACAGAAGTAAAAACAAAGAAGAATTCACAAACTGAAAATGCTCCTTCCATTCACACTACTTTCTGAGTAGATTAGATTAGAAAAATCCATGTTTGCTTTAATGTTATTATGTTATGACAGTACCCAGAAATGCTTCCTCTGCTAGCAGAAATAATGAGTGCAAATAAAAGCAACACAGCTCAATATCTATAGAAGAAATATTGCCATGAAGAAAAGAAAAATTGCATTCTGAGAGGATGCACCCTCAGGTACAGCTGCAAACAGCACCAAATAAATAAATGTATTTCAGAAGTCACCCTAACAAATTAATAGCCATCATCTCTGCCACAGAACACATCCATAATATTCCTACCAGGCTTTCAAATGCTGAACATCTCAAGCATGAGAAATTCTGCAAAAGCAAGAACAGCAGGAAATAAGAAGCAATGCAGTAAGTAAGAAATGGGATGCTTTACAAAGCGACTTTCACTCTGTGGCTTAGTTTAGAAGCAAGGATTTAGCTGTCATTTCAAAGTGACGAAATTAAAACTGTCGTTTTATTCTTCAGACCAGGAGGCAATCCACGCTACTAACAATACATTTTTCCTGATATTTCCTTTTTCTTATATCTTTTCCTCCCCTTTCAGTGAGAGTCTGTGCTTACTCTCTGCACAGGGATAGCTGTATTTTCCCCTCCTGACAAAGACATTAGTTCCATTAACACTCCCAACAGCCCTCTGTGTACCTTTGGCACAGCATTGTCCATAAGCACTTGTGGAATTAAACAGCCAGCTTTACCCTCGGGGCTGCCTCCGACTGGAAGGCAGCCGCTGGACACGGAACGCTTTTGCAAACAGGTCAATCAGGAAGGTTAAGAGAGCAAACAAAAAGAAAAAAATGTAAAAAAAAAAATCCAGATAGCTGAGAATAACCCCGAAACCCACGCGATATTTTAATGGATGTCATGACTTAAACCTCTTGATGCTCCATGCCAAAATGGGCAACTTCATTGCTATGGCAACAGCGGCAGCGCTGCTGCCCGCTTGTGCCATCACAAGAGTTTTCCTTGTCTCCCTTTGTTGGAACTTGAATTCCCTGGGTATTGAGAAGGAGAATTGGGGGTGGCATCGCTGCTTTTGTCACTGAAGAAACCACTTGTCCGTTTCAGACAAGGATAGGAACGGTCAAAAAAGAAAGGGAATGGGAATTCCAACGGCAGTGATGTTGTTTTAGTGCTAGGGAGAAAGAAGGAAAGAAGAGTAGAAATTGTAACAGAAGAAAAACGAAATTCACCAGAAGGGTTTCAGAAAAAAAAACAGGAAGGTTTGCTCTATAGCAGCCATCAGTTCAAAGCAAGGAATACCAGGAAAGGGAAATCTGGGAAAGGAGTGCAGAGGTGAGGAATGGACAAGTCAGTAAAGAAAGAAAAGCAACTGAAGAAAATGCTGGAAGTGGGTAAAAGGAACCAGAGGAAATAAAGCTTAGAAAAACACCTAGAAGCTTTCACACTTGAAACAAGACACTAAAAACCAAAACCAAACCCAAACAACCACCACAGGAAATAAATACAACCCCGAAATATATCAGTTTCCAACTTTCTGAATTTTGTTTTGCCGGACCTGAGACCACTGACACATTTGGGTGTGTTTCCACCAGGAAATCAGGTCTGTGCCAGGCTGGGTCCAAGGCTGACAGAGCCAATTCCATCCCCGTGTGAATTATCCAGGTTCTCCACTGGCAATAACTCCAGGTAAGGTTTTAGCCCTTACTCCCTAGGGTACAATATTTCTTTCCTGCAGAAGGTTCTAGGGTATTTCATACAGCAGAAGTTCAGCTACAGCCCTCCTAAAATCCAGCAGAAGCCACTCAACAAGCAGATGTACAAATTTATCAGGAGTTTCATTACTTCTGCAGCTTTGTGGAAACTCCTGGTTTAGCTCTGGAAGGAAAGGATGTTGATGTGAAAAAGCTGATTCTGTGGCCATGGATAATTTTCAAGACATATTTTTTCAGTTTATGATACATTTTCACTTTTTGAGAATAGCCCTTTTGACTCAGTACATCTCTTTTCACTAATCCATTTGTAAAGCCTGAGACAGCAAATGACTACTGGAAAAGGAACAGAATTAGAGAAACCATTCACAAAATAAAGAATTCAAAAGGAAAATACAAGATAATTGGGAATTTCCTTACCAAGGAATTTTGCCTGATTTTGCCAGAAGTGACAAAGTGAGAGGTAGCTGACATGAACAGGAAGGGTGGGACACACTAAGCTGGAGAAATACAGTGCCAGGGAAAAGACAAGAGAAGAAGAACAAAGAGAGGGAGGAAAAGCAGGCAAAATTTGAAAGCATGAAGTCAACAAAATGAAGAAAGGTCAAGCTGGGAGCAATGAGAAATTCAGCCTTGAATAGGCCAGTGTTCACAAAAGGAGCAAGTCAGGGGAAAAAAAAAGCATCATTAGTGGTGGAAAAGGGCAAGTTGTGGTTCAGAGAAAAACAATTGAGAAAGATTTGGAGGCGGAGGGGGGGAACCCACACAGAGTTCAGTAAAGACTGACTCAAGAGAATGAAGTGAATGAGCGAACAGGAGACACCACGCAGGGAACAGCAAGATGGCTCCAAAAGGAAAAAAGGACAGCTTCCAGAGTCACTGGAATCTAGCTGGATTTGACCTTGGAAACAGAGAATTTGTTTGGCATATCTGAGAAGAGTCTCAGATAACTTTAGGCGTTAAGAGTACAACTTGACCTCCTTTAGCGGGATGTAATGACATAGTCCAATTTTTTTATTTTTTTCAAACTTACAAAAAAAAGTGAAGAAAAACTGTGAAATAAATTCGTTTTGAAATAAATAAAAATATTTATGAACTTTGTATCATCACCACTACTGTTAGCACCTCTAACGTCCCTAAAACAATTCTGCCACTCTAATGCTTTTAGCTTTGCAAGCACGTGCAATGATAGACAATGGACAGAAAAACAAACAGATTTTGAGTATGTGGGGAAAAGGTGAGCACAATGACAATTATACAATGTAATTACATTTATACATACATTAAAAAAATGTAATCTCTGAATTTCAGCATTTTGAGAAATGAAAGAACGTGTCCTTCCACCAGTGCACTGAGCATCTGATAGGATGGTTCTAAAAGTGCAATACCAACACCCACTCTTCACTACCTCAGACTGCTACAGCCATCCAAAACTGTAACTCTCTCTCCAACAGGACACAGGAAAAGCACTATCTTCTGTGAATCAGCTGACAAAGGAGAGAAAAAACAAAACAGAAGGTTCCTGGCAAACACACCCCTCTCCAGATCATGGTAACCCGTGCCTGACACTTCTTCCATTTCTTTCACGGATTTTCTCTACAAGCCTGGCCTCTCTTACAGAGCCAGACCACGGTGACCATAACATGATTACAGCACAGGACATAACAGTAATTAATCTGCCCCCATAAATTGCTCCAGTCTTCCATTCTGCATTTGGTACTATAGCAGTTCTGTGGAATCACTGGAACTGGTATCTTCTGCAAGAAAAAGAAGTAATAAGACTAGTTCACAGCAGTCCTTAAATCGTGTGCAATATTTTAGGAAGAGAAACTGCTCTTAAACACTGCTGAGTCTTTTGAGTGTGTCACCTCACCTCTGTTTCACAGAAACCTGATGAACTATGTAAACACCTTCTGCAGACAGACAGCGAGACTGAGAAAAGTTATTCCTCAGAACAAAATGCTTAGTTAGCTGTGAAAGAGACAACTGTAAAATTCTAACCCCATATTTTACTCTACTTCAGAAGCATTTATTGATGTGCATTGAATAAATACATTTAAGGTAACCAAAGAGGAGAAAAGCAGATAGCAAAATAACAGACGAGTAAAAGGTGGAGCAGTGGAGGAGATTCTTAAGCAAGAGCTGCAGCAAGAAGTTTGCAGCTAAGATCTAATTAATATTTCCACCTTTTTTTTTTTTT
>VWZN01013662.1:641086-767189 GCA_013396955.1 Regulus satrapa
TTAAATTATTTTTTCACCTTTTTTTTTTTTTTTTTTTTTTGCTTGTGAATTCGACATGGCACCAAAGCATGTTTGAATTACAACCTGTTGCCCTTGAGGTGGGCTTTCACCCTGGTGAGCTACCCGGCAGACACAAAGCCCTTGTGAGGATTTCACTTCACTATGAATTAGTGTCTGACACTGAGAGCGCCTTTCATCATCGCCTTGTATTGCTTCAGGTGCCTATAAATTCCTCTCAGTCTTGATGTAGCACTTGTCTATCAGACCATGTCATCAATTTTACTGCAGGCAAGAGGCAGACACGCCTCTTCCTGAGACACAGACAACACAACAATTACCACAGCCACTCTTGCATTATCATTTCATATCAGCTCATTGCCAACTGCTAATCACCCACGACTCTCTACGGAAAACACGTGGCACTCTCCAGGCTCTCTTCACCTCACTGGTGCTGAAAGCTGCAAGGTTAAGGTGGTCTCATCGTTGACTATGCCATTCCTCCATGAAATAAAACTCCGGGCATCGCGTGCTATCTGAATAGAAATGAACTGCTAACAAATACTTACAAAAAAACAACAGGGACTTTCACATTTTTTTTAACCAAGTCTGTGCTGCACTTGTGTGTAACTTATTTTGTTAAAGAAGAAGTGAGGTGAAATTATGTCTTCTTTTCTCAATTAAAAAACCCCACAATATTAGCATATCTATCCATCCAGGCAACTTAAGAGGCGGGGCAGGGTGTGCCTAATGTCGAGGGTCAGCAACTTATTCTTACCTGTGGTTAAGAGAAATCTAAAGTTGCAACTTCCCCCCAGAGTTGTTTGGTTAAACACGATGGTGCCGAGCTAACATGAGTGGCTGTTCACTCACATCAACCCACTGTGAGATTCCTCACTGAGACACAAAACTCCATGAGGGAACCATCCAAAGCGCCGCCCACCTGAAGGTTAAAATCCCTCACCTAAATTCCCATTTCAGGCCTTAGTTCTGACCCCAGTTGAAGCCTGCACGTGAAACCATGAGTGAAATGAGTTCGGCTCAATCGCCTTCGTGGCTCCAGTTAAATTCTTTGTTACAAGAGAGAATTCCTGGTAATTCAGTTACTCCTTCTCAGCAGCAACTCGGGTCTGGGGGGAAAGTGGAACAAGCTGGGACGCACACCTCCAGCACACCGCTGCAGCCACGACACGCAGCTCATTTGTGCTGCCAAGCCCCGTGTGTTTCACGGGAGCAGATCAAGGACCCGAGTTCAGTGCAATCTCTCCCATCCCAGCACTGTGTCCCCTGCAGAGATGGAGCATCCTGCTGCTCTGCCATCTCCTGAAGAGCGCAGCGCAGCAGACACTCCCCTCTGCACGAGGGAACAAATGCACACCGCTGAATTATTCTTACGAAACGCTTCGGTCTTCGAACTGCGACGTCTCACCCAAATGTGTATTTTGCTTGTCACTCCTTTTATTCTGTTTTCATAGGAAGGAAGTCATAATAAACAAATTACTGCACAAAAGCACGCCAGCTCTGGCAGGCAGTTACTTTCAAAGCTATTGACAAAAACCAGTCTATTCACTGCAAGTGTCCTACTTTTACAATCTCTCTGATCAGGATGCAGAGGACTAATTCAATGGTTCCTGATGGAAAAATACCTAGTGGGCGTGTTCCTTTTCCCTGAGACAATGGTTTGCCATGCAGAGCTTTTCTCTTCTTCCATCCATCTAGCCCCCTGCCTTTAGTTTTCTTTTTTTTTAAAGACCTAAGGATTCTGTTCTGAAATACCACAGTAATACTTCACTTCCACAAAACCTACTTAAAAAAAAAAAGAGGAAAAAAAAAGAAGATTAAGAAAAAAGGCTTGGGAAGGGGAGAAGCTTTACAGGAAGCCTGGGACCTTACTAAGTTTCTATTTAGGGCAGGCTGCTTCCCATGGACAAGTCCACATTACATGAACTACACATGGTAGTGAATGTCCACACATATTCCATCCACATATTCTAATGAACAGAGAGAATCACGTTAATCAGTTCAGAGAGACTCAGGTCTAACACGGGACTCTAAGAATGTCAGATTTCATTGAGGACTAACAGGCTGAACACAGCAGACTGTGCTATAAATGCTGCTGAGCCCACAGCCCAGCTGAAGGCTGACTCTGCCATTAGCAGGAGTCCATTTGCCCCCTGCTCTTCCAGCTGTGGCAAGGCTTTTCTACATGAGCCAGCAGGCACAGAAAAGGAACGTGTGAAAACTCACAGCAGAGATCCCATCTTCCAGCGTTTGCATCTCACAAGAGCGCTGACCACAACCACAGTTTCAGGCCTCGACAAAGCAAAACTGCCATGTTTTACACAGAGCTATTCCAGTCATGGATTAGAATCTCATTAAAACAACGCCCTCATTGTCCTCCTTAACAGCATGGTTTGTAAGGAATGGAAGAACTATCCAGTGCAGTTTATTTATCGATATTTCTCTTTGGCTCCTAAAGGCATTTGCCTGCTCTCCTTTTGCAACTGAACTAATTGATGAAGTAAACTGAGATTTGAGACACATTCCCAAGTTAGAAGACCTCTCTCATATTTCTGAAAGCTGTTTAGCTAATTTAGTTGGTTTGGATTGTCTTTGGGGTTTTGGGATTTTTTGTTTTGTTTTGATCTCTCTTCTTCCTCTTCCATGGCACTTTAATGCTCTTCCAATTAAAGTATGTTTCTAGCCTTAGTCTGTGACTTCCTTGCCTCTCCAGGACTCATCCTCTGAAAGGTGTTCTGCACCTGGTGAGCCTCACCTCTCTGGAGAGATGTTTGCAACCACAGCATCTACATATTCAACCATGGGGATGGGCAGGCAGAAGAGGTTGGAAAGGTAAATGCAGCAATAACAGAAAAGAAAGAATTCTACCACTACAAAGGCAGTGGCAGTCCCATCATCCTGTCAGTGTAAGAAATACTGAAGACCTAAAAAGGCACTTCCTAAACTGTTGTGCATAATTTTGAGATTGCCTTCTTTCCCATTATCCAATAGATCACCAGTGAGAATCTAACACAGAGGAGTGGTGGTCATGCAGGTATTTCCATAGCATCTCTTGTGTTTTTTTGACAATTTTATGTGGGTGGAAACCTCTTTTGGCTGTTTGGCCATTTCAGGAAATGGGCCTGAAAAATGGCCCTTATTCAGCCAGATATGTAGTGATTCTAAAGAGGGGAAAAACCTGTCTTTCTATTTAAGAGTATAGTAATCAGAGCTGGAAAATTGTAATGGATGTTTCTAATGACCAGTGACACAGAAGGAAAGATATGTCACGTGGCAAAATGATATTACCTATCAGTGAAGGTATCAGCATGAGGTGGGATACACAATAAGCTACCTGCCAGTTTGAACTACATCTTCCCCCAGTCTGGAAACCTGTGGGGACGCCCCAACATATCACACCACCCTCATCAACTCTTCACATTAGCTAAACCAGACCCGTGGCTTCATTACCAGAAAAAAAACACTAATTTACTTCATGCCACACTATTTTCAAACTGATTTTTACATCCACTTTGCTGGGAAATCCAAAGTTCAGAGCTCTCACAATCCCATCTCTGCCCTCCAAACATGCATATGTATACACACCACCAGAGGACTTTTTCCACTTTTGCAGCTTTTCTTTGTTTCAACAACAATCTGGATGGAGAAATAACAAAGCTCACTCCTCCCTCCCAAAACGATCTGCTTTTAATCATAAGTAACATTTAAAACAGACATTAGAAAGGAGAGGCTCCCCCTTTATAATTATGGAGCTTGATAATTACCTGGTGACTTGTAACAGACCCGTTCTCAGTGCATCTTCCTTCCTCTCTCCCTTGATAATGTAATCTAATCTCTTGGCTATGCTTTCATCTGGCATCCACTGCTGCACATTGTTTATCAAACAACAATCTTTGCTTAGGTAATGACAGAACAAAGGCAGGGAATAGCAACTGTGGTAATACTCCAGCACTTACCACTTCAAAAGTAACTGAATCGGTATCACTTACAGTGCCTCTGTGCTCTTCCCCCCTCTTTTCCATCCTCTACCATCCCTGTGCAATACCATGACCTGCCTTCACCCTTTGCTGGACACTCTCTAGATTTGCACCTTACAGAAGCTGTTGTGCAAAACGTCAACAGTCAAAACCAAAAACGCACACAGAAAGCTGAGATATTCCGTGTATGTTTTCGTACTGGAAAGCACAGGCATCTTCTGTGACAAGAGTATCATGTGCCTCAAGCTCCTTTCCCATCACTAAGTCTGGGCAATAACATGCACTGGCTATTTAAACACAGATTTTAGCCTCTCAATGGCACATTGGGAAATCCTGGTAAGGTTCTAAACACAAATTTTTCAAATGTCTTTTACACCTCAGCGTTGATGAGAGGTCAGGCTGCTTTGGATTTTCTGGGGCCAATGATCCCGTTTTCTAAAGATGCGAAATTCTAGAATTCTTTTCTAAAGATTCTAAATTCCTGCTTTCTAAAGATGCCACACTTATACTCCCTGTGTGCCTTAACTGCAGCGATTCCTCACATCCGCAAAGCAAGACAGGGTGATCCCTGCAACATCCCACCCGTGCAAGGTTCAAGACAACACCTGTGATGTAGTGAAGAATGAGGGCCCCCAAACCCCAAGATTTTGGCAGTTCATAACTACCAGGACAACCAAGGGCAGCACAGTGGTAAAAAAAAAAAAAAAAAAAGTGCCAACAGCAATTAGCAGCTTGGAATCAAAATCAGGCAGAAACAGCTGGGTCCATCCATATAAATGGGATCTGCAGATCTAAAATAGCACTAATCACTGAATCCCAAGCCTGATCACTCTCATCAGATGTCTTTTACCACAGAAAAATGCAGAACAAATATAAAATAGATCCAAGTAAAGGAAGAGGTAGATGACTATAAGGTATGCAGATATTTAGTAGAGTACTAAACTAAGCTTTAAGATTTTTATACCAAAAGAAACTGACTCCATGCATTATTATAAATGAAAGCCCTCAAGTACCACTCTCAGAATCACACCCTTGTTATTTATTGCTCATTATTAAAGCATAATAGCTTTATGGAGTGAGACACTGACCCAAACTAATGATAATGCACTTCCCCTGCCATTTGAACAAGCTCAGGGAGAAATTCCATCTTCCCTAAGCATAATTTGAAGCACACAGCTCTGGTGATGCTTTCTGAAGACACAGCACAACCACCGACTTAAATAGGTATGAACTAATGAAGGACCAAGGTTAGCAAGCCAAAAAACCACAGAAAAATGTGGTTGTGTGGGTGTGAGGATGCTGCCAAGCTGTGATGCTGTTACAGTGACTGAAAACACTGATCTGGAACAGGCAAATCTGCCCATGACCAGAGCGAAAGGAAGGGTAAATATCAGCGTGGCAAATGAAAATTCTCACCATTTCCTTCATGCTTACTTTGTAAAGTGACAAAACAAATAAAAACCAGTTGTGAAGAAAGTCATTCTTATCCTTAGTCACAGTTTGATTTCAGAGGCCTTTGCAGACATTGCACAGAGTTCCACACAAGCTCAGGAGAACGAGCCAGAAAGAGGATGCAGTGAAATGAACACCTAAATAAATGACAGAACTCTCCCCTGTGTGCAGGGGAAGTTGCTGGGACACAGAACAGGTGTGGAGCTTTGGCTCCACAGCCACGCATGACTTCCCAGGACAGAGCTATCGCTCCTGGGATCACTGACAGGGAGGAAAAAAGGGATAAAACAGGCGACTCTGAGAAGCTTTGAAATAAACAGGATAGATCCTAGCCCAAGGATGCTGATCACTGCATTTCTTCCCAATCCCTTGCATACCAGCAGTGAATACTCAGATGGGTTAGGCTGTTCCTAACAGTATTTATTTTTAAGCAGCTCCACCACCCAGTCAGGATGGCAACAACAGTCATTTGTAATTTGGCCTTAACATCCTCGCACCTGAACCTTGCAGTTCCATCCTCTCGTAGCAATTCCCCCTGGCAAAACAGTGGCTCATGACAAGGAACCCAGGACGATTCAAACCCAATTAATTAGCGTACCAGCTCAATTAATGCAGCCCTCAGACTAAATACATCTCTCCACACCCCGTGGGGAGCAGCTCCGCTGGTTTTGCCGCTGCACTGTTTAACAAAGAGAACAATTACAATTGCTCATAGCAATCACTGCCACACAGTGTGCCTCGCTCAGATCCAGTCTATGTCTCTGCAGCCCCACGCCGGGTCAGACAAACGCATGGATTGTCCTGCTTTGAAGTCAGCAAACTTCTCCAACTGCACACTCTAGCTTCTCACACTACTGCAGATAACCAAAGAGGTTCTCCAAGAAGCACTGCCAAACCAGCTGCCAAAAAAAACCGCCCCAGTTCTTACCAAGTACCCACCCCTTGTCCAGGGCACCGGTTGCTATCAATAAAAAACTCAATTTTGGAGCAGTGGCGAGTGTTAAAGTAACTCTCCACCTGCTTTTGCAGCTAAATCCATGGCGTTGTAGCAGCTCCAGGTCAGTCTTGGCAGAGCTGACAGGGTGGGAAGGCAGCAGACACTCTACAAGGGTTGTGCAGCTGCAGAGGCAAAGGGGAGGGAGGAGAGCTCTGAGCACCCTGGTCCCAACTCCCTTCCATAATTCCATAATTCAAAAAGTCTCTTAGTGAGGAAACGTTTTCCACAAACATCACCCATCCAGCAAATCAGGCCTATTCCTTGCAGCCTAGACTGCTGCCAGTAATTCCTGGGAAGCACAAAGGTTAACAAATCTGCAATATTATTGGACAGCTCTTGTAAAAAAGACAAACCAGGAGTGAATCACAGCCTTATCAGGCACTGATTACCCCAGTCTATAAGAAAACTGCATTCATGAACATTCTCATTGTGGTTTCATACCTTTCTTACCTTCTGTAATAAAACCTTAGCACAATCCCTACTACTATTTTATTATAAAAGTCATACTATGATTTTACAACGAGAGAACGTTTATCAGTTAAAGCATGTAGTTTAAAAAATTAAAATTGTAGTTATTTCCCCTGTTTTCTAAGAAAGCACTGTAACAGCTGAATAAGGAAAAGTTATTTTAACCTCCAAAGGCTATTGTTCCCTTTTTTCTCCCAAAAATTGTCTGGAGCCAGACAACACAAGGCTGCTGTGCCCTGGGCTAGAATGGAAGGGGGAGGAATGATAGGAGGGGGGTGCCTGTTTACAATTACTCCATTCCTGTTTTTAATGAATCTTTCTGAATGACCACTAAGTGCTGGTTTTGTTCTTCGGAACAAGGCAGCTATTACTGGAGGACTAAAAAAAGGAAGGAAAAGGGAAAGCAAACGGAAAAGCTGCCAAACTCCAGGGCGTTTCAAACCCTTCAGCTGCTGTCCCGGAGGTAATCTGCTCCACAGGCACAAGGCTGTCCCCACACATTTGCAGCCTTCTTTTCTTCCTCTCCCTTGACATGCTAAAACGAAACAGCTGAGATAAGGGGGAGGGCAGGAGATAGAGCTGAAGTAAGAATCGACAGATAGCTACTAAAACGTGAAGAATTACATTATTCAGGGTGGAGTAAATTGAACTTAATCGCTGTCTACATTTAGCTACTACTGACACTGGAAGCCAGAATTCCAGAAGGGGAATTCTTGCACCATCACCTGCCTGCCCTGCACACCATCTGATAGTTACCCTCCTCAAGAATCTGCCAAAAAAAGAAATTCACCATGAAACCTGGATTTCTGTTGGTTTTTTTCTCCCAGGTTGGTAAGGTTGCAACACATCAGGACCTTCTTCTTCACCAGCAGGTTGGATGGGGCTCTGAGCACCCTGGTCCAGGGAATGGTGTCCCCACCTTGGAACTAGATGATCTTTAAGGTCCTTTCCTACCCAAACGAGGCCATAATTATTTTAGGTCTTATTAATTAGCTATTTTAGATTTACTTCTTACCGTATCTTAATTAAACACTGTCATTTCTTTCAAGCACAAAGAGGAGTCAGTTTCATGATGAACCAAAAAAGCATCGTAAGGACAGCCAACACATTTTCATTCAAAAAATTATATGGCAGAAAAATGGCACTACTTGGGGGCTTTTTTGGTGTGGTGTGGTTTAAATATTGTATAGACATGGATTTAGAGAAAGCTCCTTACAGACACAGTTTGAGTAATGCAACTACATCCAACTCACACCAGTGAAACCATCACATACCTCAGCAAGTTACCAACTTTTTCTACATGCATTACTGAATCTGACATGAATCCACTTTATTGAAAACGTTGCTTAAAATAAAAGAGTTTCTATCTAATCATCAGGAAAAGAAGGAAAAAGTGCAGCTTTTTCTTGACTTGCTAAATGGCAGCCCATTTATAAAGCTGGCTGGGGGGGACAGTTTCAATTAGTTAACTGTTCATCATCGATGACATTTGTTTATTTACACAAGGTTCTGGTCTGCTACTGGATGTGAAACTCCCCGAGTGACACAGGAATGTTTGAAATCATGGCTGGGATCTCACCTGTCTGTGGTGCTGTTCCTTACTGCACCATTTTTGTGTCTTCAAAAGGTGGCAAATAGATCTGGGCGTGCAAAAATGCAATTTGCACGTGCCTGTACTCAGTAGAGATATTTGCACCTACAAGCACACGTTAATATTCACCTGCTGCACACAGGGAAAAGAGGGAACAGTTCTGCATTGCTTTTCTGCTTGCTATTCCCACTGTACAGAAAGAGTTTTTTATTTTTGTGCCACTTAATTTGCAGCATGGTGACAAATCAAACAAGAAAGCAAACTAGTTTACTTCCAGAGTAAAGTGTTGGATTTTTAAAAATGCAACTGGAATATTATTTCTACTTCTGTGATAAGTAGCAGTGCAAGAGAAAGTTTTCCTTGAACAAAATTAACTGGCATGCACACATGGGATTCCCTACCCTATAAAAGTGAAATAATATATATTATTTTGCATTTTGATTAATCCCATGTGTTTGTGCTACAGCTCACCATGAAGGATTTGGCAATATTTCCACAGCCAACCCGATAAAACCAATAATAAAAATAAAATAATAATAAAAAAAAGCTTGCAACAACATTTTCCCTCATAAAGGACTGCATAAAGCAGAAAACTGCTCCAAACTAGAAAATGAGCCACCATCATTATACAAAAATTCCCTATTTTAACGTGTCACTTCACACACACCTTGGTCAGAGAAGAAATATTACTTGTGTACTCTCCATCCTTCAAGCCGAGCATGTACCTACAGACTTGGAACCACCATGACTCATCTGATGACAAGAAGCTGCATTTATTTACACTTTTATATATAGCAACCACATTTTATCTCTCAGGTTCCCTGCCACGGCGGCTGGAAAACACATTTTCCTTGAGAGGCAGCCTCTGACTCAAATCCAGATGGGCAAATTACCACACATTTGCTGCAGCAAATAAAGAATGTGCTGTGCAAAGGAAGAGTTACCACAACTTTGCTGCTGTTCGTGTGTCAAAACCTTCAGCCTCCACTTGGTGAGGACCCTCCAAACTCCAGGAAGCAGAGTGTGACTAATATAATCAACTTTAAGGACTTAGATTAAAAACACAGACATGACAAAACACATTCATACAATATTTCTTCTGAAAATCTGGATCATTTTATTACAAAAAAACCCAAACAGAAAATCTGGCTCGGTTGCTTACCTCAGTGACAGCGCGTGGCAGTGATCACTGTGAGCTATTTTTCTCTTTGATAGCTTTTTGAAGTTGGTTCTTTCATTAGCCACTTACCCCCATTAGTCACCAGGTAGCCGCTTATCCACTCAACGTAATTATCTCCTTCAACTTACAAGGCATACAAATAGACATTTTTATTCCATCCCTGCTCCCCGTTCGCTTTTGCCTGCTTTTTAATTAGTCAAGTTTAAAACTGCAATGATAAAAGCCACGTTCCTTTATCTGAAAGTGGCTGAACTCCCTGAAGGACTGGTGCTGATCTCTGAGCCTCCTCCACAGCACCGTGCGGGCACGGCCACGTTGTTCCACCCCACAGCAAAACACCAAACTATTTTTACATCATCCCCACACTGCTCAGCATCTATCTTACAGCGCTTTGTTGGAGTTTTGATTGTTGCTGTACCCAGAGCAGATATTTTCACTGGCACTGGGCCATCCAGAAGTAATCCCTCACACAAATACTTTGCGCTTGGGAAATCTCCGGTGGGACCCTGTAACACACACACACACACACACACACAAAGGAGAACAGAATCAAGCTGCAGCTGCCCATGCAAGTCTGGTTAACTCCCAGCATCTGCCTTTACAGCCTTTGATGGGGTTCTGGGCAGGTTTTATTTCTGAAGTTTAAAGGAAGCTATCTGCAAGGAAAAGCAGAGTCTGACAGAAGTCACCTCTTGAGGCTGGCAGGGACAGGTTTTTCCCCGCACAGCACCCAACAGGGGTGCTGCCCCATCACCAGGGCTCCCAGTAGCCTTCCTGAATTTACTGGCATCAACAGCCAGTCCACAGCACAGACACTTTCCATCTGGATGATGCCACCAATTTGTGGTGGCAGGAGGATGTTATTCCGTGCACGGAGCAGCCACCCAAAAACCCCACCACGGATACAGCCTGGGGATTGCTCTGCTATTTGCAAGGCAGCAGAGAAATTATTCCTTTTAAGACTTGGCTTCTTTTTCTGCCCCTAAGGAGGAATGTGTGGTGCAGTGGTTACCAGCATCACAACCAAACACAGACTTCTCTCAAAGCCTGGGTGACTAAATGGATGCTATTTAAGAGCTCTGGTGCAGCTACAATTAGACTTCTGCTTCTCCACAAGCATCTAATATGACCACAAGCAACATCTCAGTCGTGGCATTGGCAAACAGGGTGAGAGCTCCCTGCTTGCCTTCTGTCTGCAGCGCTGTGCCACGACGACCAGCAAACCCAGAGAAAGAACATCCACGCAAGAAACTGAGATTTCTTTGGATCCTTTTGCCTTTCTCTTTGCCACAAAAGACAGCAGGGGGACCTCAGAATTCCCGGCCCTAAGTCCAGCTTTATGCTTCGCAGACAAGACATTGTACAGCTCCTCAGAAAGCAGTATCCAAAACACAGAGAAGATGCTTGCAGAACTTGGTGATAAGCTGATTAAATTTGCTGAGCAGATATATTTTCCATGGCCAAATCTAGGTGAATCCTTCCAGGGAAAGCAATCCTCCTGTTTGGATCATAACCAATGCACCGAAGATAAAGAGCCTGGAGTTTTTCAGAGACTTGATTTAATCTAGACAAATTATGCCCTTATTTTTCTTTTTTTGTTTAATTCTCAGAATCATCTCCAACATGGTCGTGAAAACTTAAAGAGATAAGTCAGCCCTGAACTAAGAGCAAGCCCAGAATGTTTCAGTCAGAGTGGTGAATGTTGGACATTATTTCTTTAGGGGTATATAGGTTTGGTCCCACAGAAATCAAAGATTTGGGGAGATGTATTGTCAACTTACTTAAATTTCAGTATTTACTGAAATTTACTTTCAATTTATGAATCATTTGATGGAATTTCTTTTCAGTTGAGGGCCTGCACATGCAGCATTGCTACTGCTAGCAATTTGCAGCTGACACTTCTCTGGGAAGCATATCTTGTGTGGAGATTCAAGAGAAGGCAGGAAACGAGGGTATCTTTAAAGGAAATTCCCCACGTGTTTTTTTTCCCCCTCAGACTATAGAACAGGACGAAGATGATTCCAGCATTAAACACAGGATATCTCTGCAGTGTCACTTACAGACCAGGTAAAAACTGAAGTGGAATTGAGAGCACAACACCACAAGACTGGGTTTTTTTCTACAGTATTTTCATCAGAGATTTTAACTGGCAAATATGTAAAGCTACACCTAGCAGCTTTAATTTGAAGGAGAAAAAAACACCCTCCCGTTTCTTACTTTTTCAGTGCATTTTGGAATGTAAGAAACCACTTCACACATCCTGGGGAGCAGTGGTGTGCCTACACAACATGGTAGGAACTAATTAAGAGGCAATAAAGAAAAGAGAACCAGTGATTCAGCCCAGCCAGCATCAATTCTGTGCACCTTAAACAAATAAACAATAAATATAAAGCCCCGTTATCAGAGGGCTTACAGCCCCTTGACAGAGGCTAAATATCTTCTATTAATTTCAACGTTCACGTAAAAAAAGTCGCTATTACCGTTATCTCTAATCTTTTGTCTCCTTCTCTAGAGACTCAAAATAAACGTCAGCACTAACCAGATGGTCAGCAAGCATTAGCAAATGACTTTTGATAATAAAACCTAATTAGTTCTGACCTGATCTCCATCACGCATTATCAGCTTTGGCCATCGTAAGAACTTTGCAGTCCCACAACCACTGCAGACACAACCTGGGCACGAGGCTGGGGGAAAGCTTCACTCCCTGGGCTCCCCACTGCTCCCTGATTTTTTGCAAGTGCCTTTAAATGGGACTAAGAGACACGTAAGGAAATTGGTACTTGCATTAATAGCTCGTTTGTTGTTAAGTTTTCCCTTCCTTTTAACACAAACACATTCTGCACATTTGCTATTCCATGTGCCAGCATTTCAGGCTTCCTGGCAGAGGGCTCCAGGTGCAGGGAAGATTCCTTGCTGAAGCCACAATTCTCCCTTCGTGCTTTACCAGAGCCAATTCAAGGCAGAAAAACACAAAGCAAAGCAACAAAACCATTGCAGAGCTGTCATTTAAAAACACAGGGTTTTTTTAAAAGGCTTTAGGAGTATCATTTATGAAACACAAAGAGATTTCCTTCTTTAGCAGTGTTCCAACACATTGCTCTTCCGTGCTTACTCCAAGACATGAAGACACTTGCCTGAAATGTCAGCGAGGTATTTATACAAAGGCAACTCTTCAGAAACCTATTATTGTGAATACAAAACAGGAAGTGCAGTAATTCCACCAGAATATGTTAAATAATGCTCAGTATAAACTGTGCTCTTCAATTAATAGGCAGTGTGAATCCCTCCAGGGGAATGGGAGATGAGAAGTGTGAACTGAAAATACTGACTCAGGATAAAACCTGGGAGTATTTTTTCCCCACAAAGCTTTTTGTTTTGTTGGCTTGTTTTCCATTAGGGGGATTTTGTCCCTCTCCCCACCCTAATAGCAGAAAACCCAAGATAGAATTTGCAATATAAATGAGGAAGAAAAAAAAAAGAAAGAAAAAAAAGTTTGAAATCCAATGACATTGTAAAGTGATAAACATGAAAATACAAGAAAATAATACAACAAATACATAATGATGCTTCAAACCCTACAGCTCCTTTCAGTTCTCATGCTTTCAGTAACTGAGGTTTGGAATAACTGTGTTCCATGGAAGGTGCAGCTCTAGGAAAATACTCAACTGACAACTTAAATACAGCTGTCCTGGCTTGCAAGTGTCACAACTAGTTAGGACAGGATGTAAATAAAAAGACCATGTAATACTGAACAATCTTCAGCCACTTAGCTGATAGCCCACCAAAAAATAATTAAACTACAAGTGGAAAGGGTAAAATAAAAATCTTTCCCTTTAAGCCTTAACCACTGTGAATTAAAGAGATGCATGGTTTTTATTGAAAAAAAAAAACCAAACTGATTAATAAAAAACACATTCTCTCCGTAGTGAGACAGACACTCCAGGTATAAAACCAAAGCTCTTGCCTTACACATGTTGAACATGAAAATATTTTTAAACAGATCTCCAGAACACTAGTGAGACAACCTAGTCAGCAGTTTGCTCTTTTCAAAACACCCACAGACGCTTGAAAAAAAATAAACTCAAGAGCTTCCCAAGGCCAAAGACCTGAAGCAAACACCCTCTGCAATTCCCAGACAGACAGGAATCGAAGCTGCTCTTTTGTAAGGTCTGACAAACGTGTATCTATTTCCACATGTGTAAGAACATCTCTCCTGCCCCAGAGTCTCTCTTCCCACTTGTTCCTGCGGGCAGGGGATTTGGAAATCTCCGTGCAAGCTAAGAGATGGAACTTTGCTTTGACTGCCATCTGCTGATCCCAAGTTTTGGGAACCTGAAGAGTAATTTAAAAACGTGTGTGCAAAATTTTCAAAGAGTTCAGCGTTTCTTCTTCTGGTTTTTGATAACAAAGAAATGAAATAACTAGAGGTAACAGGCGTCTTTGTTTAAAGAAATAAAATTAGACGAAGTGTCCAGATGTTTTGCATCCTTTAGCTAATTTTCACATAAGCAGACACAGAAAAATTTAAAATTTCATGTGCATGAATGAGATGACTGTTGAAACAAAAGCACGTAATGCCCAGGACCATCGTGACAGTAAGAGACAGAGAATCAGGTGCAAGAGCTGCTCCTTAGAGAGAAGGGAATCACCGT
This sequence comes from Regulus satrapa, assembly GCA_013396955.1. Lineage (NCBI taxonomy): Eukaryota > Metazoa > Chordata > Aves > Passeriformes > Regulidae > Regulus > Regulus satrapa. The sequence continues at coordinate 655,422 of VWZN01013662.1, forward strand.
TGAAGCAACTGTTAAAAACCCAGGGAAAACACAGAATAACAACAGACTACTGTTATATTCTAACACAAGGGAGAACACCACAACAATCCGTTCTACCACCAAAATGTTTGATATTATTAAAAAAAAAATCTTGTTTCCTGGTACCCCAATGAAACACACATACACAAAAGAAAGCAAATTCACCTTCAGGACCCTGACCTTTGTTATTTCCTTCAAGACAGCTGAAGGGCTGAACGATGTGAATACGATGACACCAACCACCCCTTTGAAAGAGAACACGCTGTGGATGAGGACAGAACTTGAAGTGGTTTTTTTTCTTTCCTCATCCAGAATGGTTTTCATCAACACAAGCCAACATTTCGACACATCGCTCCTGCTCCAAGCTGAAATTGAAGCAGCAAGATTTCCTCTCGTGTTCCGTACGAGAACATTTCTGCTGGCAAAACCAGCTTTATCTGGTGCACCTACAGAAGATGACTGTCCATGTGCATCAGCACCAGCTGGCTGAGAAAGCACCAGGTTCATTTTCATTCTCTCCCTCATCTCCGGTGAGGTGGGAGAAACTCTTACACCCCACAAGCTTTTTTTCTATTTTTTTTCCTTCAGCAAAGCTTCGTTCTTTCACTCCACTATTACATGAGGAAAGTAGAAAAACAAGTGATTATATGAATAATTATTTAGGTATGTTATATAAATATGTTATTATTATATGAGCAGCCAATGTTAAAACTCAAAGGGTTCAGAATTGCCAAAACAAGCATTGTTTCAGCCCCATTTGTATGCATGGTGTCTTTCTGCCTAATCAGATACTGACTTTAGCCCCCCCTTTTCTAGTTCCTAAAATTCCAATTCTGCAAACACTCAAATCCACACTGAGCTTTACAGTAAAGCATATGCACATACATGATTCCAGTGTCAGAAAGAAATGCAATCCTCAGCTTATGGGAAAAGAAAATTGTTTGAGTGTGGACTAAAGGAGTTCCAGGTTAAGATCTTTTGTATCAGTATTTTTATGAGAAGAAGATCCACATGAATAAAATGTAAACCCATGGAAATCCTACCACAGGAGAAAAACAAAGAACCAAAACAAACCAGGCTGCCATTTGAATAACGAGCTTGCATTTCTCTGCGAGCCCTAAATTCAGGTGGCACGCCAGGTACACAAATTCTGGCGATTCTCAAGCAAACCACAACTTTTCTTCTCTTAGAACAGTACTAATTAAAACCACTTATTTCCAAATGTCTTCACTGTCTCAGAAGGTTAATGGTTCCAATTAATATTTTTCCTTCTCCGAGAGCCTACATTATTTATGTTCTGTCACAGCATTGCTGGCAGATGACGTCAAAATATGCCTTTGTTGTGGAAATGTGTCTGCTTAAACAGTTTCTTTATTTGTGATGTGGCATCTCCTGTAAAACACACTCTGTTTTCACATGAAAAACAAAGGCAGGACAGAGTCCCATTATCTACAAAGCCAGTAAATGGTCTTGTACAAGACTTGCACATGATCTGGAGCCTTCAGTAGTGGCTTCTTTCCTTTCCCTGCTCTGTTTGCTGGAAAGTAACTCAAAGTAACCAAAAAAAGGGGAAGCCCTTCAGCCATAATTCTGAAATCCCTTCACACGCACAGAGGGAAGACTCTGGAGCCCTGGGAACGTTAATCAGCAATTTCTGGAGAAACAGTGACGGAACTGCACCTAAGGCCTCAATTACAGTGCCTACAGCCATTACAGCTCTTCCACTTTGTTTCCATCACTCTTGCTCGTGATGCACAGAGGAGAGAGCCCTTCAATAAGGTGTCAGTCTTCTACAGGCACAACCTCTTTCCATGTCACTGCTTCTTCTGCACTCCTCCATTTCCTGGAGAGCAGGCAGACGGTCGAACCAACATGGTAAAATCCCTCCCTGCTGAGAATCAAGCCATCATTTAAGAGTGATATCCTCTGCTGCCAGCCCTTCTGGGTGAAGAATAAAGTAGGCACTGCAGCTCCCCTGGGAAATGGGTTGTCTCTAGGAACAGGTGGGGAAGCTCAGAGGAGCACAAGGAGTAGGAATCAATGGGGAAATCTAGGATGAAGGCAAGTTACATTTCCTCACACCCACTCAAATGGAATCGTCAGTGCAAGAAGACAACAGAGAAGCTCAGATATCAGATCAAACTAGTACTTAGGCACTGAAACAGGTATTTAAAGACTTTAACACACTTCAGCATTAAACGCACGCAAGAACGGTGTTTCAGTTTTACATATGCAAAAAAAGACAATTTTGTGAGCTAGCAGAGGATGTCTACATTCCTTAATAGAGCTACAACAAATGGCCATTTTATAGGTGCAGGAACGCGTTCCAAGGTGTGTGTCTGCCAGTGACACACCCCCTCCGTGCTGAGTGATGAACACACACACACTCTGCTCTGTGTTCTGGCTTACACAGCTCACACAGTGCCTCCCTGCTCACTGATGGACTGAGGCTGGCCTGGCAAACTGGCCCACGCCGCCTCTCCTCGCTCGGTGCCTTCTGCAGGGAGCGTTCCCTGCTAACAAAAACAGCTCCTGAAGCACAGCTAAGCTCTCTGCAGGCTGAAGAAGACTCACTCTTGCCTGTGAGCACCAATGCTGTGATCCCTCCATTTGCTGGTGCTCTCAGGAGTGTTTTTCCCCAGGCTGGGCTGGCACTCGGCACTTTTCTCCTGCACTGCTGCCAGCTGTAAAGACACAAGCCTCCTTACAGACTGGGTTTTTTCCTGCCACCCAGTAAATCTCCATGACTGCCTATTTCACCATTTTCCTCTTTATAAACAGTAGGCAGGTTTAGGCTCTCCACACAACTAACTAGGCTGGTATGCAAACTTCTTTTAGAATGATCATTCTCTTCAAGACTGTTTTTTAAAATTTTTGCTTTGCTTCTAACTCGCTTATTTTGCACCCAAACTTCCACCCAAAACAGTGCCAGGCTTCTCCTTCTTCTCCCTTTGCTTTTCAGAATAAACAACAGTGCAAAGGAATACAGATTCCTCCAGCTTCCTAAAGCATGGTGTGATGCTTTATCTCTCATTCCTCTGTTTCTCTGTTTTCAGTAAGAGTCCAACTGTGCTTGTCAGGATCTGTCTGTAGATAAGAGCATGCACTGGCAGGGGAAAGGCTTTTCCTGTTACCTCTCTATTGCGACACAATACAGACCCCTTCATCTCCAACTGGTTTTCCTGTATGAAATTTACACCTCTTTTTTGAGGTTTAATACCAGAGAAATTACATCACCTAGGAGCCGTAATTTCTAATGATAGAGTTATTCAAAGAAACAGGGATGAAAACGGATGGTAAAGAACTGTCCAAGACTCTCAAGAGACAGCAATTGGATAATGTTCAATGTAAGTAAAGGCAAAGCTCTGAACACAGGAAATTCAATATTCTCTTCATAAATAAATGGATGTGCCATGAGATGAATCATTTTCACTTCTCATCCTAACAGACAGTGATGAAAACTCTGCTTTGGTTCTTGGCAGCAGCCAAAAAAGCAATTCTGGTGTTAAAAACTCAGAACTGCTAATAAAACAGGTAAAGATCAAACCAGAAAACAGCATCATAAACTATAAACCCATGGTGCACCCACACCTTGGATGCTGCACACAGTCTTGGCCCCCTTCTCTCCAAAAGGATGTAACAGACCTGGAAGAGGTTCAGAGGAAGGCAGCAAGGATGATCAAAGGCATAAACCAGTTTCTTTTTAGGAATAGCTGACTCTCCTTCTGCACAGAACAGTATCACGATCAACACCCCTAAAAAAAAGGGCAGCTCCCAAAATTATCTTTTCCAGCACCTGCCTGGGAACAGCACTTCAAGAAGATGCTGCAGACAGCAACCCAAGTACTGTTGAAAAGTGTCTTCAAAGCACATATACCTGGTTTATGCTTCTCTGTAGCACAAAACTTCATTTGCCATGGAAATTTAAATTACATTTAAAACAAAGGAAGAAGTGACTATACCCCCTTTAACTGAATTCCTCAACTAGGTAAGAATATGTAATATATAAGCCCCAAAAGAAGCAGTCACTTCAGATTTCCAGAACTGCTGAGTCCTGCCTGGCAACACTCAAAATACTCATTTAACTTTGCTCTCAGTCACCTCGTCATATACACGTTTTTCTAGGTTATCCCAAAAAATATCACAAACTGTCCCGAGTCTGAGTCAACTCTTACAGATATGTCGACTCATTCACAGCCCAAAATGCACCCAAAATTTCATTATTATGCATACCCAATCCAACCCTGAGGTATCCAGTGATCTAGCATCACCCACTTAGTTTGCACTGCTCACAGGAGATGTTAACAGCCCGGGTGGAGAGCCCAGCTCTGCATTTCAGGGCACATCAATCCTTCCACACACCTCCTGAAATGATGCACTGCTCATCAGTCACCTCCAGATTGCTCCCTTTCCTCCTCTGCTACATTATTACAGTGCCACTCTCAGCTTTCCTATTGTCTTTCAGTGTTACATACACTGCACAGGAATGGTATTTCCATTCATCCCTGGACATGTGCAAGACATCCAGCTTTCATCACTGATGGAGCAAACAGAATTTAAAATTGGATCTCCTGTGACATAGTAAAAATGTTCTAAAAATCAGCTATTGGAAATTCTGCCTGTGATCTCCTATTTTTCCTTCTCCCCACAGAAATTTCACAAAGAAATGTTTCTAACCAACTGAAAGGACTAATGATGGCACTTAAATATCCATAAAGAACATTAAATAAAAGATTACTGAAATCCTTACTGAGAAACAAGTGCATGGCACCTCATCTCTAAATTCAGCTGCTCTTTAGAGTCTCTTACTGACGTGAAGAGCTTGACTGAATTCCAGCTTGCTCATTACAAAGCTCTGAGGTTCAAAGCTTTCCTAAACCTAAAATGAGAAGTGAAAATGTCCCAATCTTTAAATGTGCAACCAAACAGTGTCCCTGTGCACCTCAGCCTCCCAAGCTGCCCTGGGCTGGGACTGACACTAAACCAGTGACCTGCACAAAGCTGAGCCTTCCCTCCTTACTGGAACAGCTCCCTACCCTATTAGGGGAGAGATAACTATCAACAGTTAATATAGAAGTCACTCAACATTTTATATTATAAAATAATCCATTTAGTAGCTTATGCTATTCCGAGCCTTGACCTTCTTGTCCTTTCCAAGCTGGCTGGCTGCCTTAGACTGATTTGTTTTGTAATGCTCCAGTCAAAACAGTTCAGCTGTTGCATGAGAAGGAGACCAGGAAAAATGTCGCTTTATTTACAGTTCTTACAAATTAATAAAAATAAAACTCTTTCACCCTCACCTTTGGAGAGAGGTCTGGAGACCTGACCACATTACAGAGGACTTGAAAGACCTCAGTTTGAAAAGGCTTCGTGAGGCTCCTTGACATTTTGGAGATACATTTTCCAAATTTTGCCAGCTCTAAGACTGATCCTACCAAGGCTCAAGGAATCTGCAGCCCATGCTGGATTTGGGCTCCCAAAATGATAGCAGGGAAGCAACCTCTGCCCTTACTGGAGTTGTCTGAATACAGTCCAGCAGAAGGAGGAAGAAGACACCGCTATGAAAAGCCTGATAGGAAGAGAGAACACATGGAAAAACACGAGTCTGGACACTGGGGCAAGCACACTCTTTCATTGTCAGAAAATATTCCGGGTAACAAGCAAAAGTCTCCTTCTTGCACAGCAGACCCCATCAAAAAAAAAGAAAAAAAAAAAAAAAGGCAGCAAAGGAGCTTAATGCTGTCAGTTTATCACCTCCTTCAAGTAAACAAGTTTTTTGTGGCAGACCCAGAGGGTCCTGTATTGCTGATAACCATGAAGATCTCGGTATGACACAAAATGATGCAACCTGATCCTTCTGCCCCAGAAACCAGTGACAGTTCATCTGATTTTAAACAGTGTTAATCAGAGCCCTCAAAAGCAAGGAAATGTGAGTGTTAAGGTAATTAAAGCGCAGGCAATCACAATGACTAGCAAAAATAATTTTCTAAATGAAGGCAATTTAATTAATCGTGCCCACTGCGCTCATCTTTAATTCATGAAAATAGAGACTGCACTGTGAGGTGCACACAGAGGATGAATGAATGAAGATTGCAGCCAGTTCTTAAACTCATGAGTGCTGGACAAACACAACATCCTCTATAATGCTATTTTAATACGGCACCCACCAAAAGCTGGACAAACTCTGGGCATTTTGCACCCACAAAGAGGAAAGCTGGGCAGGAGACCAAGTGCAAAGCAAGCTCTAAATGGGTCTGTCTAATGGGCTACAGCCCAAGTGCCAGCACTGCCCTTCCTGGAGCTTCTGCAGCTCTCAGTACCACGCTCACATCCCTTCCAGGTCAATCCCATCATTATTTAAAACCCAAGGCTGTTTGGAATGGCTCTGCTTTAACTGTTATCAGCAGCCTAGCGAAGCCAATTCAATATTACCAAGGCTCATGCCATCCTGCACGCTCACTAGGGAATATGCCTCACTACACTTTGCTGTACAGGTGCATTAAATTTAATATTACATCATAAAATCAGTGTAACTTCTACAGATAAGGGTTTTTGCTGTGTCACTAAACCTACATGAAGAACCCCACCCGACTGACCCAACACTGAGGAATTTGCATGTACTGCTTACATGCCCCTGATTTTTAGAGGCATTATTCATTTTAACCCCAGATATTCCCATGTTATCTTAGAAATACAGCATAATTTCCACATCAGCGTTAAAAAAAACCCCACCAGCCAAAGAAGCCAACCAAAAAAAACCTACAAACCTCCAAAACCACACCTGGTATCACAGTTACCATTGAACCGGGATGGCATTCACACAGCACACATGAATGCTGAGCCATGAGCCCTTCCTTTGGCCCATGGCCTTTACCTTTCCATCTCTGCCGTGAAATAAATACACACTGATACCTTGAAGGAAATGTTCTGGCATGTGCTGCAGGGAAGTTTATAAAAGTGTAAATGATGCTAAAACACACGGCGGAGCTGACGCAAGCAAGGAATGCTTTCCACTATAAACAGCAAGAGAAGGGTGTAGGGACTTTTCTATTTGAAGTAAAACTATTATATTTTTACATTGTTTAAATGTATGTTTTCGCAGACAAAGTAAAGTCAACTTGTCCTGGCCCTATAGTATATCTGCTAAAGGAGAAAATATGCAGCCCAGCAAGTTTTCCCTCCTACCTTTCTTTTCAGGCAAGTAATAAATCTTGAGTGAAAAAGTCACTGTGCTCTTCAGCTGTCACCACTAAGATTTTGTTTTTTAAAACCACAGCAGCCTTAAGGCTGATTTACTGCTCAGCCCTCCACACTCTGACAATCGAATAGTTGGAAACAAAAATCACTTTTGCACACCTGGAAATATTTTATTTGCTGTGCTCATGAGAAAACAAAGTTTTCATCTGTGAGGAAGGAGGTGGGGGGTAAGGGAAGGGAGAGAGGGAGATTCAGGTGAATCTTAAAACTCAGTTCTTGACTTAGATACAAATATATATCCCCAAAACTACACCTGGTAGACACTCCAGTTTGGCAGGTGAAAAAAACATGTAAAAAGTTTTCAATAATTTAATTTCATTATTTTGCTATTCTTTTTTTAAAACTAAAGGTGATAAATTTCTGATCACCCTGAAGTGTAAAGACCTGATATTAATTAAGGCAAAATTTAACACCTGAAAAACTTTCCAGAGCACCTCTTTGCCCCAGTCAGAGTTGCAGGTTTACAAAAATTAAGACGAAAAACTCAAACACATACTAGACAAAACAAATGGATGGAAAATGTGATGGTGCCAAAATTGTGAAAGTATTTCAGAATATCAGATCCTCTTTTCAATGTCATGTAGTTTGATACAATTTTTCCCTAAAGCTTCATTTTCTGAAAATTTATTATATGCTCCAGAACAGTCTTGTCTTCAAAAGAAATCCCACATCTTCTGTTATTTCAAAGAGCCATACTTGCACCTGGGCAAGATGATGTCAGCGCTCTAGGTGCTGGCTGACTGAAAAGGAGACCCACAAAATGTCACTCCCTGCTTTTAATCCCAGGGTTTTCCAAGAATATGAGGAGTGTCCTTGACAAGCAGTGAGACATTCCAGCATTTTAAAGCAAAAAAAAAAAAAAAAAAAAAAAAATAAATGGTTCAGCAGTGTGGAGAGACGTGGTGATTGGATTCCCATGCTTGGATTCCTACTCCCAAATACGGCACCACAAGAACACAAGAGGTGGGAAAGTTCAATCTTCCTGCACCATTTCCTTCTGAAATGCACCCAGTCTTGGGTCCCCTGTCCTCCAAATCTGGATGAAAACTGCACTGCTGAGAAATGGCAGCAAACCGATGCCCCTCTCCTTACTCTGCTCACTCCCTGCCATGCAAGGCACACGATGGAATATGTGGCTTCTACACACAACATTTGGGAAAACTGCAATCCTACCCAGCAATAACCTTCTGTGAGATGTACCTGGGCAAAACAGAAACCACAAACAGGCGAATATGTAAACAGGAGAACAGAATATATTGATATATCTTAACTGAGGTAAGATGGTGCTGCTGCATCACCTGCTCTGTAACAGCACATGCACATTTCCAGACAGTAACGAATAAATGTGCAGGGTTCTTTCCTATTCCCTTGAACTTGTAAAACTGAAAACTTAAATATTTGAATTTCTTCCATGAGCCTTCAGAAAGGGTGAACTTTGATGTTTTTAAAGAGGAAAGATTATTCACTTTTGCTGCAGGCAAGAAATTATAACTTCTTTGCTGATTCTGCCAAATGATTCTATCACACATTTTATTTTTTATTTTCATCAAAACAAGCCACTTTAAATTAAGACTGTCCCATAACTACACAGTAATCACCATTTTGAGGGGCAGATCAATTTGATAAACCTCTGCTTGATTTCTCAAGGAGCCCAGAGGACTCCTTCAAATCCAACTGAACCGGGGGGAAGAGAGCTTGATTCCCTTTCCTCACATTGGCAGTTGCTAGGAAGAATATCAGCTGCAGTTCTGTTTTATTTTGTTCATGCAACCAGAACAGAAAACTCAGTGTTATCCACGTGACTCTTAAACTAAATAAGCTGAATTCAAAGCCAGTGGTTAATAGAATGAAGTCGTCAAAGCTTACATAAGGAGCGGCAAAACCTGCAGGTGATGGAAGAGGAAAAAAGTAAGGAGGAAGACTAGGAAGCAGGAAGTTTTTTAAAAGCAAAATAAACATGCAAAAGGAGGCAGGAAAAATCCCTTGTGCCAGCACAACATGCAAAATACACGTTTTTATAGCAACAAGCGGGATGGCTGGAAATGGGGAGCCAAGCACTGCCCTCCCGTGCTAACAAAGCATTTGTAAAGGTTCAGCTCCTCGGTATTCTGGTACCAGGACAGCTTCCAGTTTCAATTACGCCACCAACGCAGACAAAATCCAGACCATCATCAATCTGGAGACAATGGGCAACGCTGACAGCACAGCTTCCCATTCATCTTCATTTGTCCTATCACATCCTGTCATTCTTATGCAAATAGCATCTCTGAGGATACATCTTTTCTGCACCCCCAGATAAGGAGCGGGGAAGCTGTCAGGAGGCACTAGGATGTCATCCTGTACCACGGGCCAGCCCTTCACTCACTGCCTCGTGGTTTACATCACAGCTAAAGCGTTTGACATTCAAATCTGACCCAGCAGGAGGGAAAACCACGAGGTTTTCCATTGCTTCCTGTGCTAAAGCATTCACCCAGGTCCCCGGGGGTCTGACAGTCTCCCTTTTTTCCCCTGAAACACTGCTTAAGAGGGGGGAGGGAAAAAAAAAATGTGCTTGGGTAGGTAAGGATACCAATTCACCCTGCTCACATTAAGAAGGGAGCCCAGTACTAAAAGACCAGGAAAAGAGAAAGGAAAAATCAGACAAACAAATCTTGATGAGTTGGTTTAGGTTTTCTTCCATGGAAACCTGTCACAGCACACCTGAAAATCTGTTATGTCCAGACAGAAGGTTTCATTCCCAGCTGAGCAATTTATACACAAGGCTCAAAAAGTTTTGTGTGGGCATGAGTGATCTCTCATTAGGACAAGTGATGCATAGGAAAATACAAACAGGCTTTGAATCATAAGCAGCTCCATAAAGTTACTGCTACATATTTGAGGCATGAAAAATCACTCCAGAGTGGCTAAGTCACCAAAACCAAAGGGCAGTTTTTCTAGTTATTGCTCATCAATTGTGCTTATAGAATGAAGAAGAAAAGGAAAGATTTTACTATTATTACTGACTCAGAGTGTTTTGTTTCTGTATCACTTTCAAAGAATGTTCAGAACATCTTGTTCCAGAATATTTCCTTCCAAGAGAAATCACTTTCTGTACCATACATGGTTGAAAACAGTACGTGCTGCGTTTGTATTCTTACAGAAAACAGAAACTATTCCAAAGCCTTTCCAGCATCACATGAATGAGATGCAAAGTAGCTGAGGCACAAACACGAGCCACAACTTTAGGATGCAATAATATTTCAATGCAATCGTGGCATCTCAGAGAAATAAGTTATTAACAGGCATCTGTGACAAGTCCAAACAAGTCTCCCATTACACATAACTTTATACAAAGTCTGACTCAAATCTCTTCACTCTCTGAAAGCAACTGAGGTGTTTGCAGGGAAAATGAAGTCTGCACTAGCTCTGGGGAATACCCTTACATTTGATATCCCCACGTGCTGTTTGCAAATTACAAGAGATTAATCATCACATCATTGTCAGTTAAGCAGGAGCCACATAAATTAAAATGCTGGTTGTTACCAATTTTGCAGGCATAAAAACCTTAGAAAACACACATTCCTCAAGCATTTCTTGCTTTGAAAAGCTGAAGAATAGTCACAAAAAAGTGTTCCAGATGTTTTCCCAGACCTTGGAAGTGGAGAACAGAAACTGCATTGCACTTTTATACCACATATAAAAGCCATACCTTTAAAAATTACTGTATAGTCACATACATTCCTATGAAAACAGGACACCCAGTTATTGTCATGTAACTATTTCCACATAAAAGATTAATTTAACAAATTCTTACCTTCTCAAAGGAATCACCAGTTGCAGAGTAAACTAAGAGCCCCCCCCCGAAAGATTTCCCATTAGTGAAGTACAAATTCTTTCTGTTGTTGTTGTCCTTCTCCCAGGGGAAGGAAAAATTACAACTCAAGCACTGCAAATATTGCACAGAGCCAGGTGAAGATTGCAGGAGAAGATGGTGGCCTGGTACAGCCTGTCTAGTCTGCAGAACAAAACTCTCTTCTTCACTCTTTAAAGTTCACCTCTCCCATGAAATTCACATGTACAGAAGGCATTACAGTTTTATGCATCGTATGGAAATGAAAACTTTCATTCCCTGGCTAAGAGGTCTGGATTTGCATCTGGAGTGAGGCAGGTACACAACAAAGGGTCCTACCCTAAAATCCTCTCTATTGCTACCCTTAACTCAGAGCAGTTCTGTTCCAGTATTGCCAGGATTTCAAATAAAACCTAAAACCAAATAAAACCCTGGAGGAACCCAGGAAAGAGGAGAATGACAGAGAACTCAATTCCCAAGTGGGGATGGAGACAACACAGCAGAATGTTGTACTGACTCCAAAGGAAACTTCCCTGCTGTTCAACAATCAGAATGTTTTCAAATTCAGCTTAGTCTTACACCAAAGAACAGCCACCAAAATAACCCAAAATCAATTTGACAAAAGTGAAACCTTGAAAGTTTCAATCTTGCACAAGCACACTTGTCACTGATGAGTTTCATTATTTTTTACTTGAACTTTTTGCTAGCTCTGCTTGGCCACGGCAGGCTCACAGATAAATGTACAAGTAAGCTCTGAGTACTGGCTTCCTTCAGTTCAACAGGGGAGAGGCTATGTTCTGGAACCAAAATGCAAGTTTTTTTCCTCAAGACTTCACGTGCATACAAACCATACCTTAAACATATGCATTTCACGTGTATTTGTACCTGAATGCCCCAAGACAAATAGAAAAGACTTTCCAAAAACAGCTCAGAACGTGAGAATTATTTAAGAAACTTATAAGGAACTCTGAAAATATAATAAAAACTTCATTCATTAACGTGTCATCAAATTCATTAATATTGTGAAGGCAAGAAGCTGTGGAATAAAAAAACCTAACCAACAGTACAAATCATATCTTAAAGGAAATCACTTCAGACTGATCCATCTACTGCACTTAGCTGTGAGAAGACACAGCAGTGGTAAACGGGTTTAAAGTAGATTTTCTAGAGGGCTGCTGGGCTGGGTTTGTGTTTGGAGGTTTTCGGCAGTGTTACAACCCTCTCAATTTTACCAACTTGAAATGTTCTTGTCACACCAGCAGGGCTGCCATGGGATTTGAGGAGAAATTTCCTTGTTTACAGTAGGAAACTGAATTGCTGAGACACTTAATCCTTGAAAGGAAGTAACTCATGAAAGCAGCAAACTCCTGCATAAACAAACACAACAGAAGCAAAAACCACAGCAGCACTTGGACAGAAATGTTGCTGCACAAGTTCAATGAGCTGGACTTAGGGAAAACTTCTTCTAGGAAACAGATATTTAAGGCAACCATAAAACAGTTTTTGTCCTGTTAAAAATCCCGTAAGGGAGGGGAGGGAAAGGGAGGGACAGGAACCATTCCTCTGCCTCGTGAACTTCTACTCTTCATCATTACACTGATCAGACAAGAGTTAGGAGAGGAAAAGAGGATGGAATGATACCAAAACCTGCTCTTTTCAAGAGTGCCAGGATACAGCCAGTGCATCATTTGTACCTTGTCTATCATGTCTGGTCTGTTGGTAGCTGCCAGAATGGTCACGTCCTTCAGCTGCTCTATCCCATCCATCTCCGTCAGCAGCTGAGCCAAGACACGGGCTGCTACGTTCCCAGCACCTGAAGAGCTGATTTACAGAAGAAATTAACAAGTCAAAGCGTTATCCTTCCCAGAAACGGGAGAAAGGAAAAGATACATTATTATTCTTTCCAATTTATAGGGATGCATCTTTCTGCCTCAATTCTTCATCATATTTATTTTCACCTTCGACCTCTGAAACAGCGTCAGTGATATAAAGTGAATAAAACCAAACCAGAGAATTTGAGTTTCATAGGTTTTCTTGATATTCAGCAAAGCAACTGAGATTTAGGGCTTTTTTTAACTTATTGCCCTGCTATGAGGGTTGTAAAGAATTTAGCACAACGCAGGTATCTGGAATAAACATTTTTTAAGAAAACTGAATTCACGCAGCTTCTTTACTAGCTAGACAAAATTTCATTTTTAGCAGCATTCAAGTGAGAGCTTACTCCACCCTGTGCAGTATAAAAAATTAGGCAGTTATGTGTTTTGCAGAGTTGCTCTACATTTTTATATTCTCTCCATCACAGAATAAATTGAGTGTTGACCAACTGCCTCATAATGGCATTGTCAGTCCTTTAACTCAGTTCATTTTCCAGATACCAGGGAAAAAACCCAACACTGAAAAAACTGAAAACTCCAGTTTTGAAATCACCAGTATGTGAAAAACCTAAGCAGACAAGCTTAAAGTGTTCCCTCTGCTGAGAAGGGGCAGGGAAACTGAAGCAGGCTAGGGACAGCTGGAGATTGTACCAAAAACGTGAGTTTCATCCTCCTCTGCCAAAAGTTCTCTTTAATGTTTCTACAGATAAAAAGGCATCTACACACACAGAACTGCAGCACAATCATCCTGATGCTCTCGCTTTTCCAAAAATAAAAGTATTAAATATACTAAAAGGCAAGTGCTCTGATTATTCTCATCAGAGAGTGTACAAATACAGTTGTACAGTAATTATACACATCTATTGCTGCAGCACTGCCACCACCACCACAGATGTCCCAGAGCCAAAGCAATGGCTCCATCACCGCTGTACAGCTCCAAATAAATCCCCTAACTTTCCTATCCTACAACTGGTTCTGCAATTTTCCTGAGCAATACAGTGAACTTATCACACCCAGTCTGGAAAACATCTTTAAGGAGCTATAATAAATGTTGGCCAAGAGAGTAAAATATTTAGGTTGCTAAGAAATATTAGAGAGGGGACTTGGGTTAGCTGGTCGTCAGCTTTTGGGGTTTCTGCAGCCACACTGGAAATTCCCAAGCCATATTTGAGCACTTGAACGTGCTCCTGGGTCAGGGTCCCACTGACTTAGAGAGGGCTGAGCGTGATAAAACACTTCAGGTGTTGGACATGGATAGCAAATGCTTTTGGAAAGACACACAGCTTAAAGGAAATTAAAATCAACTTTGTAACATTAGCTAGTCTCAGTAGGGATCCAGGCCTCCCATCTTGCATGAGTTTCAATTTTACGCCACTTTATACACAATAGACCCAGCAAAAGAAAATGCTAAGCCAAGGAAAAAAAATAACTGTAGAACTGGGACAAAATGTTGAAGTTATATGAGATGATCTGAAGCTAGAAGATTTTGGAGGAGATGCTAAACTTTTTTGTTTCCTTAAAAGAAAAAAAAAAAAGAAAAGAAATATTTATTTTTAGAGAGAGGTGGCTAGAACGGATATTATATCTTTCCCCAATATAAACATTCCTCTTACAAGCTTAAAACTGAAAAAAAACCCCAAAAAAACCCAAACCCTCAACACATTAAAGAAGTGTTTATTCTAAGGAAAATCCCCACAGGGGAATGCACATTGCAAAGACTTCCAGACTTCCATGCAGTTAGGGCATCAGCAAAAAACTGCACTGAGGCAATCACTCACTGATGGTATAACCCAGCTCAAACAACAGCAGGGCATTATTAGGGCCTTCATTATTATCTCCTAAAAGTGAAGTGAACAATTTTAAGTCCATGTATGCAAAAAAATAACAGTATCAAAACTAGTATCGAGTGAGGAAGGGCCTGGCTCCTACAACAGCACAAATTTCTAATGTCAGTGCTTTTCTTTACATCCTTCACTAAACTACCCCACCGTTTTAGCACAGCCCACAATAAATTAGCTTTTGGCTGATCAGCACAGCCTATAAAAACCCCAGGCAGGCAGAGGGAGAGATCTCTTCCCCAGCTGCTGGGAGCCACGGTGTGCCCCTGCTGCCCGAGCCCTTCATTCCAGGGCTGACACGCAAGGATGCTGTTTTCCATCTTCCCCAGGTTTCCCAGCAGGGCTTCCAAATTAACACAGGCAACGGGGTTTTGACGCAAGCAGCAGCCAGAGAAACAAACTGTGCTTAACCCTCCAGTCCAACTTGCAGCCCAGGGGCTGCCTCGGCCCCCCCTGCCTCCACCTGACCTCCACGCGTTGATGTCATCTCGCCGCTGCCTGGAAATGGTCCTCCAAAGGCACGTCCTGGTACAAAGTAATTTCCTGTCAACACGCTCTGCCTGCAAATCCAGGCAGCCAGAGCTAAGCCCCTCACGTCAGCCACGCAGGGCCACGTGTGTGCACGCAGAAATACCTTCCCAATAAAACCCGGGTGGGCAAAGAGGAGCCTGCCTGAGAACTGCAGGCCGCTGAAATGAAATACGTTAGGCTACGTGCTGGGTTCATTTCTTGCCAACCCCACTTTATTTGCAATTTTTATTTGCAATCCTCAGTGAAGCTTTTAAAGGTGGAGAAGGTCGTTGCAGCAGTTAGAGACAGAAATCCTCCTCCGTGTGATATTCCTGCAAGCGTCCCACCAGTCTCAGACAAAGCCCCTGTGCACTCCTGCACTCAGCTCGACCACCAGAGAAGACTCCTGAAGCCTGTCAGGTTAGACTATCCACAGCAAATAAGAAGGACAAACCGCATCTTGGCATTTTACTTTGGCTAAAGGCATTCCCAATACACATTTTGGCAGAGTAAACCATGGATTCTACAGTCCATCAAAGACTCGCAATTAATCTGAATTAATTCTGCCTTTGTCTGATGGACCTGAGATCAGGAGCACAGGCTCCAAAACCAATACAGCAGGAGAGGGCTCTCCACAGCTTTTATTTCTATCTCCTCTGGCCTTAGCCAATGATTGTTCCAGCCAGCTGGATTCATGTATCAGTGGGCACTGAAATTTCCCTCTGGACACCTCAAACCACTCTCATACTTCTTCTAGGGGATATGAAAGCAACCACAGCCCGATCCTATCACTGCATCAAGGAGTACATGCAGTTCACTAGCTTATACACATCTTCAAGCCAGGAAGATTTTGTTTCCAGACATAACCAGATGCATGAAATCACATTTAAATCTGTTACCCTTCCTGCTATAGGCGAGGTTTTTTTGACAGCAACTCCTTGTTTTGTACATTTTTATTTATTTAATTTCCTTTCCTCCCCCCACCCACCCATTTTTCTAACAGATTTTTTAATATTTGAAAACTAAAAACAGTCTGAGAATGCAGTCACTGTGGTTTCACCCCATGATGAAATTTGGGAAGCATTGCCACTGCGAGCTAAAGCAAGCCTATATTTGCATCACCTGACCATCTAGAGCACTTCTGAAAAAATACTCATTTCACTGGCTTTCCAACACCAGATATCATTTTCACTGAAAATCGTATTTAAGTCTGCACCACCACTTAAATCTCATGAAGGAGAACCAGTGACTCTCCATCCCACCACTGACTTCAAGGACACTGAAGCCTGTGGGAGCACTTGGGCTTCAGAATCAGCACCTTAATTTAATTACACTGCTGAACTGTAGATGTGGAGATGCAGGGAATCTTCACACGAGAACATTTTGAGAGCTGTTAGCTGCAAAAGCAGGAGGAAGCCTGGGAGGAGCCTTCTGCACAGCTGCCCCTACCCCAGGCAGAGCTGGGAGCTCAGAGACCTCAGGAGAAGTTATCCAGGATAAATTACTGCAGATACAAAGCTGTAATGCAGGTTTGGTGACGGGGGAGTCCAGCCCACCTTCTCTTCCAAAACACCCCATCAGGAAAGATTTACACAGGGATAAAAACTGGCTTTATTATTTTTCCCCCCCAAAACAAAAGAACCGCGACCATAATTAAAATTTATGGGTTTTAAAAATACTTGTGGATGCGGAATCATCTCAAATAACCCTTTCACTGAAACCTCTGGAAATAATTTCATATCAAAACAAGTGTAAAATTCATGGACATGATAAAATGCTCAGTACCAAAAAAACTTGAACAGGTTGAAATAGACCCTCCTGGCAGGACTCTTCCCCCTCGCTGTGAACTAGGGAAGTAAAAGGTCCCTGAAATACAGAAGTGCCCTGCCAGCAGACTGCCCCACCAGAGCCTGAAGGATTTTTATTGAGTCTGCCATTTGTGTCAGGCTTTGCAGGGGGAACCTGTCGGCAAGGAGCACCTGCCAAGCCTGGCTTTTCCATCCAGCTGCTGCCACTGTAATGAACTCTTACACTCTTTTATTGCTCCCCCTCACAAGCTCAGGTGAAACATTCCTTTGGCGGGCTCAGGTTTTCCTCAGCACTTGAGAAATTTCAAAATTATCTAGTCCAATAGCATAAACAGAAAGACAATCACTGCAGCATGGTCCCAGATATCAAATTTTGTGCAAAAATCCCAATACTGGAGCATTCTGTCCTGCAGAATGGACACTGCCATGCCAGTCAGGAAAAGAAGGCTTGTCCAATATCAGAACACTGGGCCAAATTTACTTTTGTAAATGTTATATCACGTGAGTGGCACAACTTCAATGGCTGTTATTCACAGTGCTACAGATACTACAGGCTTGGATGTTGTAAAAAAAGCCTGAGAACAAAATACAGCATGCAAATCTTTGACATTATCACTTAAATACTGTTATTATTAATGCATTTAATATTATCACTTAAAGCTTCACCACCTTCATTGAAGAACTGTCATTTAATTTCCTATTCACTAAAAAAAAACCAAAAAACAACAAATCTCAAAACACAAGTACATGAGACTAGTAGGCAAGACTCTCCAGTGCTCAGACAAGAAACATTCCCCATGACAGAGAATGTTCCTGCCTGTGTGATCAGGAAAACCCTGCAAGAAGATGATACTAAACCCTTCCCTCCATCAGCACCCTACAATTAGATGCAGTTGGATTCTGTTCATTACCCACTACATTGTTTCATATCTTCCCCGTTTACTCAAGCACAAAATTCAAGTGGCACAGAAGGAAAATATCCAGAGGAAACCTAGGCAAAGTCTGGGAAATTCAGTCTGGGTAGGATATTTATCTTCATGGTCCCCTCCATGCCAAAATGATGTTTTGCCAACTGTCGACTCACCGATTAAATGCCCTTCGTGTAATTTGGTTTTCAAGGCATTAGAAGAGCACAGAAAAATAAAACAACTCCGAGTATGCTTCGAGTGGTCTCCAGCTTGCAAGGAAGCTTTGCTAAAAAGATGATGAGCTTTGCTCAGCTGTCAGCAGGTGACTTTGAAACAATTGGCCTGCAGACACATCCTAATTCCCCTTCACCACTGTGCAAGCAGCCTCTTCTACTCGCCTCCACTGCTCATTATTGCAGCTTTAAAAGTTAATGAAGTAGGCCCAGAAAAGCGAAACACAATGAAAGGAGAGAAAAGGAGGAAAGGAGGCAGCTGGAGGCAGGTTTGGAATCAACAGGCTTTCTTCCAGAGGGCTTTCCCCAAGCACATCTCCAAAGGCCCGAGTGCTGCGTGGGGCTCCATCGGCCACGTCCATCTGCTCGCAGCTCCTTCCAGAAGCACATCCATGAAAGGCTGGCATTAGCCCACGCCTCCAGCTGGCCCTGGCACCGGCTGGCTGGCACCAGAAGGATGCTAATATCATGAGATCTCCTAGTCTAACACTGATGTTGCTTTTTTTAAAAAAAAAAAAAAGGCCAAGCAAACACACACCTGAGGCGCAGTAAATTTCCCACTTCCTTTCATTCTGTTTTTCTCAGCATTTCTCCTCTGTGCATTCCTGGAAGTTGATCAAGTTTCAACTTGTAATCAATCACATCTACCAGGCAAGAAAGCACAGTGTAAGTCTGTAAGTATTTTAGACCTAGAAGTAACTAACTAGACTGGATTTCATTTCATTACAACAATATTTATGTATAATAGGTTGACTGTTTATAAATTTGAGTTACAATTATGTTCTTCCTGCATATCATTAAAATGATGACTTCAAGAAAAGGGCTTATGGGTCCAGTCCTGCTTTCACTGCTGTCAATGGAAGTCTATTGACTTCAAATACCCAAATTATAATGCAGGCTGGGAAGTTACAACTTATTGGGGTTTGTACACAAAAAGAAAGAAGCAGAGATACAAAGCCAAGTTGTGATAAAGGATTCTTGGTAGCCAAAAACACTAAACAAGTTTACTTTAAAATTACAGGGACTGCAGACACTTACTGTATACACACACAAACTATGGGTAATACTATTGGTTAAAATTGCTCTTCCAAAACCAATTACAAGCTTTACTGTACAATAAAATTATTTCAAAACCACTCCTTGCTAGGCCTAAAATAAAAAGCTGGCACTAGGCATGCGGCTTTTTTCCACATGCAGTATTTGCTTGGATACCAAATTTCAAATCTTTAAAGAATTCATACAGCAGTCACAAAAGTTTTGAGTGCCTCAATTCTCCATCATGTGCAAACACAGCTCAGATATCTCAGGGAATCCCCTAATTCAGGGACACCAGTACCAACAGAGGCCAGAAACACAAAGATTTTTGTCTGAGCCGATCAAGAATTGAGTCCCTCACAGCAATCATGGCAGAGGGAAAACTCCATTTCTTCCAGGTATACTTTATTCATGTTCTTCTATCTTTGCATGAGAAATATTAGGGGGACAACGCTTCTCCAGCTGCAGTACTGCTAATTTACCCTGTGCAAGGATAAATTGTGTGGATTTCTGCCAAGAGCCTTTCTCTTTTGCTGTATCCCCACAGAATCCAGCCCGGGGGTTCCATTACTGACCTCCTTCAATGACAGACGCTGCCCATTGCAAAAGGGACTAAAATTACAACACAGGCACGAAAATACAACGACAAGTTCGAGGGTAGAGGATAAATAAATGTGAGCTGAAATATCCCAGAAAGAAATCTGGGTTTAAAGAGAGATTTTTCACTGTTCAAGGCAGAGGTGGGACACTACAGAGGAGAAGCTGCTGTTCCTCACAGGTTCTTGTAAAAGCCTGAGAGCCTCAAAACTTGAGACTGCAAAGATTTTAATACCTGAAGTACAAACAGTGCGTCTTTCAGTGGTTCTGACTATTTTAAATTGTGGCTTAGGAATCAATCTACCCTCCCCTCAGCATACAGGATAACATATTTTCCCAAAAAAATTATCATCATATGCTGTGGTTTCAGAGGACTGGTACCAAAGTCCCTTTACTTTGTCACTTCTACCCTCACTCTGAAGAGGTCAGCAACATTCATCTCCCAACTTTTGGCCCTCACAAGTCTGACTTGGTCCCTTGTCTGTCCTTTTTTTCCTCCCCCTTGGAAAATTGAATTTATCGGTGTCTTTTACAGCAGTCTGCAGCATTTCCCATCCTACGTTACAGAAACTTACAGTTAGAGGGGAAATTCTTTGCTTCTGAAAAACAAGAAAAGGATGTCTCTTGCCGAAAAATCCTACTTATATAAACAACATCCCACTTCCAAAGCACAGAGATTTCTGAAGTTCAGCAAACAGACTGTCTGCACTGCATTTATGCAGACCCATGTTCATTCATCACTTTCAAGTCTAATTACCAAGCCATTTCCCTCTTGGCAACCCCTAATGGCCAGAAGAATTAGGTTTTACATGGTCAGGATACTGAGGGTAACAAATACCCATAACTCTTGGCAGCTGTGCAATTTGTAAAGCCTCCCAAGCTTTGTGCAGGCACGGGATTCCTTCAAGGCAAACTTTCCTGCTCACACTCTGCTGTGTCTGGACCAGTCTTTCTTACTTACTCGAACATCTCAACAGAAATCAGGAAGAGATGGAAAAATCCTCCACGAGCATTAGAAGCTCAGAGTAACAGAACAAAATGCAGAAGGGAACATACCTCTAAGTACTTCACCAGCACACTGGAAACTCAAGTCCATTCAGAATCACCCTCTCCATTTCTTGCATCAAGGATAACCAGATTTTTCTCTCAAGCAATTGCTCCTCACATTGAACTATTTTTTTTTAAGAGCTGCAGGATTATCTTTTCATAAACTGTCTTTAACGCTGGTATGTATCCAGCCCACATTCTTAATTCCTTGATTAATATGTATTAGTGTGTTGCCTACATGCAAAATAGGGAGGGTGTGAACAGACAAAAAAACCCAAAATAATCCAGGAGCTTAGTTGATATCAATAAAACATATGGAACTCCTAAGCAGGATGGATAAGAAACAACCCTTTCCAAATAAAACATTTTGATCATGAGCAATTTTGATGACTTCAAAGTATTATTAGTACCATTAATAAACACACAGATTTTTGTAAAACAAAACTGCTACACGAGACAGTTGCATTATGTAGCGTGCTAGATGCATCACAATTATGGAATGAATTATGGCTTGGGAATGTGGAATAAATAAAACACTGTGTCATAAATAAGTACAGCCACGGTGTTCGCCATGGTGTAATGGCTCGTGTAGTGACAGAATCCACCACCTGATGCAAAGGAGACGTTATTATGAATGGTCCAAACAAGAAAATTCCTTAGCTTTCCCTGTCTGCCTCTCTCTACACTCAGTTAATTACAAAGTCTATTCGTTCATATGTGCCTGCTGCTGAGAATTTGGGATTGCTTGGTAATCTCTACAGAAGGCTGGGAGCAAAACATTTGTGTTTTAAACCCACAAGCTTTAGTCAAATCTAAATAACGGGTTAATGAATGCTTGGCAGGACGCTTTGAAGAACAAAAGCATGAAGTGATTTACTCAAGGTTATTTCACATCATTATTTCTGATCAGAATTAGACACAAAATTACTCTCACAGCTTCACAGTTTCAGCTTCTCTGGATTTCTGGACACGCCCTGGTAGGATCAGGAGAGGTTGCCTACACAGGAGACATGGAATGTGACACATTCTGCACAAAGCATCCTAGCAAGGACTTAAAGCAAGAGGATTTCAACTCTCACAAAGCCGTAGCACAAGAGTGTTTTTCACTGCCAAGGCAAAGGAAACTAATTCAGCCAAGAGAGGGACTGGGGAGACAATATAAACAGGTGTTTCCTTGCAAGCTTCAGCCCAGTCAGTAACAGCACAGGAAATGGATCTCCAGAGGCCACAAATCCTTAGCATCTCCAGTGCATTTGCAAATTCCTACTGTGCAAAGCCAGCCTGTAAAAAAAGGCCCTTTCTAATAAGTGCCTTGTCTGGTTTCCTACACCATTTCATTTTCAGATCAATTTTATGAGAACTCTGCTACATATTTTACCTCCCATCTGGTTCAGATTTGACAATGAAATATTGGTGAGTCCCACCCTGTTCTTTTTAAAGCTCCAAAAACCAGATGTCTCCAGCCCAACACGACTGCAGCAGGTCACACCACATTCTTCAGCAAGCTGTGCCAGGCCTCCTACCCCCCAGAGACAGCAAGGTAAAATCAGGTTGTTTACTCCTAAAAACAAACTAACTCAACACATCCAGGGCACTGCGTGAAAAGACAGCTAAAAATGAATTATGGCTTAACCTTCCACCAGGTTTGATCTCGAAGAAGTGCTGGTCCTGAAAGCTGAACACATTAACAATTGCAGCAGGGCAATGATATTTTTTTCCCCCCTCCACTGGCTCGATTCAAGCAAAAAATTTTGCAATTTCTCTGTTGCTTCTGTGCACGGCACTTCTAGGAAGCTCACAAATTCCACGGCTGCACACGAGAAGGACTCTGAGGAAAACATCTTCAGTCACAGTTTGCATTTTCAACAGCAAGAATGTTCATTTCTTAGCAGCTTCACAGGGCAGCTCCATGCTTGTATGATGCCACCTCCTGTGGCACATAATAATTTATTTGTGTCACGGAAACATCAAAATGACACCTGCTATCCTTTCCTGAAGATACAAATGCCCTTCTTGCCATACAGAAGAATTTGCAGGGATGCTGAGGGAGCTTTTTTCCCCAGAAAAATGTTGACATTTTGATGTGCCTTTAAACAGGACTAATGCTTTCTAATGCACCAATCTAGTGGCTTTTCATGCAAAATAAAACAGGATAAAAGTATTTATTGCAACAGCAAATAGCAGTTACATTTATAAGGAGCTATGCCCCAAGAAAATCCACTTACAGAGCCTGTCAAATCTTAAATGCTGTAGTAGCAACTAAAAACTGCAATAATTCTGCTTCAGACATGAGCTAAGCATCTCTTGGAATCATCACAAAGCAGGACATTAAAATAAAAAATACTACTAGCTGTTTGCACAATAATTCCTTTTTAATGTCGCACATGAAAGGACACAAGTGTTGCCAAATCTTTTCATAAGGTTTTTCCCAGTCTGGCAAAATGTTTAAACACAGGTGTAAATTTAGGTACATGAGTATTCTCCTTGGAAATTTGTGTTATGTAGCTTATGATCATATTGTTTGCTTGATGGAAATGCCAAATTAGGCCAGGGCAACAACCCTGGGAAAAGAAAGAAGTTAAGTTACTGGAAATAAAAGGTAAAACCACAGAAAAGAGCCAAAGAGCATGAGAACCATTCCTGCTAATGAGATGAGAAAGCAGCAACTCCATCAGCTTACCTGTTTATGCCATGTTAAATAGGCTTGAGTAAAAGTCACACGTTACCCTTCCGTAAAAAGGCTGAAGATACTTAATAAAATAATTCTAGAAATAAATTTGTGATTGTACAGTGTAGGAGTAATTTATCAGGAAATAGTGTCTGTTATTTTTGTAACATGATTACTTACTTTCCCCTTTCAACTGCCAAGGCATCTATTTCATCAAAGAAAAGAATTGAAGGAGAAACTGCTCTGGCCTTCCTGAAGATCTACAAGAAACAACAATAAAATACCCACTTTTAAGGGATGGAAGCTGTTTCCAGTACTCTACCACCCCCTGAACACCTCAAGAGCTGCAGTGTCAAGACAGACATCAACCTGGCTTGTCTTAGGTTGTTTCTATTTTAAAACAGAATTTTTAATAATACAGGCCTGTATTAAAAGCTGCCAAATTTTAGAGATATCACTAGATCGATACAGGCGAAAGCTAAATGTCCCTGCTGCTTCATTTTCTTCTTTTCTCTTTTAAGCTTACACCAGAAAGTTTTTTCAGAAAGATGAATGGCAACCTTATAAGCAGAGAAGTATCTGAAAGCCAAGGAAGCTGAGTATCTAAGGTGATCCACAGCTTGCCCTTCCTCACCTCTCTCACTGCTCGTTCAGACTCACCAACGTATTTATTCATCAACTCGGGCCCCTGCAAAAGAGAAAATTAAAAAGCATGATACACTTGTATTCAAAATGACTCACCATCTGCCAGTGCTACACTGCTCACGCTCTGTTACAAGAAATTCAGAGATGTTGTCATTTTTAAGTCTTATGAGTGGATTTTTACTTAGCCTCTACCTGCACCAAGCTGTCTCCATTTATTTTAGTATATGTGCATGTTGTTAGTCCTCTCAACCTAATACTTTGCCAGTACCATCACAAAAAATTGAATTAGCAAACAAAAAACCCCAAAAGCTGTGAGGTTCTTAAAAGTACTCAACAACAGCACCAAGGGGCTGCAAATCAGCCAGAAGGGCAAATCCCAGTAAAGCACTTCCTCGCACTCCCAGCCTGCATCCTGTCCAAGCAAGCACCACAGCAGTGACTCAAACCAATCTTAAGAGCACTTCTCTGGAGCTGACACTGCAGGTGAGAGGCAAGAAGCTGCCCAGCAGCACACCTGAGAGCTATCCCTAGTGAGGAGGCTGTTCAGTGTCTGAAACTGGAGACCACAGGGTCGGCATTCCAGTCTTGAGCGAGTACTTACAATTATAAAAAGCAAAACAATGGCAAATTCTCAGAGTATTTTCTATTCTGCTGAATCCTGTAGGTCAGGCTGCTTAAATAATGCTTCCTCCTAACGAGCCTCAGCTTCTCCTGGGATTGGTAATGACTTCAACCTGGTTTGCACCAGCAGCCACAAACGAGGATCATTATCTGCTGCTCTGCCCGAAGAGGGCCAGGGGCTCCAACCTGTTTTCCAGGCAACAACAAATGCTTTATCATTTCCCCAGAAGAAACCCCATCCTCCAGGGTCAGAAAGCTGAATCACCTCCTCCCAGCTGTGGGTGCCCTCAGGTAACTCTCAGCCCAGAGCACAGGGCAGCTCTAACAGCACGTATGTCACATAGAATGTGTGGCACACACAGATTTGTGCACTGGCAGTGACAGAGCCTCTGATGGGACCATCTGGACTCTGTTCCCAGGTCGGTGGAACACAGATTCATCCCTCTAGAAATGCAGCACACTGAATTTTGCAGGCTCCCCTCTCCATGCTCATGTTCATGCCTGCACTAACTGACTTTACCTTGACACTGGAAAACACCTGTGCATCCAGAAATAGACAACATTTTTATTTATTCCTTTTCAAAGAGTTGTCCCTTATCCATAGGAGCAGGTGAGACAGTGCAGCAGCCAGACCTAGAGCACCATACAGGCCAAAGCCACACTGCAAGGGTTGGTAGGGCCAGGACTGTGTGCCTGGCCTCTAGGAAAGGTAAATTACACAATCAGCATTGTTTTCTTTCAGCAACACCCACCCTTAAAGCAACTGCTGTGGTAGTTAAAGCATCACCTGGAGGCCTTCAATGACTGCAAAATTGGAGCCTGGTGGGTACCAGTGTGGAAACAGAATTATTCAGACACAAAACTGAGGAATGCAGGGAAGGCAGAAAGGAAAAATGAGGTGAGAGAAACAAAAAAACAGGTGAGAGGGAGAAGCACAAAGCCTTTTGCTACTACTGACAGTGGCCACGAGGAGCGTGCAGCAATTAGTGAGGGGCAGAGTGCAGCCCTGGCCCCTTCATGCCCTTATTCCCATAAGGAATCTTCATTCACATCCATATCCCCATGGAAACCAACATCACACACATCACTGCCAGCTCCAAGGACTTGTGCTCCTCTCCTATGACCCAGCATCAAACAACCTGACGTTTTCTTTTGTCTCAGAAAAAAAATAAATAAGAAAATTAAACCCAAAACTACTCTATTTGAGCTTTAAGGTACAATATAATTTCAGATGCTTGTAGTTTTATCTTTAATTAAGCATTAAAATATGATGATGGCAACATCAAAGCAATAAATACCATTTAAAGCATTTCAAAGAGAATCATTTTGAATGCAACCTCTTGCTGTAAGCGTTGACAAAAATGAAGCTTTTCTCCATTTTTCCTCTTCTTGAAGCAGCAACTGCAGGTGAAAGACCACTACACCGTGCCTCTGTGGAGAATTTTCATGGAAATGGGTTTGGAAGTCTCCTAGTTCACCCTTCCCAAGGGGTACCAGAACTGCATTTGAGCGCCACTGTTTTCACTGCAAGCAGCTGAGAGTCCTTATTGTCCGTGGCAAGAAAAGAAAAGGCTCCAAAGTAAGACAAAGCACGCGCAGGAGAGGAGGAATTTCTGTACAATTCAATCGTGCAAACACTGAAAACCACAACACACAAACTAGAAATGTTCAAAGCAGCTGGTGGGTAGCAATGAACTGGGCGAGCTCTGGTCCCAGCTGAGCTGAGCCTCTGCCTTACCCTGTCTGCACCTGTGCTGTCCCTAAGCTCACACTGAGGGCAGCTCTCATTTGAACAATAAGTGGCTTCTTTGAAAAATGAAGCCATTTGAAAAATGGCTTCTTTGGAGGCCACTGAAGAAATACCAGGAGAGCTTTTTTTTTTTTTTTAATTTTATTTTTCAGTGCTTTTCTAAATGCTTTAAAAATCAAATGACATGAGCTTGACTTAGAAAGCTGACATCTGTTGAAAGATCATTTCTGGCCAAGGGGTGAGCATGAGGATTCTTTTAAAAGCTTTTTATAGCTGTTGATAGACTGATCAAGAGGCGCTAGTAAAAAACAGGCCAGTTTAATGCTGCACAGCTCTGTTCTCATCTGCAACAACTCATCTTCCATACAAACAGACAGGAAGAAATAAAACCTGTTTCTTGTGGTCATTTGCACAGGGACTCCAAAACCAGCAAAAGATCTGGAGCAGAAAATTGGCAGCAGCAGCTGTAGCTCAGCCATGCATATAAGCATTTGTGAGCTAGAGTCCAGACTGACATTTAAAAATCTGCCAATTCAGGCCCACTGGATTCTGCTGAGGTTTCTTTATTCAGCCTCAAAGTAGAGAGAATTTCCAGGCATGCTCTGCTTAAAGACTATTCCATCCTTATTTGCAAGACATATCCCCGTGTATCATGAAACCTTCTACTTGCTCATGGTCTGGATGGGATGAATTTGAATTTATTATTTTATTGTAATTAAAATAAAAGATGATTCCTTACATTTAAAATACTATCACATTCAACTCTTGAAAGATTAACTGCACAAAAGATAAAATCCCTGTATACATGCAGCAACATGAGCTAAGCTTGTGCACACGTGGTTTTGACAGAAGTTCTCAGAGCATTTTCAAACTGCAAGAGGGACATCTGCTATCCCTGAAGTTAAAGGGTGTCAGTCATTTTTCTGAGCAGGCTTAAGACCACTTGCAGATTTTTTTTCCACCACTTGGATAGGAAATTTAGTCAGTGACTTCTTTCATATACATATATATTTTTTTAAATTATTATTTATTTATTTTATTTTATTCTTTTGACAATCAGGCAAGTTATGCACTTTGGCTTTCTGACTCACACAGGCTCAGCTCCAGATGTCTCCAGCACACAGCTCAGTCTAGACCCTTCAGAAATACCAGGATAACCTCACAGTACAGGTTCTGGGCTCTCACACAGACACATTAAACTGTGTTAGCCACAGAGTACAATTCCTATGTTCTGAAAATCCAACTAGATGGTTTATATCACACCCAACAGACCACTGCTCTAGGTTATTACTACAAGACAATGCACAATTCCTTCTTTTCCATAGTCAAAGAAGAAATGATCAAACAGATATTAAAGTATCATGATTAATATTTAATTTCAAATGATGTCTCTAGAAACTGAGCTCTGTATTGTGAATCTCAGAAATTAATTAAAAAAAAAAAAAAAAAAAAGAAGGCAAATTATTTTTCAACAGTCCCCGAGGTGTTCCTGGGGCAGTGTTCAGTGCCCACATTCCCACTGGTATCTGAGTCAGACATTCACACAAACGGATTTAAGGGGCAGACAGACATTCACCTCTCAGCTGCCAGGTGCTAATTTCTCTTAAGACTGCACGAGAAGCTCAGACATCAAGCTCAGAGGAGCCAAGCTGGACCCAATACACCCTTCACACTGTTAAAACCAGCATCTTTTTTTAATTCTTTCCAGTTTTGCCACCGCAGGTGAGAGAGTCCCTGAATCACAACCACACCTGGGTTGGAGGAGTCCTTAAAGATCATTTCATTCCAACCTCCACGCCACGGGCAGGGACACCTTCCACCACACCAGGCTGCTCAGAGCCTCACCCAACCTGGCCTTGAAGAACTCCAAGCCCCTCTCCGTCTTTCTTGTAGGCTGTGTTCAAGCTCTGGAAGGCCACCATTAGGTCACTCCTAAGCCTCCTCTTCTCCAGATTGAACAGCTCCAGTTCTCTCAGCCTTATGCTCTGCTCTAACAACACTGAAGAGTCTCAGGAATCAGTTACTGAGTCCTTTGGCACTGTCATCTCCAAGGCAAAATGCTACTCCATCCCTCCCACAGTCCAGCCAAAGCAGCACATGACTCAGGGCAGCTGCGGGGAAGCGAGTAAATAAGATAAATCCTGAGACTTCCTTTCTTTTAACAGTAAGGTTCTTTCTGAGGCAGAGGCTGGACGTGGGTGATTTGGTAATTGGTCACGCCGCACAGAAAAATATTTGCTCAGAAAATGCTATTTGCTCATTAAGGATAAAGCCTGCTTCTTCTCTTTCAGGGCTGCTTAAAGATTTCATCTGCATCACTCCCAGCTTCCAAGCACAAGGCTGAGCACCATGCACCCTTTTAATCACTTCCTCTCCCTCTGCCCTGCATTCCAGAGGACCTTAAAAACTTGTTGACACCTGTCTGGGGTTTGAAAAACTTCCATTCCAGCAGGTGCTCCTGGGCTCCAAAGTATTTAAGGGAACAAACTGGCAAAACCCTGCAGTGAAATTGCTACAAGCAGCGGAGTCAGACTGTTGCAAAGGCAACTAATAATATCCAATTTTCTCCATTGCCATGCCTCAGAGCCCACGTGTTTGCCATTTGCCTTGACCAGCAAACTCTGAGACAATCTTTTGAGGCTTCTTCCCACAAGACAGGAGCCAGGACTTGCACTGCAGAATGAACTGACTGGAAACATTGAATTACACTCACTGCATGCACCAGTGCCTCCGGAGTGCCTTTGGCATCGTCAGGGCAGGATCAAAAATCACACAGCAAAACTACACTCCGTGAGCCACCCCTGCTTGCAAAACCTTTTTGCTGAGACTTCACACCTCCAGCAACGCTCCATTCCTCCACTGATAACTTGAAGAGAGAAAGAGAAATCAACTAATGCTAATAAAAGTTAAATTTGCAAGGTAATTGAGAAAGGACAGAGAAACAGAGATGGGGACTTGATTTAACCATTTTCTGTCTGTATATTCACTTTTGGTAAGCTTATGGTAAGAATGGATGAATTTTTTGTTTTAATTTTTAGTTGAGTAAAATATGCAAAGAGCTTCAGGATTAAAAGAGCTCATTTAAGTATCTCAGCTTGCTATCCCTTGTAAAAAAGTCCACATTTTCGAATGGAGTTATTTTTACTATCTCTTAATTAATTAACAGGTTACTGTAGATCTGTTTAGAAATGTTATCAGATGTTTGCCAAAATTCCTCATCATGCTTCTGCATTTTTCATCCTAAATGCCTTGCTTATAATGCTTCTTACAGTCACCAAGCTTACTTATTTCAGGCTTCTGCTCACTGGAATCCCCATCAAAAGGCTAAGCTATCTCCCCAAAACCCAGTGACAGTTCTTCACAAAGCAAAGCAGTCGACCTTTCCAAGCCTCATTAATCTGTTGGAGCTGCCACAGCCAAGAGCTGAAGGGAAAAGCAGAGGAAACTTGAATTGGAAAATATTTTGACATAATTGACCCAGATGACAAACTAAGCTTAAGCACATGTCAAGCACGGGGAGTGGTACAAAAGCATCAGCTGGGTGATACAGGAAGCTAAACCAAGCCAAGGTGAAGTCAGAGCCCTGGGAACAGTGTATATTTTTGTAATTACAGCTAATTGAAAAAAGAAAAGATTCCATCAGCCCAAGCTCTTAAGTAACAGCAAATAAAAAAGGAATACTTTTTTTTTTTTTTTAAATCACACAGTAGTTGGATCCCTAGCCAATGTTTCAAATAAAGTTTAAGAACAGTATAGTTGCCATCATCTGTACCAGTGGTTTGCTCAGTGCTGCCATCCTTAAACACTGGCAGCCATGGACACTGATGCCTTCTCTTACTGCCACAGGTGGCTTTGGTTTTCCTTGTTTTGTGTGGTGGGTTTCTTTTTCCAACTACTGCTTCGTCCTGTTTACAACAATTACTGAGCGTCACTTAGCTGAACTGCAAGGCATTTCACTTTTTAAAATTTAAGCTGGTTTTTGTCACTACCCCTAAGAGAGGCTTTGATTTTAAACAGACAAATCTAAAAAAAGCACTAAGCAGCAGGAGGAAAAATGACGGTTTTGAAACCTTCGCAAGCGTATAGAAATAACATCATTTTTCTTGCCATATATCTTATAAACTCAGGTAATCTGCTTGTTGGACAGAAAACAGAACTCCAAGTCCCCGTGGATCAGAGCATCACAGCTGGGTGGTGGAGTTTATCTGGGTGGGTACCTCTCCTCCTGACATCTTAGGAGCAGACTCCATTCTGAAATCGGTTAAAAGCAAAAAAAGCTCCACGGTTTTCTTATTTGGTAGTAAAGCTAACGACCTAAATAGCACAATAATAGGAGGAGGGGGAAACAAATTCCACGCTGTCTCTGCAAATTGCTTCCCAGAAAAGCAACAGAAAATCTGTAAGGGAAAGTAACACTCATTTGATTCTTGACAATGGCATAGGATTTCCTAAAAAGAAAATAAACTATAATATTTTAAATCCAAGAGGGCAGTCATGACATGCCTAAATAAACTAAGATGCAAGACAAACGCAGAGATAATTATCCATGCCACACAGGCAAGAAACTCATAGTTGAGTTTCTTCCAAAAACATAGTATCACCACAAAAATCCTAGTGGTCTCACAGAAATGTAGCTCAAAAAATCAGCCAGCCAAAACTGACCTGTCAAAACAGAAATACCTACCACATAAATAGTCAAAAGAGGCAATATAGTGGCAAAGGGTTTCATTTCCTTCATGATCAGTTTCAGAAAGCTAGATGACATCTAAAGCAAAAATGTCAGAGAGGCAGGTTGTATATAACAGCAAGGTGTCATCAGCCTGGCAGAAGCTGAAAATTATATCCCCATCACACTGACATGGATAGGTTCAATATAATGGAGCTTTCTTACTAGCACAAAAAATGCGTAAAATACATTTCAGAGGGAAATTACAAACTTTGGGACAAGCACAAGAGAATTGGGAAGGACAAAAGCGCAGAGAAGGCTGACTGAAATAAGCAGTCAGTCAGATCAAAACCTATTGGTAAGTCAGGACTGATGTTCAATCCTGCAGAATTAAGAAATTATCCTAATCCGTTCCTTCACGCAGTCTTACACTCGCTTGTATCCATGACTGCCAAACACTGAAAAATCTCCAAGCAGCTGAGAACAATTCAGTTGCCCTTTCTGTAACAGAGATTTGGAGGGGGGGGAATAATTCAGATGACCACTAAAACCCTGAAAAGCCTCAGTGCTGCAAGAGATTTAGAAAAAGGGGTTGGCAGGAAGGAGCGAGAAGAGCCATCCCCCGGAAAGTAGTTGACAACCTCCTCCCCAGTAAATTTAGCAGATACATTGTATTAGAGACAAAGAAAGTCAAGAGAAGGAACAAAAATAAACCATCCCCCCTAGGAATTATATGCAAGATTGCTTTGTAAAACAAACCAACCAACAAGCTGCTTTGCTCTGGAAAAGCAAAAGGTCACCAATCTTGGTGAAAATACAGCTATAAAAAGTTTTTGGCCAAGTATCAAAGAGTGTGTTTACAAAAGGGCCACATTCATTGTAACCCTAACCATTCAAACCTCACAATAGATTTCAGGAGAGAACAGGATGCAACGTCAAGCATCTGTTATCACGTTATTTTCTTCAGCTCCTCTGCCCAGAAATGACACGGAGAGCCAGCCCATCTCCCAAACCTCACGAGAGGCCAGTCAGACGTGGGCCAGAGGCTGCCCTGTGACAGCTCCCCATGCCCAAGACAGATGGAAAGGTCACATTTGAGCAGTTTGCTCATAACCCAGCTGAAAAACCTCACTGAACAGCTGTCCAAAGTGCACAGACACATCTGGCAAACAAAGCCTTCCTGCAGGCAGGCTGGGGCTGGGCCATACCTGCTGCACTGGGGCAGCACAGCCAGCCCAGACAGGGACAGCACACCCAGCACTGCAGGGCGTGGGACTCACTGTGCCCGTGGCTCTTAAATGCAGTGTGCAGGCACAAGAGGTCCAGCCTTCCAAAAAAAAAATTTAAAAATCACTGGACCCGGCGAGCAGCGCGTGGAACAGAATCGATTTCCTCTCAAAACCTCGATTTCCTCTCAGGCTTCACGAAGGGAGGGGCAGCAAACCCGGCAGCAGCCAGAGCTGTGCCCCCTGCCTGCAGCCCCTGCTCCAGAAGGGGCTCTGCCCTCTGAGCTGTCCCATGAGGGTACGCTACAAGCTGCACGGCCGACGCTTTTCATCGGGACTGCTGACTCGAGAGGGGCTGGAAGGAAAAGGCAAGTCTGAGAAGTAAATCATCGAGAGTGGCACTTTGGTTTCAAAACGCCCCAGGTCGGTTCCGAGGATGGATAACCGAGACACAACGTAGGGAACGGGAAAATTAATTGGGATATAAGTGAGGAAAGAAAAATCCCCCCTCAAAAAAAGCCCAACAAAACAAACCAAAACCCCACATATTCATCTACTTTGGATTTATTGCAGGAACACTCGCAGTGGAAATTAATCCATGGCTGTTGTGCTCGAAAAAGCGCTACGGACGATATTTAACACATTTAGCACATGATGGATGTTGCCTTTTTCTGTCCAGGAAACAAACCTGAAGCTACAAAAAATGGGCTGTGTTCCCTTCCTGGAGTCAGTATGTCCAAGGCTGGACTCGCTCCAGAGATGTGCTTCTCAAAAAGCATCTGTACATTGAATATTTGACCAGTTCCAGGCCAGGGTATTGAAAGCAACAGGGAATCACAGAGCCAGACACTTCTGCTGCAGCTTGTCGACGATGGGGGAGGCCGCATGTGCAGAACTGCACCACGGAAAAACGCTGCATTACTGTACACCAGCACCTGCCAGCACTGCACCTTTGGGTACCTCCTGGCCAGCATGAGCCACCCTCACTTCCTGACAATTAACCGTACCAGTAAAAGTGTCTGACCGCTAGGATTGATACAAGATAGCTACAACACCCATTTTTATCTGGTTTCTTTTTCCAGACCTTTTTTCCCCCCACCCTCTTGGGCATCAGTGCTTAGGGAGAGACAAAGAGGAATGTTTTCTTTGAAGCAGAGGCAGAGGAAAAGGTTACCTTGTTTACCAGTAACTCTGGAGCACAAAGAACTACTTTGTCTTTACGGAACAGGCAGTAAAGGTGGGTGTTTCTTAAAGGCTGAGGTTTCCAGGGCTGCCCTCGTTGGTGTGACCGTGACCCAGAGGGCTGCCTGCAATCCCAGGGCAGCCAAGGGCTGCCGGCTTCAGGGTCAACACAACTGCCTCTGCTCCCAGAGGGGATGCACAGCGGGCCCGAAAGGATGGCAGGAGGAGGAAGCTGTGCAGAAACTAACACAGGGGGCTTTGTGAGGAAAGAGATGGTCAACAGACAAGGGGACGTGATCTTACTGCTGAGGAGGAGATACTTTCAAAATACTTAAACAAATGTTTTTTCTTGCACTTCATTAACATTCTGACACAGCTGCAAGACTACCCCATGTGGAATCACTCTGCTATCTTTTTTTTTCCTCCTTTCCTATGCAGTGAAGCTCAGAATTATTATTAAATAACTTCCACTCATGCGTTTTCCATACAACCCACAGTGATGAATTACACTGATTCATAGGCAAGAAAATCCATATTTTTTCTATACTGTTTCTTAACACGGAGAGAATATCTCATTTATCCAAGAGCATTCAAGATATAACTCATTTAGCAAGCCTTCTGAAATCTGAAGTAGAACGATTTCCCCAGAAAAAAAGGCAAATGGGACAAAAAAAAACTGTAATGAAACACAGTGAGATAAAGAAAGTGACCTTCCAGAGGAATGAAAAGGAATGTAGGAGATTAGATGATAATATTTCCATGCACACAAGTAATTGTTACAGTAAGAGCAGCTATCTACTATCCAGAGTCACTTTTCATTTACATTGCTTTAATTACAGCATAAATATTACTGCCACCTCTAGAAAGACTTTAAACAATGCCAGTATTTAGGATGTCACTCCACAGCTTACCCATCCATCCAACATCTGTGCTGTGATTAAAAAAAAAACAAACCCACAATTCTCTTAACAGCATACAAGGAAACACAAACTTACTGGATATTTCCACAGTGTTTGCTGGAGCATATACAGGGATCAGAAACACTAAGGGCCGCTGGATTTTCTAACACTGGAAATTGGTAAACCATGAGTTATTATGCAGGAGTTTTAAAAACGTGATTCTGAATGGCCTACCTTCACTGCCAAGAAGTTGAGGCCACTTTCATGAGCCAAAGCTTTTGCTATCATGGTTTTTGAGCACCCAGGGGGTCCGTAAAGCAGGACACCTTTGGGAGGCTGGATCCCCATTCGGATGAAGGACTCTGGATGTTTGAGAGGCCATTCAACTGCCTGCTTCAACTTCAGCTTGACGTCTTCTAGTCCTCCTATGTCTGACCAAGACACCTGCAGAAGAGAGTTTATGCTGAATTCAGACCACGGAGCAGAAGTATTGAAGTAAACACATCCAAAATGCTCTGTAGAATGTGCACTGGTTCTTGAATTAATTTGTTTTTAATGAGTCACTTCTTTAAAAAGTATTAAAGAAGAGGCACAAGACAGGCTCGTCAGGAATACATAAAGGCACATGATACGTCCTACCCAAAAAATCAGGCAGATCTCAAACTTGCCACACCTCCTCTTCCTACATGGCTTGTCAACAAGCCCGAGACTTCTCTCCACATCCTCCCAGCCTGCTCTTCCTCGGGTCACCATCCACTCCAAGTATCAAACACGTCAGTGCACACCTAAATCAAATGATCTTCTGCCTTAAAACACTCTTCCAGAAGTTTGCTCAACATAAATCATCCTTCAGCTCTGGAGAGGGAATTACAAATGAAAAGCAAGCAGGGTGTTGCTGAGAGTGTTGCCCCCAAGCTGAAATCTGGTGTCACCCTCAGTTTGTCTTGATTTTCTCTTTATATTTTATTTTCTTCTCTAGTTTCCTCAAGGAGTGGATACTAGAAGCAAACAGTCCCTGAAAATGGTAATTCAGTCTGCTATTGAAGTCAATGAAATAGAGCATTTGGACATGGTGCATGTTTGTTAAGACCATGCAAACTTCAAATGAAATAAAATTTCTCTTAGATTGTCAGACTTTGATGTAGAAGAAAATTACAAAGAGTAGAAAGCAAACAGCAAGCACAACAAAAGTTTGTGTTTCTGAGCCAGATTTGAAATAGTGGGGTTCAAATTCCATTTAAAAATATGCATTACCCACCCCTACAAACCTTAATTCTATGTAGGAGCTTTGTAAACTCCACAGAACTAAATCTTAACACCCTGAGACAATTTATTCTGAGGGAAGAATACAACACAAGCTTCTTCTCCTTTTTTTCAGTATCAGTCCTTACTCACACCTGGCAAAGCGAGGACTAGTCACTCCTATCATCATGTCTTTCTATCTAGACAAAGATTTTGACAAACCTGAACAAGACCATCTTGAAATTAATTAGGCCATCATGAGTTCCCTCTAAGTTTCAGCAAAAGAAGGCAAGATCTATTAGTAGGACTTTAAATGCACATAAAAAGTCAGGGAGAAAACACCTAAACATTAATTTTACCCTCTTAAATATTCAGTTGTTTATCCTCTGCAAATATTCAGTCTACTGAATATCATCCACGCATCATTCAAGTGATTTTTCAGACCCACTACATGACATTCAACACCAGCACAAGTGACAGAATTGTACAGAAAAGTGAAGTAAGGCCACCTTCCATGAAGGTTGTTTTCAGCAATCCCGAGACTTTGCTTCCATTTTAAATTCCAACAGCAGGAAGCGTGGAATTGGTGCAGCAAGAGTATTAAAAAGCAAAAATAGCTAGTAAACCATTACCTTTAGATTCAGCTGAATTCCAAACAGCACAAATTTGTCCTCATTTCAAAAGGAGAGAGATAAGTGCGTGTGGGGTGGGGTAAGAGGCTGGGGAAGAGCCCACCAGCAATGGTGACACTGCTCTCACCTGCACAGGAACTCAAAGGAGAGGTCTTGCAACAGCAGCAGTGAGGTGAGATCTTCTGTCCCTGTGGAAATGGCTGTAAAGATCAGCCTCGGGGCTGGGTTCACACAAAACCAGCTCTCTGCTACAGCGTGTACAATACCAACAGTTCATTGCTGCTGCAAGCTTGAGCTCTGCCCAGGTCAGCACAGCTCAGAGGGCAACGCAGAGCAGCAGCTCCCCAGAGGTTATTAAGCACCAGTAATAAAGAAATAAAGCAGACAGGCAAAGGATGTCTTATCCAGAACCTTTTGGCTGCAAAGACACAAATCTTAAGTGTTGAATTACAGTAAATGGAAAGAGGCAAGCAAAACCCACAGCACTCCCTGAAAAAAACCTTCAGCAAGGCCCACAGGAGAGGGAGGAATGGCAACTGCAGTGCAGCTCTCCAAAGAGCTGCAGTATTAACTTCCAGATTTATAATGTGCATCCCCCTCTCTCCTAAAGCCCTGGTGCAGAAAAAGCAGCCTTCTAAAAAAGATTGTGACACACAGCAAAGTTCAAGAAAGGCTCTGCAAAAATAGAAGGCAAGGTGCCACAGAGAATTAGGCAGCGGGGACTTTACACTTGCCTTGGTCACAGCCAGCACGATTCAGACACGAGAGGAAAGAATTGTGGCTTTATTCAGAAGTTACTCTGAACTCTTGGTGTTTGACTGGCACGTGACTATTGCAAGCAATGAGATATGAAAGAGCCCCACCATCTGAAAAATTAAACTAAAGATCAAAAATAATCTCATGTATGTCAATAGTTCTACTTATAAGTAACCACATAGGCCAAAAGAGGGCAAAAGTCCTGTCCAACCAAGAGGGATGCCAAGTGAGTACTGTACCTGCAATAAATACCTAAAAAGCTGGTATTATTAATGTAGCTCAAATTCCTGTCTTCTCTTTGGGAAAAAAAAACCGAAACAAACCTCACAGCTTGTAATTTATTTAGCGTTTGAAGTTATTTTTAGCAAGGATTTTTTAGATTACAGCATCTGCAGAATACTTTGAGAATGAATGGACCCTAAAGATCATCTAGTTCCAAACTCCCTTCCTTT
This sequence comes from Regulus satrapa, assembly GCA_013396955.1. Classification (NCBI taxonomy): domain Eukaryota; kingdom Metazoa; phylum Chordata; class Aves; order Passeriformes; family Regulidae; genus Regulus; species Regulus satrapa. Next base: position 693,115 of record VWZN01013662.1, read on the forward strand.
GGAGAGGTGATATGGGAAGACACAAAAGCTGTTGCACCCAGTACTTCAGATTCTACCTGAAATTCACCCCAGGCAGAAGCAGACAGCTTGAGATTTACCCTGCAGCTTCAGAGAACACATTACTTGGTGGAAATGCAGGTCCTGTCAGCACAAAAACCATCTCCACTATGTTGTTAAAAAAGAAATGGATTCCAGTAGTACTCCAAAAACTCAGTGCTTAACAAATACAATCCAGTGACAAGCAAGGAAGCCACTTAGCAGGATGGTTTTTTCATTTCCCATTCCTTTAAGTTTGGGAGTAAGGGCCTACAGTTGTGCAATCTAATTCCCAAATGACTAATTTTCATGCAATAAAACGTAAATGTTTTCTTCTAGGGCTCGGGGAGCTGCTGAGAAACAGCAGCACAACCTCTCACAGAATCAGGATTTAGTCAGATTAAATACAAAATTCTTTTGCTCAATCTTCTTAGCATAGATCAGAGCTGCCTTAAACCAGATCAGCTCCCCAGCCCATTTTGTGTTAGGTCTGCTACTGGACTGCTATAATATGCAGCCAAGAGGGCAGTGAGCAGGAGAAAGATGAACCTGGCACCGCCAAATGAGCTGTTCATGCAATGACATTCACCTGACAGGTGCCTGTTTGGCAGCAATGAGCAGCAACAGCTCTGAATTCTGCCTTTGCTTAAAACCACATAATGCCACTGAAGACATTCAGGTCACAATTACAGAAAAATCAAAGCCATCAAACTCTTCACAGCTTTGTTTCTACACAGTTTGGTTGCTAACAGCTGGTTTCTGCTTTATTTTGTGTCTGCTTCCCAAAAGGCTCCAGCTTCCACGGCTGTTCCAGACCTTCCTTGAACATGCATCTGAAGATTTTTTACCCCGTGAACCCACTCAGCACAAAAAAACTACAGATGAGGAGATACAATCCTGCACTCCAAACTCATCCTGAAATATTAGGAACCATTCTGCAAATGGCTCTTCAAAATTATGAATAAATAAACACGCAAACGGAAAGAAGATGCACAACATGAACCAGTAAATTAAGGCTCCCACTCCATTAAATTCCTCTCTTGACGTGGCCCTGACAACGTTGCCACAGAACTGCAGAGAACAACTTACTTTTGGCACATCAATTGCCACCTCCCTCATGGCGCTGGGCCTGACGTCCTTCATGCCCTGCAGGAAGTCATTGAAAGCAATCATCACTGACCCAGCCACCGCCGCGTCCCTCAGGCCGGGCCTCTTCCCCAGCACTCTCCGCAGCGCCAGCAGACCTAGGGAAACACAAAAACATGGCAACAGGGAGCCTTCCTCCTGCTCTGGGCAGCAGAGCGTGCCACACGCAGACACACTGCAGCGCTGGAGAGGAAAGGATGCTCGAAAGGGTGGCTGGGCCTGAACTGCGGCAAGGACCGTGCGAGACGCTTCCGATGAGAGAGCACGAGAAAAGGGGATTTAACAAGCACCAGTGGAATATAAGCTGCATCTGTTCCAAAAGACAGAATGAAACAGCCTTGTTTCCATCTTCCCAAAGATGAAGCTCGCAGGGCAAACCCTCCCAAATGTTCATACATTGATCTGAACACATTTCTAAACCGCAGCGGGACAAAGAACATTCATGGACATGTTCAATCAGCTCACAAGGAATCTGCAACCTTGCCCACTTCTCTATTATCAGGACAGTATCATGAAAGCTTTTTAAAAAAACCCAACGAGATTTCTTGATTAGAACCCTATTTCTCCATGGACTATGATGCCAGACACCTGCATTTTTCTTGACGTGGAACACACATTCCCTGTGGCACCCAAAAGTTCTTTGCTCCCTTCAGCAATTGCACTTTGCAAATGCACGCAGAGCTTTTACCCACTCTTTCGTTTGGACAAATCACTCAGGCACAGTATCTATAAATCTTGATACTAATTCCTAGTTTCCTCCTATAAATCAATCCCTCAGAAGCCACACGAGCCCCACCTCCTCGCCCATCAATACATCAATTCCCCTCGGGCAGGACGGAGCGGTACCATCGGCCGCTTCCAGGCATTCCCAAGAGAGCAACTGCAGCCCCCGTGGTGTAAGAGGCCCAAAAGCAGGATGCTTTCCCCTGTATAATTATCCCTTTTAATGCCTAATATAATTTAGAGTTTTACTGCTTCTGCTTCCAACCCCGTGCTGTGACTCTTTTCTTTGGTGTAAGATTACAGGATGAGTATAATTTTATATACAGGTATACACACATCCAGATACACGGCATCCATGTGTTCCAAAACAAATGGGGCAGTTCATGCCACGCCGGCTCACCTTGCATGACCATAAAAAGACAAACATTTTGTTAAGTCTCTTCCATAGTTAACCAAACAAAGCATCAATTAGCGCTATGTGAACGGACAATAAAAGGGATAAGCCATTTCTGAAAATAGACGTGGTTTTAACTTTCAGCAGATTGTTGCCTTTTTTTTTTTAAAGTTTTTTTCTGCCGAGGCACTGGTAGATGCAGACATGCAAAGTTTCTGACAATGACAGGAATTCTGCATTTCCTACAATATATACAAGGTGTGAAGAGATATAATATGTCCCCTGTGAAGCAGTACAGCTGCTGTCTCTCCAGAAAGCTCTGCCAATTACAGCAGAGCCGGAGCACCTGCATCCAATACCCAGGCTCTTAATACAATAACAGAAAGAAAAAGAGGTTGTAATTCAGGCTTCCCCTTGCAGAGAACATCCAAAACTAATAAGATGTATAAATAAAAACATTCCATGAGGCCAAGGAGAAAAATGAAAATCTGGTCACCAGAGGACAAGTATGAAATGTAACTGACTCGGTTTTAACAACTCAGGCAAATTTCATGCTATTCCTCGCCCACTTGTTCCTTCCTCTGAAGGAGTTCATTTTAAGCAAAAAAAACCTTAAATGAGACAACACGGATTCACTCCCCCAGATTTAAAATTAATTTATATCCAAACATAACAAACTCAACATATTATTCCAGTGTCATTGCAGCTAAGACTTTGTGGGGTGGGAATGGGCATTGGGGTCCAGTATTTTATTTTCTTTCAGGGCAGTCAATTCACATGGAAATCTCGGTTTAAAAAAGTGCAAGTAAACAACAGCACATGAAATTAAGGCATAGAGAAAGCAAGTAAATGATCAAGTTATCCACTTATTTCTCCACCTATCTCCTCCACCAAGTGCCAGCGTAGCTCAGCACTCATTTGATGCATTTTAAGTGTCATGGTTATTTTCTTTTTTCATGCCAGGATTAAGTCTTAAAACCACGCACCTTTTTTTTTTTTTAATTGGAGAGAGAACAGCAAATAAAAATGCCCAAGGAGACCACTTGCCTTTAAGGTTTGTTACTGCCAGTGCTACGAGGAGTACGAGAGACATTTCAGCCCTCAGCAGCGGGTTTGAAAGGCAACAGCCTTGATCCAGAACAGGAATAAAGAGGTCACAGCTTTCCAAACAAAGCCGGAATTCATTTCAGCATGTGCGCGCACACGCCGCTGCACAGGTCAGCGTTTAATTGAAACAATGTTTTACATTAAAACAATAATAAAAAACAGATTGAGAAAGAAAGCATGATTCTTCCTGTTTCCTCCTGTTATCGTAATCATTCTTTCCTGCACTTCAGATTGACCCCTAACAAGAGGGGCGGGGGGAGAGCCTCAGTCACAGGAGAAGGATACAGCCAGTGGCTTGCCAGAGGCAGGAAAATACATCCTTGGGATGCTGAAAGATGGATTTAATGCCAATAAATGCAGGGTAGGATGCAAACCCTGCTGCCTACAGCTCACCGCTACACAAATTATAACGCAGAGACACAAAGAGGAACACCTCAGAAAACATCAGGCACCTCCTGGGTGTCTTCCACACGGGAAGGGCTTTGGGTTGAGCACAATGTCATTGCTGTGAACTCACAGCATTTGTTTCAGCTCTGCTTGCTGCTTTTCAGATGCTGCTGCTCCACTCTTCAGGGTTAGTGAGTATCAATAACCCTTCTGGCAGTGCCTGGGTGGGGTCACAAGTGGGCCAGTGGGTTTTCCCCTGTTTCATTCCACTCCTGCATGAGGGCAGGAAGGAATGAAGTGCAGCTATCCTGCTGAAGGGTCACTGGGGCTTCACACAGGCACGGGATACCTATTTTGAGCAAAGGAATCTGATCCTCAGCAAAGCAGGGATGGAAAATCCTGATTTAAACAAACAAACAAAACAAAACAAAAAAAAAAGGAAGAAAAAGGAAAAGCAGCATAATAACGGCATGCATGATTACAAACAATGGAAAATAAACAGTTTGTTCCAGCCCAGCAACTCTGTGCTCTACCTCACCAACTCATCCTGTCTGTCTAGAACAGAGGAAACCAAGTGGACGGAGAGGAAAATCCCAGCAGAACGCCCTGTCCTGGTACAGATGATCCTTCTGTGGTACCAGGCTATGCACAAGGTCGACAGCATTGTTTGCCTGCAAGATTTTCTTGCTCATAGCTTGGCTAAGTTTTGGCACATTAGGTCATAATAACAAATATCTGAGCCTAAAAATAGCCCCTATGACACTGCTGTATTTGTCAGAGTCTGTGTATAATTACACACCACTGTAAATAATAGGAAGCAGCCACTCAGAATGACCAACGTACACACTTTAGGTTTCCAAAACAGAATACATGCACAACGCTTGAGGAAATAAACTGAGCCCAACAAAATGGTTGATCAGGCATCTTGCACTGTTCCTTTTGCAAATCCATCCTGTCTGGACTTACTCTACCAGAATCCCAAGACCAGGATTTGTACATGGCTTCAAAGAAATTGTTATCTTCTTATAAGATTGTTTACAGAAGGAAATGTTTCTTCTTTCTCTGCTAATCTGGCATTTCCCTCCCAAATCCCTCTGGCCAAACCCAGAAGACACACACTATGTCTCCCTGTGACAGCTGTCAGATCCAAAGTTATCCTCTACCACACAGCTGGCAGTGGAATGCTCGACAGAGAGGCATGGATGGGTAAAATCCCACCTTTCTCATGGCACTGGAGGAGGCATCTTGCTCTACTTCCAGATATTTACACGCTACACTTCGAAATTTAACACAGAAAAAGGACATTTCATCTACCTTAAAGTCAGTTTATAAATGTATTTTAAACTTTTTTTTATTTTTTATTTAACTTGTACATAAAACTGTATTTAGGGAAAAAAAAAGTCAGGAAGCAGAAACCTTGACTTTTTGTTCTCAAAACCACATTCTGCAATCTGTCTTTAGCTGCCAGAGCTATATGGGAAAAATCCCTGAAGAACTTGCATGCACTTTGTTTGCACAGGAAAGATAATGCCCTTAAATCCCTTGTAACAATAACACTTCAAATTCACTGGGCTAACCTGAGCACTAACCTACTGCAGGGATTATATCCACAATTTATAGTCCTTCCTGAAGAGCCCCAGCATTTGCTGGAACACGTCCGTGGAGCTGCCTGAAAGCTGCTGAGAGGTGTGAGAGGGGAGGGCAAGGAAGGAAGGAACTGCATTTTCAGAACTTCTTTCGTAGAGGAAATGGTTTATTCACAGATCAGGTACACACACACACGTCATTTATCCCGACGCTGTGACAACAAGGGAAATAAGGAACACCAGACTCCCAGACATCAACGTACCTAAGGGTGGACACACGTGTGTGAGGAGAAAAATAAGGACTGCCAGGTTACCAGAACAGCAAGGGCAGAAAGACAAGAAGCAACAGCTAATGGCTGACTGCCCAGCCTAATTGTAATTAGGAATGTTGGCAAGGGACACAGCTAAAAATTAAAGTCAAGAGACTTATGAAAACTTGGCCTGCAAATGTTCAAGCTCTGTACCCCGATAGTAGCCAATCATTCTGTGTAAAAATGCCTACTGCTAACTGCACTGTCACACAAGAATAATATCATTTCCTCCACGCCACTCAAGCTGCAGGAGCAAAACCACGGTGACTTATCTGCCAAGAAGGGTAATTTAAAATATTAGCTACAGTTATTGATCAAGTCTTCTGAAAAATAATCTGTATTTCCTGCTTGTATAAATATCAGCAGGCAGAATGGGATGTGCTTTAAACAGATTATCAATACTCGACTCACAACCGTGTGCATGAAGTCAGCAATCCCATCACCCAATTAACTGAAAGTTTTGGATAAACACACCCTAAAAACTAGTTATGATGGAAACCGAAAGTTCACGTGCCCTGATTGCAGTGAGAGCAACGTTCCTTATGCAAAAATCCAAAAATCAAGTACCATTACAAAACAAACAAACAAAAAAAAATGGTTAAAGGTTTTCTCTGAGAAAAAAAGTAACTCCAAAAACCACCACAGCGAGCACCGTCACTGCTTCAGAGAGGCAGCAGCCACATGTAGGCATTCCCGCAGAAAAGCCATCATTCCCAGCCGCTGCTCAAAGAAACAATCCCAAGACACGTCACAGAGGCCAGAAAAGCTCCCAAAAAGCTGCTTGGCCATGAGTGCATGCAAAGCAAGGGCCCGTTTGCTCCTAACCTGCTCAGCCGATTGCTTTGGTTCAGAAACACCCTCTGCTTCAGGGACCCAACTGAAACAGCACAGAACACAGCACCAACTCAACATGAAGGTTACATCGGATTGTCGTGCTTTCCTTGCACCCTAGAGTGATGGAACACAGCGCCAGAAAACCCAGTTGTCCCAGTCCAGAAATTCATTCATCATCCAGCTTTGGATACACACTTGTATCACGTCTGTGCTTTTCAGTGCATTTCAAAATCCAATATTCTGCCCTTTCTGCAAAAAATTCATAATGCTTTTTTTTTTTTGCCTTGACCATCGGACTAGATATCCTATTAATATTCCCCAAACTCCCAGATTTTCTACATGACCTTTTCACAAAAAGGCAAGCAGCTTTTCCCACCTCATTCTGAGTGTCCCACGGAAGCCAGTACTCACACAATGCAACAGCAGATCGTTTGCAACAGCATAGCTCGGATATTTGTCCCTGTTATTTATTTATAAATAGATAATAACATGGTATTTTCAGCCACTTTCCATAAGGGAATAAAATAATTACAGTGTGTCAAGCACTGCTTCTTCCCCCTTCAAATCTGTAACTGCAGTCAGCTAATTTGAAAGCAAACCAAAAAAACCACCCTGCAAAACAAACAAATCCCATTGCCTTGGTCATCAAGTGCCTCTGTCAAAATCTGCATTTTCGACAGCATCTCAAGCCCACGCTCAGCAGTAAAATCCAGATCTCTCCATTCGCTGCGCACCCCCAGCAGAAGGGTGCTGGGAAAGGCTCCCCATCTCGGTGGCACGAAGAAAGGAAGGCTATTCTCGCTGCCCTAACACTGGGCTGCTTCATCAGGGCTGTGAGGAAGAGCCCGCCGGAGGCGGGGGGCTGAAGGCAGCGTTTGTGTGGCGCGCAGGGCGCTCGGGGGCTGCTCCTCGGGGCACAGAGCCGCACTGTTCACCGCCTCGGCCCGCACGGCTCGCGCTTCCTGCAGGTGGCCAGGCCACCACAACTGCAGGAGATGGCAGGGGGGGCAAAAAAACCACACAGGTCTAACAAAGAGACGCTCCCGGCCTTCAAGGGAATTCGCTTCCTCGCCAATTAAAATCCTCCTTCAGCTGGTTATTGGTTTTAGAGTCTTACTTTTAATGCAAGCGGATCGCAGAAAATCTTTTTTGGGGTGTAGAATACACGGCAGGAGATGTCTCAGCTCCAACACAATGGCAAGTACGGGATGCTCCTAAATAAATTACACCCTAATATCCACATAACGTCAATATACAGAACTATGGATTAAGCAGCATAAATCCTCCCCAGCCCGCATCATTCAGCAGAATGCAGGGTCATTAAATGGGCATCAAATGAACAGCACAGACAAGATCTCCAACCAACAGGACTCAAAACTATGAGCACGAGACAGCAGGCCGTGATCACACGCCTAGGAAAGATCCAGCACAGTAACGCTGATTCTTACTGGCCAAAGATGCATCTCAATCTCTTATTTCTCCAGGATGCTTTTGTAGCAGACAGCTCAGACCAGTAAACCATTCTAATCCTAAAGGCTAAGCAGGGCGATACTTTTTTTCAGGCAATTAAAAAACTCCTGATGTAAAAAACAAAGCCCCCGGTGCCTCCTGTGCAGAAGTCTCCAGGTCTCCGTGGTTCCAGCCTCCTTACTGGAAGCAGATCACTGTTCTTGCCAGAGTGACCACTGTTTAAACAAAGCCATTTGTTCTTCCTCTCCTCACGATGCTATCTTATCACAGCCCAAGTGTTTTATATCAGCACACTGAAATGATGTGTAATGAACAAGGATGTTCAAGATAAATTCTGAGAGTCACAAAGCAAATGCTTCCTTTCTCTGTAAACAATATGACTGAACGCACTCCTTGAAGAAATCAAGCTATATTTATATTCACCCTCTTGAAATGCTACAGGCAGCCATAGAAGGATAAGTTTATAATAAATTGCTATATTTGGAAACCTTTGTTGCTAAGCATCTTCTAACATTTAGTACAGTTTATACCATTCATGTCCCTGCTACATAGTTAACATTTCATATATTTTGATTTTTTTTTTTTTGGTAAGAAAAAAGTAAAGCGCTTATCTTTGCCAATAAATTAAGGAATTAATAAAAGACCACGTGGCAAATTAAATAAAGGAGAAGCCACAAGATCTCAAGGACATACAAACACTGCCATATGCAAGGATATGGCAGTCTATCTTCTATACCCTCCTCTGCTTGAGATACAATTCAGAAGGCAGTTGCTCACACTAAAAACCAGGCTACTAAATAATCTAGGATCATTTAGGATCTCCCAACCTGAAGAACATGACTTTTTCAGCTACACACATAAATAAGCCCCTTTTCTTGTCAAGAATTCTCTGTGTGTGAATCCCTTGGAGGGTATTCAAGTGCTCAGGAGTCTTCCAAGAGGAGCCCGCTGCCAGCTGATATCCACGGGAGGTGGCCCAGCGTGGAATCTGCAGGTTTGTCACATTTGGCTGTTAGCTTCTGTGGAAATCACAAGGATCTCGCTGGGCAGTAGAGAATCACAGCAAATCTTAATTTCTGCAGCGTAACCAATACTGATATTGTAACCTTGGACACGTGGATACCCTATAAAAATCAGTTTTTGTGGGTTCATTTTTGCGAGAGGCTAGAACTGGATCTTCAGTGGAGGAAAAGGAAAAAAATCCACTAATATTTTAAAATAATTCAGCAGATAAAACAAAAACACTCTTAGCTGATTATTTTAAGCATCTCCATATAAAGGTGTTGTTTTGTCACAAGACCCTGCTTGGGATCAGATCACACTGCACAGATTCTCCAAGTTTCTCATCCTCCTTTCCTCTCCCTGCCCATCCCAGCACACACCCCACCACAGTTCTGTGCACACCATAGACACGGGAGCCTAGAAACATTCAACACAAAGAGGGACAGCAGAGGCCCCCAAAACTTCTTCCAAATGCCAGTGAAAATAAATGCAGAGCTGCTGAAGAGAATGTGAAACTCGCCTGTCTGACCCCAGCAGTATTGCTAAGCAAATCTTGCACTGGAGAAAACAACTTCTGCCAAAAAAAAACAGTTGGAATAGGTTTAATTCTACAATGGTTATTAACTTTCCATTAACAAAACATCTTCAGCCTTATATAGAAGGCAAATATCAAAGTTTTATAATGAAGTAACTTAAGAAACCTGACTAGAGATGCAAAGGCTCTACAAATACCACATTTACTATATTACTAATCACTACACCCTTGGTTTATAGAAGCAGTATATACACGATACATGAGTTAAAAAAACAGAGTTGAAGCAGAAAGATAAGATGAGTCCACTGGAAAATGACCTAAACTTTGTATTAGGAATATCAACATATTTAGCTTGCAAATTCGCAGTCTTCCCAGCCACAAAGCCAAGGATATAAATGGGATATACAGGACTCAAGAGTCTCCCACAGACCACAAGAGAAATACAACCAGCAAGCAACAGCAATCCTGGGCCAAAAACTGAACACATACTCCTGAGTTCTGAAACCCTGCTTCTGAGCTCGTTCCCACATTTCACCTGTACTTACACATACCTCAAGTCTGAATGTGGCAAAAATAACCTCAACATTTCTGAGGGAATTCTGAATTCAGATGCTGTCCCAAGACCAAGCATTTTGGACATTTAGAAATGTGCATTAGTTGCCTGAATTAGAAGCTTGTGCCGTGTTTTATGCTGTAATATAGATACGTGAAATGTTACGTTCAATTCTAAGGCCTACATCACCGAGAAGGTTATTGACAAACTGGAGGCAGTTCAGAGAAAATCAACACCATTTCTCGGAAGGCAGGAAGGACTTATTTATGAGGAAAGATTAAAAGAGCTAAATATTTATAGTTTGGCTCAGTAATGAATGAGGAGGTAGGGGACATGAGAACAGCCTAGAGATAGCTGAAGGGTGTAAACACTAAGGAGGGAGAGCAAACGTGTTATACAAGGATGTAAATAGAAATAATGGGATAAAACTAAACAAGGCAAGCTTAGGCTGAATATCAGAGAGCGTTCCTGGACAGCAAGCAGAGTTTCTGAAGTGAAGCAATTGGAGCCCATGCATCTTGGAACAACACAAAAAAACTAGACAAAACACTGGAAAATTTGCCATGTGAAGGAATCTTGCTCTACTGAGGAGAAACAGTAGATCATAAAACTCTTTGCTAAGTTTAACACCAGTGAAAGCAGTAATATTTTACAAGGTGTTGAAAATGTGATAGAAAAAAATAACAGATAAAGAGCTGAATTAGAAAAATAAATTTAAATATTCCAACTAAACGTTCCTGAATGATGAGCAACTTGAGCTCAGTTTATGTAACAGCTCGACTGACTCATGCTTGTGCAATTTCTTGAAGGGGGAAACTTGACCAGGGCTGCAAGGAGTTAAGGACGCTGGGCTGTATCTTCCCCAGCAGAGGTCACCCCACGGTAACAAACGCCTGGAAATCTGAGGGCACGGATCCAAACCTGAAGAAAGAAGAGCAGCAGGAAGGAGGGAAACATCCTCCTCCCCTCTCGTTCCCACCACTGGCTTTGGATGCAAAGCTCCCGGACAACACCGTGCCCTGCAATCAGTCACAGGTAAATGCCTGAAATTCTTTATGCAACGTTCAACCTGCACAAGATTCCAGATTTACTTTCTAAGAGGTCCTCATGAAGTGGGTAAATATCATCTATTTGCAGCTGGATTATGAATCCATCTGCACATGCATAAGTAAAAGCCTCGGCCGGGTCATGTTTGGAATTGAAACCACAACACTTGTCACTGAGAACTTGAGATTACATTAGTTAAGTGTTTACTATTTGAGTACTGAGACACAGGCAGACTGACAGGCTTCCAAAAACACAGGGGAAGGAAAAGAGAAAGGGAGTTCAACTCTATTTTTTAACAAATAGATACAAGAAGGAAAAATAATGATGTTTTCTAACTTACAACAGAAGCCAAGAGGAAGCACTAGAAAACGAATCACCTCATGTACTTTTCTCTTCTTGATCCATAAAAACTCCACTAATACATTTGAGAACTCTTCCTTCAAAATTCTGGAAGCTGGCAAGCGCAGACCTTGCTGTTCCAGGTGCCATTACCCCAATAAAAGCATCACCTTCGCAGTCGGTTCTGATGCGAGAATTATCTGGCCACTGCCTGAGGAAGCTGTCCCAGTGCCAAAGGAAAAGTAACCACCACATGCAGCAAGCTTATTTGTGAACTGCAAGGGAGCAAACACGTGTAAGCAGAGCTGGGCACTCGTATTTTGGCTCAGCTGTTTTAAAGGGCTGCTCCTGGGCAGGTTTAAGCTCCGACACCCAAACCGTGCAGACGCGCTCCAGCAGAACCTGGGAGCTGATAGAGCGTACTTGCAATATTTCACCCCCTGAAAATGCTCCAGGAACACTGAAGCGTTCCCTGGAACACCCTGAACCCTGGCTCTGTGATGCAGGGATAATTCTCCAGGGCTATGCCTGTTCTCAAGGCCAAGGGCCACGTTCCAGCTCCTGACTCAGGGCGTGCTCTGCTGCACAAGCAGGTGCACACAGCACCCTCACCCTCCCTGCCAGGAGCTCCTCATCTGCAGGAAAGTGGAATGTGGGCACAAAACATGGAAGGGGGAGACAGGAAGCATCACTGAGGCCCACAGCCTTCACATCCTGGGAACAAGGACCGGCAGGACAAGCTGTGCAGATGGAGCAACTGAGGATTTTTGTGTGCAAGGGGTTGTCTAGAGAGTAGAAAAGTTCTTGGGGATGTTAGTTAACTCCCAAAACCGATGGTTTACCGAGAGAAAGAAAGCTGTCTAAGATCCTAGAAATGGCACAGGGCTGTCGACCTTAACACTGCATTTTAAAAGGTATCAATATTCTAAGAATTTTTCCCATCTGCCTGGGAAGAGACACACCTGGCTGTGTTTTCTTTGACACAAAAATTAATAAAACCTGAGTGATTCAAAAACTGTTAGTACAGACTGTGGATTTTTTTTCCCCTTTAATAAAGGAACTAACAGTAAAGTAATACCCTAAAAAAGATGAACAAAGCCTTACCCGCTTCCTTGCACAAGGCTGCCAAGTCTGCACCCACATAGCCATGTGCACTATCAGCCAGACGTGCCAACTGCTCTGCTGTGAGCGAGTGAGGAACCTTCTGGAGGAGCTTCTGGAGTATGTCCAGACGGTGCTGGGCATTGGGAATCCCAATCTCTATCTCCTTATCGAAACGGCCCGGCCTGCGCAGCGCTGCATCCAGCGCGTGAGGGCGGTTGGTGGCCCCAAGGACCAACAGCTGCCCTTCACTGCCTTCCTGAAAGCATCAAACAGCACAGAAACAGCACTTTGAAAATGCAATTAAACGTCAAGCAGATAATGCAAAAGGCGCTCCCACTTTAATCCCCAGGAATCTGCTTTCTAAATAGCCAAAGAGAGAAAAAAAAGAAGCGCTTAAGCTAAAATGCAGCTTTGGCACAAGAACAAAATGGTATCGGCAGACCTGGAATAAACAAGGTTGGGAAACAAGTGAGTCCAGGTATCAAACCCAGCAGAGACAGGAGGTTATAAAGCTTCCTGTAGGTCCAGCAGGAAAAGCATGCTCAAAAACCCTAACCCATTTCCTCAAGCTCTGCTTCTTGACTTTTACAGTGAGGCAACATCACTTAGGAGGTCTCTTGTAATGCCATTCTCTTTCTGTGAATGAGGCACTCTTTCCAGGAAGAATATCCATCGGCCTTTGCCACCAGAAAATATGTTCTGCCTGTGAACAATTCCAGGCTGGGCAATTCAAACTGCCATGCATGAAAATAATGAGAAACTTGCAGATTACATAAACAGAAGAAATTAATTTCCATACTCTGGACACAGTTCTTTCATCTTTCCTGCTAATAATCATATAAAACAATAGATGAGAGATTGCCAAACTTTATGGGCTTAATCCATCATTTACTCATGTCAATTAAATTTACTGTTTCTTTATGAGGCTTTTGTTTATGCCCCACATATTGCTCTGGCAATACTGAAATAGCTGCTGTTGCCTTTAATCATGCAGCCTACATCTCACCAGAAGTATTCTGATGACTTTGATTTCAGAGCAATTAAAACTACCTGGGGTTTACTTCAACGATAAGCTATCACTGAAATTTAATTTTGATCTCCAAAACCACAAGAGGGGGAGAAGGCAAAGGCAGTGAATGGAAGAAACCTACCTTCTTTTAAACAAACAGTTTACAGGAGACATCCCCCTCCTACATCCCCTGCTTAGCATTCAAAAAAGCATTCGATTACTCTGCAAAGTCTCACCTAAGCCTGTTTCCTTTCCCCACAAGTGATACATCTCAAATTGGCTCCACTGCAGAAGCAACATTATTTTGTTCAGCAAGTCCCTGTGTACATTAATCATACATTCAACTTACTGAGCCAATGCCATCCATTAATGTCAGCAGTGAAGCAACAACTCTCTTTTCCACTTCATTCTGAGCCCCTTCTCTCTTTGGACAGAGTGCATCCAACTCATCTATAAATATAATTGAGGGGCGACTGAGGGGAAAGAAATAAAGGAAAAAAATGTTAAGGTGCTCGGGAGGATTTGAAACACTAAGGCAGAGGAAAGCTGTTCATGGAAAAAAAACATCCTACAGAAACTAACAGACATTCCCCCTCCTTTAGGTAACTGGAAGTTTCAATCTTTAGTTTCTCAGAGAGAAAATGAAATGAGTAATTTATTTGACAACTAACACCTTCAGTGTGCAATAGTCTTTTGCTACTGTACTAAGAACACCAGTGACATGGAAGTCTAAAGTCTGCCTTAGGCAGGTCTAACAGATTTGGGCAAGATGCCACCCTACTCCAGAGCAATATCCAGTACCAACACCAACTCATTCAGAGCTGGCCTCCAAAGATAAAAACTAGAGGAAAATCTGCATAAAAAGGGCAGTGTCCAAAAGGATTTAAGAGGCATCCTAAAATTTCACTGCTTTCCTCCTAGCTAAGCTCTGCGTGAACAAATTTATTTCCTTTTAAAAAGCGCTGAATGAAAAAAAAAAAATCACAATTCAAAGGTTCTTGCAAATTTTTTTTTTTTTAAGATGGTTAAGGCTGGAACAGATACCAGGAATAAAATTCTCCAAAGGAACGTACCGGAGAGAAGCCTCAGCGAATATCTGACGTAACCTCGACTCAGACTCCCCATAAAACCTGTGAGAATTAAAATACTTTCATTAAAAACTTGGGGGTTTTGTCTTTTCCAGGCAACTTGGAAAACTACTGCTCATGAGTTACAAAAAGCTGTAGCGCATGCTTTCAAACTCCTGAAGTCTAGAGAAATCCACAATAATCTTTATTTCCACAAGGACCAGAAATTAAGGTGAAAGGGGGCACAGGAGAAGTTAGACTCATTAAAGGGAGCTGCTCACCTTGTGCATTAGAAACAATTTTATCTATGTTTTTGAAGAACAACAATAAAACCTTACTTCTCTGGAGACACCAGCCTGTGCAGTGCCACCTTACTTGCAAATACACTTTAACAAGTTCCTCTTCTTGTTGCAGAGCTAACCTACAGGCGACTGCAGATGCAGTTTTCATCTTTAATTCAGCCCATGCCTTACACAAATTTCCAAACTGGCAAAGTCCAAAACCTCTTTTACTACAAGAAACACAATTACTGCTTGAGGGAACCCTTTCCCTTTGTTTTGATTCTTTTGGGCAGGCAACCCACAGCAAATACTACATCTCTCCACAACGGACAGGGTATATTTTGGGCTGCTATAATTAGAGAATTAATAAAAATAAAGTGTGTGGACTTACTTGCTTATGATTTCAGGGCCATTGATGACAGTAACGTGAGCACCAACCTCGTTTGCAATAGCCTTGGCAATCATGGTCTTCCCAGTTCCTGGAGGGCCGTAGAGCAGCACTCCTCGAGGAGGAGGGATCCCTTGGGATCATGCAGGCAAAAAGAGAAATGTTGATCAATGCCAGGCCCGGCGTGCACTTGCACATTTCAATGTCCCTGGTACTACCAATAGTAACTCAGCCTGAGCAATAATTCCTGTACAGACACACCATTATGATGAATTTGGCTTTCAGGGAAAGGATCACTCTTAAATTTAATGTCCAAAAGACTCTCTGTAAAATCACCTATTTAAATAATTCTATTTTTCAGTGGTTCATAATTATCTTCACTGTGTTTTCTCAAAAAAAAAAAAAAATTACTAGACTGAGTACCTACCGTCCACTTTAAGTTATTAATGATTCTTCCAGTGTCATTATAACAAATTTCACACATCAAAAAAACACTTCTCTTCAACACTCCAAAATGTTCTAGGAATACTGTGAGGCTTGATTTAAGTATGCTCACAAGATGATGAAAAACAAACATTAAAAGGATGAATCTGCCTATTTAATGGCACGTGTAAAGAGCCAAAGAGACAGAAAAATTGAGGCACAGAACATAAGGGGCCTTGGAAGAACAAGGTACTGCTGTGTACAGTTGAAACAGAAAACACAGGGAACAACAAGAAATACAACTGTGATCCCAGGTAAAGAGCCCACCAAAGAAAGTTTCAGGCCAGCAAAGGCAAATTAAATGGGCACAGAAGCCAAAACCAGAAGTCGAAAAACTGGAAAGCAAAAAGCAGAGACAAATGTCTGGCAAAGGCCTGATCCCAGCACAAAAGGCACTGGTGAGACACAACCAAAGAAACATCAGGTGGGACCGGGAATCAAACAGGGAATGATGCCTCAAGGGCAGGCTTCAAACCTGGACCTCGAAATTTTTTCTCTCTTCCAGCATATAAGTTTATCTGCCCTCTGACAAAGGATAAAAAGGAAAGAATCTCTACAGTCAGGTTCCTTGACAGCATCCACTCAAGCACGCGTTGCTCCCTCCTGTGGCGTTTCTGGCACTGGCAATCCACGGGGCTGTGGAAGCACGGGCTCAGCTCGGCCCCAGCCTCGCTGCCCACGAGCAAACAGGGACTCCCAAGGCTGGGATGGGGGGGCTAAAGGTTTGTAACTGCTGAGAAAACATCATCCCCCATCGTGGGATCAGCAGAGAACCTGCTCAAGCTTTAGGCATTAGGTGTTAAGAACACTCATGCTGCCACAAAAGCACGTGGGGACGCTGGGGTTGGACCACTGGTGGATGGGGAATGCCTCACACCACCCCAGCAAGGGCACAGAGAGAAATAAAGGGCCTCCAAGACGTGACAGCAAAGAAATATTTACAGGTAAAAGAGCCCAGTCTCACAGTGATGCACACCTCAACGAGGCAGACAGCCATTTGTGATAAATACACAACACAGAGTCACAAAAATCCTCCACGTTTCTGTACCTATGAGCTAGAACTTCGTGGATGGCAACAGTACTAGGCTTTCCACCCTCTAATTCCACACTGAGCAGTTTGAGTAAACAGCCTCAAAAGACCTCCTTCAAATTCTGCAGGAACACACAGCAATAAAAAGAGCAGAAGAATTAATCTGAGATTTTCTCCATTTAAAAAATAGGATTAACTGAATCTACCAACACAAAATCTCATGACAACGCAAACACCTGCGCCTTCCAAGCGTCCAAGTACAGAAGCCTTTCCTGTTTGCTATAAATTCTGCTCATGCCTGCCTGAGTTTTAGTACAGACACACATTTCTTCCCCGCTCAACTGTTTTTCACACAGGCTACCCAGGACATCTTCACAGTACCCATACAATGGAACCATAAAGCAGTTTGACATTGTTTGGACACACAACTTTACCAGATCAGTTACATAAAATTCAGTGCATTATCCTGGATTAATTAGTGCTTTTAAAAAAAAAAAAGAAAAAAAGTCACATTAAAGAGGGAAATTAATGAAGAAAGCCAACTCTCAGACATCATACCGTATCTCTTGAACAGTTCAGGCTGCTTCAAGGGCAGTTCAACAGTTTCTCTAATAGTTCTGAGCTGGCTGCTCAAGCCTCCTATCATGTCATAGGTGACCCGGGGCTCGCACTCGCCCTCCTCTGCTACACTGGCCCTCGGTTCAATAAAATTGATTTTAGTTCTTGAAGAAATGAAGTAAAAGCAATCTGCATTGCTCACTGCCCCCGTGTTGCCGGTCAGAGGGAATCCCTCAGGGCTGCCTTCCCCAGCCAACTCCACATCTTGGGTGGGGTCTGCACCGTCTCCGTGCCTGCAGTCTGGAGTGCCGGGTGAGCCTGGATCCACGGCTTTGCTGGGGGGGCTCGTGGGGACAACCCCTGGGCTGTCCCCAATGTCCATCCTGCCCAGCCGCCCGGGACTGTCCCCAATGTCCATCCTGCCCAGCCGCAAGGACAAGTCGAAGGCGCTGCTCTCCAGATCGGATCTCTCGGGGTCAGGCTCGCTGCGATCGCCCCGGGCAATCAGCTCTGCTCCGTCAGCCCCCTTCACTCTCATCACCACGGTGCTGCAGAGTCTGCCATAGTAGGTGAAAGCCAAGAGGTTTCCTGGCAGAACTATTTTCCCATCTGTGAGAAAGTTAAAGAAGAAAAAGATGATGCTATTTCAGTCTACTTTGGCAGCAGTTAACACTCGGAGGTTCTTGCATCAGGGTAATTCTTTATCAGGAAGCTTAGAAAGTGCTATAAATTAAGGTAACAGGAGGTCATTATGAGGTAATTTCAGGTTCTTTGAATGATCCGTCTGTGCACAAGCAGACTCTACTGGATAAACATTTGTCAGTATCATATGTAATCCCCATACTTTAAACTCATCGTTAATTTCATCTTTTTAAATTTCGTGCAACAAAGGGAGTACTTTGGAATTAGTATTGTAAGAAGTAAAAACGTTTTATTCACTACCTTGAATAACTTACCTTGCTTTTTTGTACCTACCACCCAGTGGAAAGCAACTTTACTTATTTACCATCAACATTAAAAAAAAAAAAAAGGGGATTCAGAGGGTGGGATTACAAATTAATGTTGATCCTTTAACTTGTTATTAACGTGCAGCAGTGCACTCTTTTCCACAAAGTGTGAACAAAAGCATAACATCCCCTATTTTGCCATAAGCCCTTGATTAAGAACACAAAAGGAAAACGCTTGGTCTTGTATCCAGAACTACAAAAAATTGAAGAGTCAAAAGAGAAGCAGCAAAACTCATACCAAGATTTCTCAGCAGACAGACGGACATTTCTTCAGCATTAACAGTGGCATCTTTGTCCCTGTGGCAGGAAGGGGAAAAAATTGGTTTTCCAAGCACTTAAAAAGAAATCCACAGCCCAGAGCACTTCACAGCCTTCATATCATATGAACTTAACCCCGAAGATATTAGACACACAGTAACAAAAGAAGAGGACCTATTTAACCTGGGGCTAGTTTTGCCAAACAAAATGCTGCAATTAACAAAATCCTAAATCCCATTTGTCATTTCTTAGGATCACAACCAGGCAATACAGGCATCTCACCTATCCAGGCACCATAATCATTGCTACAGGTACTGAATTAGGGCAGAATTTAGATCAGGCAGGTCTCTTTCAGCCTTGCAAACACACACACAGCTTTCAGTGACTAAAGCACTGCCTTGAACACTTATTTGTACATCTACAACGAAGCACTCCAAGCTTTCCCACAAATCCTTCTGCAGCCCTTCAGTTAAGTCCTTCAGTTAAGTCTCGCAGCCTCTGTGATCACTCACACCTGCATTTAAAACACCCGCGGCTGCTGCAACTCCAGGCGTGAACAACGGGAGGAGCCCTAAGCCCGCAAATGAAAGCTCTCTATCGATTTTTAGCCATCAAGAAAGCGACTTGATGGAAAACAGGTGTATTAAATTAATTCAGAGGACATCTTTTAATATGTCATAGCTTTTCCTGATGAGCAAACATATATTTATATGTCGTTGGGGGCTGATTTTTTTTAAGTGGAGGAAAAGCTAAATTATGCACTAACTACAAACAAGCCCTACCCACAGGTGTTTAATTAGCAGAGAATGAGCTACACCTGTAAAGCATCTAGAAACCCAGGAAGTATTTGAACAATGGAACTTCAATTTATTCTTTTAGGAATTTATGTTCTTGTTCTGTGGACATCAGGAGGAATTTCTTCATGGAAAAAAAATTTGTAATGGACTACCTGGGAACCGTGATGTTCACTTAAGTGCTAAGACACTTTCAAAAGTAACTCCAAAGTAACTTTATTTAGGACATAACTAGAACAGGACTCTCCAACAATCTAAATGCCAACTGTGTGAAATGCTAAGACAGTGACAGATTTTGAAGGGAAGTGGTTGAATAAAAAAAACCTCAACAAGGTTACGACGAGTTCCATACCTCAACTTTACGTCGATTTCCTCTGCCTGGATGACTGCACCAGTCACAGGCTGCACGGTGATGCCATCCCCTGGATTTACCTTCAGGCTCTTCTGTGTGCTCTCAGCCAGCCCAATTCTCCCCCCGGGGAAGCCTGTGGTAGGCCAAGCAGTACAGACCTAAGAGGAGTTTTCAAAGCAAACACCCATCAGTTGAGGTCTTGCCCCTCTCGTGTCCAGTCGAGGCAAGCAAGGCTTTAATATCAAGGATTAGATTAAAACCTGGTTCCACTGAGCAAGACACAAGGGGCACTGAGCACTTAAGATCTGATCTAAGACGCTTTCAGAATTGAAGGGGTTACATTTTGCCAACGAACGTGATAAAAAATTCCACCAGGACTCTCCGCACATTCTGCAGATGACTCAAAAGCATACACTGTGCTGATTAGAAAATGCTATGCATCCGTGAAAAAAAGATGAGCAAGTAACTATACACCTTATTTGCAAGTAAAACGGATGTGTGCGTTCAGGCATATATAACCCATTTATTCACACATGACTTATAAATTCATAGAAAAAAAATAAAAATTCTGCTGCATGGGGTTTTTTTTTCCAGCCCAGAGAATACATATGCAACTATAGTGTAGAAAACATGGAAGAGCACATTGACAATCTTTCTCAATGCACGATCCACGCTGGCTCCATTGAATACAAGAGGAACAGGCTAGCAGCGGTGAAAGGCACTTAGAGGATCAAGAAGGCTCTCACCTCCTGCCGCCCATCAGCGGAGGTGAGCAGGGCCGGCCTCCCTATGCACAGACCCGCGGATTTCACGCTGCTCAGCGACAGCTGCGCCAACGCCCTGCGCAGCATCTTCGGGACTTTGTCATCTCCTAAAGTTTCCGTGAGCGGGGGAAAAAAAAATTAAATAAAAATAAAAAATAAAATTTCTCCCCTTTCCCTCAGTAAACCCAGCGTTTCCCTCGGGAAGCACAACCTCGCCAGCCCTCACGGTGCCGAGGGGAAGGCGCGGACCCCCGTGCGGTGCTGCCGGCGGGGCTGGGACACGGGCGGTCCCCACGCTGCCGCCCGGTCCACCGCGATTCCGCACGGCCGGACCCTCCCGCGGGGGTAAGAGCGGCTTTCGTGGGGCCTGGATGAGAGATGCCTCCCGGTCCCGCCTTCCTGGGAGCGCGGCTGGGCAGGGACTCAGATTCAAACGAGGCGCCCTCGGCGTGCGGGCTGGAGGCAGCGGGGCTGCNTCCGCCAGGGGGCGCCCTCAGCCGCCGCCTTCCCCTCACGGACCCTCAGAGCGGCCGGGAGGTGACGGGCGCTGGCAGGAGGGAGCGGAGGTCGTTCGGAGAATCCTAGAATAATTAGGGTTGGAAGTGGCCTCTGGAGATCTTCCAGTCCGATCGCCCGGAGCAGGTGACGCAGGAGTGACAAACCACTGCAGGTGGGTTTGGAATGTCTCCAGAGAAGGAGACGCCACGTCCCCACTGGGCAGCCTGTTCTAGTGCTGTGCCACTCTCAGTGTGAAGTTGTTCCTCGCGTTGAGGTGAAACTTCAGGTGTGTCAGTTTATGGCCACTGCTCCTTGTCCCATCACTGGGCACCACTGAAGAGTCTGGCATCATTCTCTTGGCACCCACCTTTGAGATACTTGGATGGATTGGTGTGGTCCCATCTGAGACTCATCCAGACCAAACCGGTCCAGTTCCCTCAGTCTCTCCTCACAGAGAGACGGTCCANCTCGGCGTGCGGGCTGGAGGCAGCGGGGCTGAGGCATCCGGGGCCGGAGCTGCCCGCCCCCGCCTCCCGTACCTGCCTCCACGGCGTCGGTGACACGCAGCGCCAGCGGCCCGCCCGCGGCAGCTCCGAGGGGAGCATCCCCCGGGGAGCCNGCCACGTCCCCACTGGGCAGCCTGTTCTAGTGCTGTGCCACTCTCAGTGTGAAGTTGTTCCTCGCGTTGAGGTGAAACTTCAGGTGTGTCAGTTTATGGCCACTGCTCCTTGTCCCATCACTGGGCACCACTGAAGAGTCTGGCATCATTCTCTTGGCACCCACCTTTGAGATACTTGGATGGATTGGTGTGGTCCCATCTGAGACTCATCCAGACCAAACCGGTCCAGTTCCCTCAGTCTCTCCTCACAGAGAGACGGTCCAGGCCCCTCATCCTTTTTGCAGCCTCTGGTGGACCCACTCCAGTAGTTCCTTATCTTCCTTGTGCTGAGGAGCCCAGAACTGGACACAGCACTCCAGAAGAGTAGTTTCCCCTGTTTCTCATGGCAGACCCTAAGTGTAAAACCCATCATTTTACATGTGAACACCAAGTTGTACGACATAAAATGTCAAGTGGGTGGCCTCCGAGACTGCTGGTGAGTTTCTCACACCAACAATAGTTTTACCATGTGGTAAATGATATGAAAATACAGATTTTTGCACGTTACGCAGGGCTATAGCGTGTGGTAAAGTTCGAAACACCACACAGGATCCAGGGTACGGGAGTCGCTGACCCTGCTCGCTTCCCTCTCTTGCAGAGTCCGTGTCTCAGTGGCGGGATGAAGGTCGCGTTGCTGTCTGGCTCCACGTCCCCATCCTCCGGAGCGGCCTGGTGGCAGTGGCTGCTTCCCAAGGCTTTGCTTTCCACCACGCCGAGCAGGGCTCCTCCACCCTGACGCTGTGGCTGGGAGAGGAGCCCAGCAGGCTGCCGGGGTTCGCCACGCACCAGCTGGGGGTTGCAGGTGAGTTACAGGAGTGGCTGCACTCACAGAACGTCTTGAAGGAGCCCCTTCAGTAAGAATTGTTCCTCTTGTACAACCAGCATGTGGAAACCAGCTGGCTGCTGCGTTTTGGAATGGAAAAGTAACCACCAATGTAGAGAAAAAAAAAACCACTGCTCTGCTCTGTGTGCTTCATATGTATATCTGTCTAAACTGCGTTCAAGGTTATGCCTGTAAATGGGGAAAACTTGACCCAGCAAGAATTGTTGAGAAGCTAAAGCAACTTTCAGCCTATATGGCAATGGTCTGAAAGCTGATCTAAGCTGTGCCTAGAAGTCTTTAATCCAAACATGTATTTTAAAAAAACAAACTCTTATGCATCTAGACCTCCCACAACCACAGCTTGAAAGTTGTTCTGTAACAGAAGGTTTCTGTGGAGCTAGACAGTTTCGAGGAAAAAATAGGGTTTCCCCTTCTTTTTAATTTTTTCATATAGCACAGAACAAGGGACTGATAGATGATGAGCCAAAAATACGATCAGCTTGAAGTCAGCTTCACCAAAACCCAGTGGTTTTGTTTTCTCACTCAGCAGAGTTCCACAGATAAGCCATTACCTGTCCCATCCCTCAGTTTATCTGTAATTGGAGATTGGTTTGGACCCCTCATGTGCTGGTGAAGTTACAATAACACACAGAAATCATGAGCCTTAGGGAGACCAAATCCCTCCAGTTGCAAGGGCGACTTGTGTGTCCTGGTCTTGCAGGTGTTATTTCTCCACCAAGTGGTGCTAAAGCCCATAAACAGCAAGCTGAAAAATCTGCTTAGGAAGAACTGACAAAAAGGGGTTTGTTCTGTGTAGCAGCAGGTCAGGTGAAGGGAAGCTTGAGACAAAAAAAACCCGACCCTCGAATTGGAGAGGCGCTGCTGTCGCGGCTGTGGGAGCGTTCTGCTGCCGGGCCAGCAGAGGGCCGCGGGGGCGCTCCGCCCGCTCCCGGTGTGTCCAGGGACGTGTTGGAGCATGTTTCCCCGGCTACGCAAACCTCACCCTTCAAATATGCGGAGTTCGGCTGCGGCGGGACAGCGCATTCTCCTCGCGAGAGCCCCGGGTTCCTCCTCCTGGGGAATCCTGAGGGAGAGAGAGGCGTTCTGAAAAGGAACCTGCACAGCTCAGAGTGCCGCTTGAAAGGAAATGGTGTAAAAGATGAGTTGGGACTCTGGTGGGCACCAGAAAGAACCGTAACAAAAATCGTAACTCTGAAAGACTCACAGGTATTTTAAAATGTGTTTTCAGAGCAGAATTTGCAGCTGTGCTTCGAAGCACTTTGCACTCTGCAGCAAGTAGGGAAAAAAAACTTGAAAGAAAACGTTGAAAAGTGCAAGTATTCGGATTTCATAATTGATTGTATGGATTTTAAAATTGCACAACATACGATGTGCGTGTCCTTTGCTACCACTTTTCAAACCTGTACGCTTTTAGTCATTAGTGGGATTTTCTTTAAAGGATATAAATACTTCAGGAAAGCTTTCTAGGCAGGAAAACAAGTGTGAAATAATGGCTGCTATGTGGGGTGCTTTGTCCTTTTCTCTACTCGCTGTCAGTGGGTCTGGAACGCTTTCCAAAAATACACCCAGCAGCGTGGATAGCGCCTGGCAGGTTTATTCCACTTTCTGTCTGCTTCAGGAGGGACACCCTGGCAAGGGGAAAGGCTCCATCCCATTTTAAATTCATTTTATTGAAATAATGAAGTATTTCAATATGGATGTTGGACAGGGGGTCAAACACAAGGCTTTCTTTATTCCCCAACCAAAAAGTCTTTTAGAAAGTGCCTGCAGTAAATGAAAATCAGTTTTCTGGTGAGAGTCTCCATCTCCAAGCTGTGGCCAGTCGGTGAAATGCAGGAGTCAGTGGTGGGAGCCTCCTGCCAGTGGAGAGCAGAGTGTGTGTGGAGCGTGGCGGGAGGAAGGAAGGCGGCCCAGGAGCAGGGAGCAGGTAGCCAGTGGCATTGCCAAGTGGACCAGCAGCTGCTTTTCCTGCTGTCTGGATTTCCCACAGAGCCCAGCCAGGGCCTGTGCCTCAGCACCGTGCAGCCAAGCGATGACAAAGGTGTGAATAAGCGGGGTCAGGTCATGTTCTACCAGACGGGACGGGAGCAGCCAAGCAGAGCGAAGCAAACGTTACTCATTGG
This sequence comes from Regulus satrapa, assembly GCA_013396955.1. Taxonomy (NCBI): domain Eukaryota; kingdom Metazoa; phylum Chordata; class Aves; order Passeriformes; family Regulidae; genus Regulus; species Regulus satrapa. The sequence goes on from VWZN01013662.1 coordinate 717,803, forward strand.
GCTTGGCCATTATTGTTTGGAAATAGTGGAATATGTGATGTGTCCTCCAGCTGAGTTACTGCATCCGTTTGTAGGCGGCAGGATTTTCCACATGTGCGAAGATCCAGAGGAGTCTCTGGTGTACGGAGTGATTAACGTGTTTTTAAAAAGCCTTTCCAAAATTCTCCGCCTCCCAGGAGGATGTGGCCTGCCATCCAGAAAGTGACATGTTTGTAAATATTGGTGGCATGGCAGGACGAGCTGAGGAAGGAGAGGAAAAGGAGAGGAAGAAAAGCCACTTAGGAAAAGTGACTTTAAAGTAGTTCCTGAGTTGTTTTACAAATACCTGCTCCTGTCTGCTGATGCTTACAGTGCAGGCAGTGACGTCTGCGCTCACTCTGTGCTTGACAAGTGCTTCTCAACACTGAACATCTTTGCATTTTTACATCAGTCACAAATAAAACGGGTAGGAGAAAGATACTTTTCTCCTCCATTACTCATTATCTGGAGTTAGCTAAGGGATTTTTTAAAATGCTTCTCTTGCCTGTTTCCCAAAAGAGAACATTCAAAACAAAAAGTGGTATACCAAAAAAATCTACAATACCAAAAAGTGGTATTGTAACAGTGATTACTTGGTTGGGTTTCAAGCATAAACCTTCCTGGAAATTCATCCTGGATGATTTAAAGCTCCGGGTGCCACATTTGTAGCAGGAGGGAGAGTTTTAAAAACCACAACTCAGGGCAGACAAGCTCTAATCTCACTGATGCCAACCAGGTGTGACCCAGCGAGGGAACATGAGACCAGGCAGCAAATCCTGTCAGGGTGCCTTCTTCCTTCTTGCTCTGGATTTAGGTATCCCCTGGCAGAGATTCTGATCACCTCACGGGGAATTTCACTACCGAAAATTATATTCACAGGCTTCAGTTTTAGGGGAACAGAGGAGAGCAAACTCACTTTCTGTTTGATTCACTCGGCACGTTCCTGCCTTCACCAGCCCTCCCTGGCCTCAGCAAACCCTTTGGCTGAGCAGTGGCTTTTCTAGAAAACAAACCCTCTAATCCAGAGTTCCTCCTGCTCTCCTTTTGTTGCCTCTTTTAATCATTGCAGCAGTTGAACTCGGACCCTGCTAAATATTTACAGGAGGAATGAAATCATCAAGTCACAAGCCACAGGGAGGCAGATACGTGACTACCCTCTTCAAGCACGTCCTTTGACATATCTTGAAGGGAGACCGGTACTTCATCTTTGAAATATCCTCCTACACAGAACCCTGCCATGCATTATTAAAAAACAGGATGTTTTTAGCTGGACACTCACTCCTTAATAATCCCTTCCTGTGGGTATACTTCCCATGGCATTTTCAGTGCACATGTCATCACAGATGTGCCTGTGTCCTCCTCCTCCTGCTGTACAGTGACAAAAGCATTTTGTTACTGTTAACCTCCCATTTGAAAGCCACGCACAACTGATGTGGAAAGGATCCTGGTAATTTGCACCACAGCACCCTTTAAAATCTGAGAAAAATACCCATTTTAAGGGAAAGACATTTTTAAAGTATGACCAGTGAGCATGACATAATTAAACATGAAAGCACTTGGGTTCCAGAAAGTAGGAAAACTTTCAGTCTGCAGGAGAAAGTCATGGGCTGAGCACGAGGACAGCCCGGCAGGTTTTTTTCACCAAGTGAAAGTGTCACTTTTCCACTTGGAAGCAACAATTTTATGAAGAAATCGACTGGGCTGACAGCGCAGCTGCGGCGATGGCTGCGTAGCTGGGTAGTGCAAGTTCAGAGATAGTCACACAGCTGGACGCTATCTGTACAATCGGCCCAGAGCACTAAACCTGGTGTGTTACTAACCCCAGAACACACATCTTCCCTGCAGCAGGTGGGGGCTTTCTCATCAATTCACTGCAGAGAAATTCATCCCCCTTAAGGGTGGCTTCTCAGCCAGAGGCCCTGGAAAATTCCCTGTTACTTGAGGAAGATTTCAGGCACGTCTCTGCTGAAGCGAGCAGCTTTGCCAGATTGTTTGGGTAACCTCTTGATCCTGCATTCTTTAGTTCTGATATTAACACAAGCAAGTTTTTCTTTTCATTTCTTGTCTAATCTGCAACTTAAGTGTTGCAATTATTTCTCTTGGTACTACCAACTTTGAATTTTTATATGGGATACTTAACCCTTTTCTGATTTTTATTGTGCGTCTGTTTTCCACTGACAAACCACTTTGTGGTTCATCCATACAAACCTTCCTAACCGTACATTAGGATTTTGTTATGCTTTACCAAAATGTGTTAAATTTTGGTTGTTAGCATTGAACGACGTTGTCCAACGCTTCCTCTTTTTCAATATTTTTTCCATACCAGGTGCTGTTCTAGATGAAAGCACTGGAAAGGTGTTGGTTGTACAGGACAGAAATAAGGTAAGTTTGTTACAGGATTATTAAATAGAGAAGTTCATTTAGATAAGCCTATTCGGTAGAATAAATTAAAATATACATTTATTTTTTACTCCAATCCAAATTTGTGATAGTTAACACTTACTTCCTTTTACAAGTGTCTTAAACACATCTATGAACAGATTGCTGAATTCCCTATTAAGGGAGAACAGAACAACTGTGAAAATCAACAGCTTTGTTGTAAATTATAACTGCAGATTGATTCAGCAAGTGAATCAAGTGACCAAGTATCCTTCAAAAGCCAAATTTTGTGTTTTCTCTGACACAAAGAAAACTAACTGACACAAAGAAAACTGTAACTGACCCAGGAATCTCCCAACTTGTCTTTGGATCCATGCAGACCTCTGGAAAATCCCCGGGGCTCAAAACGGATTTTGAGGGAAGGATTCCGATTTGGTTTGGTTTCCAAAATTCCAGGCAGAGCTGTGGCTTTAGCCGAGCAGCGGCTGGCCGTGATCTGGAGCCCCCCTGGGTGCAGCAGGTGTCAGGGTCTGGGATTCCTCACCCCCAGCAGCACCTGCCCTCTCTGCAGAGGGTGCCGGAGCAGGGCTGTGGAGAGGGCGGCTCGTGGGATGCGGCTTGAGGGCACCGAGCGTCCATCCCTGCAACGCTGCAGCCCCTCCCGGGCCAGCGCAGCTTCCAGCCCAGCTGCTGCAGACTGCTCTCGCTGCCAGCTGCCTGCGCTACTGCCCTCAAGAGACAGCCTCCCTCAGGCTTCCCTTCGTGATCAAAACTGCGTTAATTAACTCTCTGAGAGAGGGACATTAATGCAGTTTTAACGTGAAACACTCACAAACTTAGCTAGGTAGGCTGAAATACACTTGGATGCGTAACTTTCATTTCATCCAGTTAAAACTGTGCCGGAATCTCACTGGCTGCATTCTCCTGTCTTTCCTGAAATAGCTGCTAAGATTTTTTCTCCTCAGGACCCAAAGCATCAGTTCATTAGGACGTACACCACCGTTAATGAACTCCAGTGAGAGAGTGCTTTCATAGTCACACCACGTGTTGAGTTTCTAACACAAATACAAGGGTGTTTCTCTTCCTCTGAACTTGTTTCCTGTAACTGAAGATGTTTATTTTTCTTTTTTGTATTTTATATTCTTACTTATAATAGAGTAAAATGTCGAGGACTTGGCTTTAGGAGGACCTTCAGGCTTTCATTCAGCAGTTTCAAATTAAAGCATACACCTATCTCTCATGCTGTAGACTCCAAAAGTGGTTCCAGCTCCAGAGAGTCTCCAGGGACAGAACAGCACGTTGTAAACATTAGAAACACAACATTTATTTACCCTTTTTATACATAAAAATATAAATGTGCATGCTAACCTTTTAGTAAATATCTTAAACAAATATCAGAGTAAAATAAGAAATTGAACAGCTGTTGGAATTTTAAGAGCTGTTTGAGCTTAATTGTGACAGGACAATTCCACAGCACACAAAGATTTCCAGGAACTAAAAGTAAATCTGAAAGCCAATAGACAAATATATGTATTTTCCATCTGCACTATTTTTAATCTGTTTAAATTCCTATCCAAGCCCTTTAGGAATGCCCATGAAAAAAAAAAAATCATTTCCAATGGAGTCACTAGGGTTTCAAATCACTGGAAAGCACACAGCTTCCCTGCTATGCTGCACAGGCAAAGAAAGCTTTTCTTGGACCAGTGTACCTTTTTACTGCATTTATTTCTAAAAGGGTAACTTCTTCCTACGTAAACTTTTAACAGGAAAGAAATAGAAAGTACACAGAAGTAAAGGTAAAGCCTACAAATCCTTGTGCTCTTGCACTAGCTGCAGGGACTGGGGCTCCTTTAGCAGCGTGAGAAACAACACCAAGCCTGCACTTCACGTTTTAATACTGAACTTTATTGCAATTCAATAAATGTTTCCATACATAAATCACACACAAGCCCTCATTTCTTGTATTCCATGAAAATGACAAGTTACACTAAATGATCATTACAGACACACGGAGACATCTTAAAGCCAGTGCAGTATAGAACAGTACAATCAGAATACCTGTTTGTAAGATTAAATATATATACATTTTTTAAAAGCCAAAACAACGGAAGTGGAATACGTTAGTGATTAAATATAAGATTATATAGTCTATAGCAGCTTTTAAAAAAATATTCAACTACTCTATCTAGCAGCAACATTGTCTAATGACTGTTAGACAGTTTGTATTTTCAATCAGTAGGTGTTATGTTCCAATAGTTCATACAGACTGTAGCTGTCTCTGGTCATCACGTCAGCAGGAATAAACAAGTTCCTGCTTACTGATATACTGTAAAATAACAATACTGCAATTCCAACAACAACAACAACAACAAAAAGTTATGTGTTAATTGTCTCCTTCGTATTAAAGAATGCAACACAGGCTGACTACTTCTTTAATGGATTTTTCCTCCAATACAGACTGTAAATGCATGGAAATTTCCAGGAGGTCTGTCTAATCCAGGAGAAGACATTGGTAAGTTCTGTGAGAACGGGTCAGCCACCAACAGACCTGTAAATGACACGAATACCCCTGAAACAGAGCGTGACCCACACCTGGGATGCTCCGGTGAGGGATTGGGATGGAGTGACACAATCCTGGCACCCTATTGGTAACAGGGTAGCACGTTCGGGACAAAGGAGTTTGGCATTTGTAACATTCACTCTTTTCCATACTCCCTTTTAAGTGAGTGCTTGAGGCCAGCTACGTTTTTGGAGGCTGGTCAGATATGCTGCAATATGAGCCAGAAGTGCAGAGGATTAAGGTAATCCATATATAGGCCAAATCAAACGGAAACAGGGAACTCTTGGCTCACACTGGGATGCGGGGCACTGGCCTCAGGGATGGACTCAGCAAAAATTTCCAACTCTCCATTTTTATGTGCAAAACTGAAACAAATGCATTTGCTTCCTTCACCCCCTTCACTTGATTAGTTTGCACCAAGAGCTCCTCGGCACGGCCAGGGAGAAGAGCAGGGCCTGAGTCTTGTGGGCCCCCACTCCCACAGAGACAGGAGGCACTCCTGTGGCAGGAAACAGTGCTGGCTTGAGGAGACTTCTCATTTCCCTCCAACACAGCCCAGCTGAGGAACACTGCTGCAGTTTCTCTTCAGCAGGTGTGCTGAACAAGGGTGTTGATGAAGAGAGAGAAAATCAGGCTTTTTTTCTCCTTGTATCTCAGCCTTTAAAATCACCATCCACAGGCTGGGTGTCGAGCCCAGACATCCTGACTGGTCCATACCTTAGAAATACCTCCCTGCAACAATGTGCAGCAGGGGTGTATTCCAGTTATTGCAATACATGGAGAACGTTGCTGCTGGTCAGGATACGGCTGAGTTTAGATTTCGTGACTCATGAGTCACGTTCTAAGTCTTTCTGTCAAACCTGGTGATGGAAATCACAAATAATTGCTGGACAATGCAATGTAACGTGAAATGGGCCCACGTTTTCATAAGAATCCCAAATGCCATGGCTGTTGTCTAGGAAGGCTCCTTGTCACTTCTAGTGCCAGCAGCAGCAGCAGGATTTTTGGACTCAAGGGAACAACAAATGACCAGCACTGGCATTCCAGTTGTGGAATTCCCAGAGTGATACTGCAGCAGCCATCCCTCACATAACAGGTGAGATCATGGCTGGAGCCTGGACTGACAACCAGCCAGGAGAAAAGACTCTACAGCTTCCCTCCTGCCACTTCTAAACTACAGAACAATAAAAGCTACGATTCTCTGCATCACATCTTATAATACAGGAAGATATAAATTAGTGAAGCATAAAATATAGCAGAGCCTAATTTTCCTCTTTCATTCCTGCATCAAACCTTAAAAAAAAGCACAAGTCACTCAAGGGACTAAATTTTAAATTACAATTAAAATTGCAATTGCAATGCTTAAAATCCTTTGGTTACACAAAGTGACAACGTGAATGGCTGCCTACTTAAATGAATGCCAACTGACTCATGCCAGTGACACCAATAGTTTCCTAATGCTGATCAAGCAAAGTGCACACATTTTTCTATCTGGGTATTTCTGAAATTCCAGCCCTAGTGTTTCTTCTAGTTTAACTGTCATTAGATATTCATAGATATACACACACACATTTAAATAAAAGGGAAACAGAAAGTGGCACTTTGTCTAAAAGCAAAGCTCAAAGCTGAAATGAAATCCCTCATTACTGCAATTTTCTTAAGCACAGCCTGCCTCAGCATTCCTCACGATCTCCCTTCACTTCTGTGTAACACAGCCCCTTGCTCACTAACAAAACCCCCTGCCATGAGGAGTTACTATTTCCAATAGCTGAAACCACCCCTGAAATGTCTGGTTTGTTGCCCTCTGACTTGACAAGATGCAAGCTTCCACAGGATGGTGAATCTCTAAGTCTTGTAAAATGCATTTGCTTTTGGAAGCCAGCCAGCACACAGTCCTTACTGAAAATGCAGCAACAGGAGCAGGTGACATTGCACAACAGCTCTGTGCAGTGAGCACTCAAACCAGACACGACAGGAGGTGACATTAATTTGGGAAAAGCCAGTACTTAACCTACCAGTAGTTACCTTAGGCAAGTAGGATTTGACTACGATGAAACTGCAGACTTTGGGGAAATCAGTGGAAGATTAAAAAACCTTGGGGCTCTTCAATTTGTTGTAGAAGAGAAAAAAATCTTTTCTCTGGAGGAGTTGTGGATGGATGGGTGGTTCTCTGGCTGTAAGTGCAGCACGCAGACCCTGCAGCTCCTTCAAGTTCCTGCTGCCTTTGTGGTGAGGAGTGTTAGCACTGACCTCACTCTGGCTGGGGCACACAGAGTTTGCAGCACGTTTCCTGCAGGAACACGCTCCGGGATGCATCGGTGCCGTGGCATATTGGAAATGTCACCAGACTTTAAGCTACACCTTGAAAAGGAGCTGGCACCAACTTTCCCTTTGTGAATCGAGTTGTACCCATTTCGTTAGCCCTGGGGGTGAAGGGCAGTGACACGGGTCTGACCAAGAGATGTGACACCAGCACAGGTGCAGCTGCACAGGGTCTGACCCGAGACTGGGCAGGGGCAAGGAGAGGGATGGGATCCGAAGGACCGCCAGGACAGTGCAGTGCTGTCTTGGATTAACGATCAGTGGAGCCAGCAGCCATCAGTGCCCATTACAAACCACACCCTGGACAGCAGTAACAAATTCTGCAGGCTACACACAGCAATTACTGCTGTTTGGGGACCAAAAATTTAGCTTATCCTTGTGTTGGAAAAACAGACTGACATTCTGAAAACCTTATGAAGCAGAACATGCTGAGCCAGAGGCTTTGAACCTTTCCACAAGGTTTAAGGAATGCTAAGTTACTCTCGGACCTATTGTAAGGATCGCTCTTCCCACCCAGGAGACACAGCAGTTCGAGAGGTTCTGGAAGAGACTGGCATCAAGTCGCAGTTCAAGTCCATCCTGAGCATCAGGCAGCAGCACAAACAGCCCGGCGCCTTCGGGAAGTCGGACATGTACATCATCTGCCGCATGGAGCCCTCCTCCTTCCGCATCAGCTTCTGCCAGCACGAGTGCCTCCGCTGCCAGTGGATGGCCCTGGAGGAGCTGGCCAGGACGGAGAACACCACGCCCATCACCAGCAACGTGGCCAAGCTCTTGCTGTTCGGGTACCGGGAAGGGTTCGATAGGATTGACATAACCATGAGGGAGTTCCCAGCTGTCTACACGGGCCTGTTCTACAAACTCTACCACAGGGAGCTGCCCGAGTCCTACAGAAACATGACGTGATAGCAACACATTTCACATTTCCTTACAGTAATAATTCAGAGTTATTATTGCAGCGTTGCGAATTACAGGTATCCCTGGAGTTCTTTTCAGGCAATTATTAGAACCTAATTATTCTCTAATAAGCTGAGATATAAATTATTTTCAAAGGTAATTATTGCTATGAGCGTGCGTCAGGTTTGTTCTCCTCTACTCCGTAATTAGCAAGCATAAGGTAAATAAAATACATAGGTACCTAGAAGAAAACAGAAGTGTTACTGATCCTGAAAATATATTCTGCAAGTCGTTTCACCTGCACACACCGGCACAATGGGTTGAAAGAGCAATATAAAGAAAGTACGAAACATTCATGGTTTAATCTGCTATCTGCAAAAGTAGTTATAATATCAGCAAATAATTGCTTTTATCTGGCTACTTCAGAGAGGAGTAGGAAAGGCGACATCTTTAGTGCTGTGTGGCATCGATGCTCGGAATCTGCCATGGAAGTCAGCTCTTAGCAGACATGGGAAGGAAAAGGATAGCTTTCTGTCCAGGTCCAGTTTTTGGTCCAGGTTTGTACTGTCCAGTTCTTTTCAGTGCCACGTACCAATCCGAGTATTTCCGTGACCGGTAAGTGTTATAGTTATTGGATTCCAAGCGCTCGAAAAAGAAACATTCTTCTGTTGCGTATTTCTGAAAGGGAAAAGAGAAAGCATTACTGCTGTGGCGCCACAAATCAGCTCTTCACATTCAGGGGACTAGCTCAGCAAGAATGTGAGCAGTGCCTTTGGTTTTAGGAAATAGAGGTTAACTGTTTGACAGCTGAAGAAAGATACTCGCTGTGAAAATATTGTTCATAGTACCTGCAGTAAGAGGTGTTTACCTATGGTTCATTTATTGTCTCTAGCACAGATCAAGCAGCTTTTAATTTGCTTTTGCTGTGTAATTTTTTGTTCTGATCAGAAAATGTATAAAGAAGAAGCCTTTAAAAACAAAAACTTTAAGCAGAGTATAGACAATTCAGTACAATTGACCAAGCTGGAAATGTAGGCAGGGGCACATCAAAAAAGGGTGATTAAAGAAAAGTCCTTCTTTCTCCCCAAAGCATAGGTGACACCAGTGCTTTCCTACAGCAATGTAACCATTTCGACATCAGCCCCATCATTTAGGTGACAAATGACAGCTCAGGCTTCACAAACTGCATTCCTTAACATCTGCCAGAGGTGACATTTCAGGAGCCACACTGCTGTCCAGCCTGTCAGTCGCAGCACCTGGAAAACCCCCGGATATCTCTGGTTTTTCCTTTCAAACCCACTTCAGTCCAGGCTGCGCCCGGAGTGCACATCTGGCAGCAGAAGCTTTCACAGCACCTCATGAAACGCCCCAACTCTGCTCCACTAAATGCAGGTTATTCTCACAAACATCCTTTGAGCACAGTTTGAATCCAGAACATCAAAAGACAAGAATTCCCCTTTGAGTCAAGTCCTTGAAGTCTGGCAAAAGCTGCCTGATCACAGCAAAACCACGTAAGTACGACAGAATGAACAGGTCATATCCTTAAATAACAAACTACTTATCATAAAATACCAGTTAGTCAAAATTCTTCCTTTCATGGGAAGTTTGGGAAATTTCCTCCTTAAAATAAATAATCACAGTTCATTCCGAAATGTGAAGGTATTTAACCTTTATAATTAACTGGAAAGTCAAAATAAGCCATATCAGATGGGAAATGTTTCTGGTTTTCCATTGAAAATGTGATGGAGCAGATGCACTTCTGCACAAATTTTTTCAGTTAAAAGAGCATTTTACAAAGGGAGGTTTTGCCTGTCTGCAGTCACAGTTCCAGCCCTTTCCTACGGTGGTAGAGATCACCTCTCCCCATGACTAAGTCTGTTAGTGGAGAGCATGAAAATGCTCAGTTAAAAGCTGCACCCTCCAGATTTCGGGACAAGAACGTGACCCACTGCAGCCCCACGGAGATTGCCAGGGTGAGCAGTGGTCCACTATAAATCATCCTGCAAAGCCCAGCTCAGAACAATCCCTGCAGCACGTCTCAACAAGTAATTACAAAAACATCCAGCAAGACAAAAGCCAGGCCCGAATAAGAATTTGCAAACGCATTTCCGAAAATGTTAATTTATTTATAAAACAAGGACACTACACAAACTGATCCTGGACACTGAAAAGTAATTAAAAAACCCCGGGCATTAAAAAGGACAGAGCAGTACTCAAGTGACGGATTAGAGGACAAAATTACGTGTTTAGAAATTAGAGTTCCATAATGTTTTGAAAGAAATTTCAGCAGTGTTTCACCATGTGCAATTCACCACAGACGCTCCCACTGTACACGCTCTGTGAGAAACAAAGCCCTGCTCTGACTGAACAAGAGATGCTGGCAATTAGAAACAGTTTTGTGAAAGTGTTTAGAGGCAGAAAATGGTAAAGGCACAGCCAGCCACAGACTGCTGGAAGCCACAGCGCAGAAATCCTCATGGAAAATCATTGCCAGCGCTACAGAAAACAGGCATGAAATTGCAGCAGCATTTGTTAAGCTGGTTGGAGAAAACAAAGTTTTTAAAAAAGCAGAGAGTTTCCACCTATGAATAACAAAAATGTCGTGTGCAGCAAACACGATTCAAGTAATACCCATTTCCAGAAACAACACCAACAAAAGGAGTTTTACAAGCTCAAGTGAGAAGCACAAAATGAGCCAGCTGTACATGTTCGGAGAGAAATTCCGAGTGACTGGGCGATGCTTTCCGAGCACTTCGCCGTGCAGGAGCTGAACGGAAACAGAACAGAACAGAAAACTGCTGCAAGGGAAGCATATTCTGCAAGCAAAGCCCCCATGCAGCAGCAGGTCAGCAAGCCCAGTGCAAACACAGCGCCGTGTTCGTGTGTTTGTTTTACACGTGGTGCTAAACCCCGTTCCACCCTTCCCCATCGCTCGGGGCACGGAGCGCGCTCCGATGGGAAGCCGAATGCCACCGCGCCGGCGCCACAGGAAATTCCCAATTATCCTGAACTCAAGAATAGCACAGTGGACAACTCCTCACATTTTCTTCAACTGAGCTGTCGCACAATACCCCAGGAACTTGAAGCAGGTTCTTGAACTGCGTTCCCGAGCCCACACAAAACTCCCTGGAGTCAGAACTGAGGAGCGCCCTGGGGAGCCCTGCTCCTATAAAACTACTTTCAGTCTCATTTCATGGAGGCAGAGGAGGGGCATCAGAAATCATTTCAGCAGCTCCTGGCACGGGCCTTTCCTTAGCTGCAGTCCAGCCAGGTTTAGGAATGCACATCGTTAGCCCAGCCACGGAGGGGACTTGCACAGAGGCTGAACGGGCTGTGTGAATACACAAAGCACCGGGGACGTCACCTGCAGGGGGGCTTCACCAGGCACCCAAGGACAGAAATGTGCATGAGGGATTTACACTGTCTAGGTCTCATTAGCAAAACGAATGTAACTGCAGCTTTTAAAGCAAAATTTACTGCGTCGCTCCAAGAGGCATTAACTCTCAGAGTCTGCCGCACGCACTGGCTTTAAAACACAGTTAAAAATTCAGCTGATACCAATAAAACACACAAGAGTTTAAACTAAAAGTAGTCTCACTAGAGAGCAGTTTAATTTACCCACATTTGTGTAACTTTTAAAATTTTATCATCACATTTTCAGAAATATTTTTCCTGCCAGTTTTCTAGTTAGGAAGTAGAAGTGCCCCAAGAAAACCTTGATTCTCTATAAAGAGGAAAATGAGAAAATAATTCATACAGATTAGTACCATGAAAGTATTTTTTCAAAAGAAATTGGCTTTACTTTCCACTTCAAAGAGATCTTTTTAAAATCACTTTATGTGAAAGTGAAAGAGGAAACAATTACTCCTGAGGGTAAAAAGGTAGAACCTTTATTCTTTATTTGTTTTTATAATTTCCTGATCACTGTGATTCTCTTCTCTCTCAAACAAGCCATTCCTCATACATTTTCCAGCTTCTAGGTAGGGCAAAACCACGGAACTCCTCCTAATTCCTATTCCAAGTAAGCGACAGAGGCTGTGCGGAGATCGTTTCTCTCGATCAATGGCACAGCGAGCGGCTGGGTCAGTCCCGCGGGAAGAGAGGCTGCTCCACCCGCAGCCAGGGCAGGGCACAGCACACACACACGGGGAGGGTTCCTTACCAAGGCCAGCAGTCTGCCGTCCTCCTTCATGGCCAGGAAGCGATTGGCACTGACGCCTTTGATGGACACCACTCCTCGCTCCTCTGCCTGGAGCTGCAGCTTGACTGCAAACAAAAACAAAATACAAAAGGTTTCACAGCCATCGAGGGATTGCAGCACTTGACAGTCACTGCTTCAAACCCTCCACCACAGAAGAATTGAGCTTGCAACAAAAATAGGAAGTTTTCAACCTTTGGCTTTCTGATCCCATTTTAACCAGGAAAGAAGCTACACTTAAATTTGCAGCAGCGAGATCGAGTTATTCCATCTTCATTTCACATAAAGGCACTCAAAACCCATGAAATTCTGAAAGGCCACGTAGGGCACGGTCAGCTGCTCCCAGAAAATGGGAGTTTTTCATGGCAGTTTTTCCAAGGAATCTCCCAATGCTTGCAGAGCAGCAGTCGGACGCTGAACGCACAGAGCTCTGCACAGGCAGAGCGTCAGCGAGTCGAACCGAGACTGCTCAGGTCTCTGCCTCTCCCTAAGGGTGCTGGCAGTTCTCAACACAAAACAGCCATTCCTTTACCTCACCCATCCAGCAACTGCGTGGAGTAAGAAACAGAACTGCAGCAGGAGGTGAAGGCAGCAAAGGCACAGGAAACAGCGTTACACAAAGCTGGAACACCTTTTGCATCAATTAAAAGAATTTAAGGTTTTACAGGAATGAAAACCTGTCAGATCCTTTCACACAGCGTGAATTACTAACACAAAGCCTCGACTGATTTCTGTGGCCGTAAACCAAAGGCAGTAGTTTGCAGGAACACATGAAAGCTTCCCCTTCTGCCTGCCTCTGCCTGTTGTATACAACATCTCAGACAAGAGCTGCTTCCACCCACCTGCTTTGGTTCAGCAGGTACTTGACTCCATTTGGAGGTGCAGTTTTAAACAGCTCGAGCTTTTCAGCCATCAGAATAAATGCCTGAAGTGACTGTACATTTTGGAGAAGGAGATCTCTTGAGATTCAGAGAGAGGCTTTTGCTTGTTTGGCTTTTTGTTGAAGGAAAAAAAAGCACTGAAGAAACCGACCGAAACTCCAACACCAGGAATGCCACGAACATGAAACCATTGGGATAATTGCTGAAAGCCCTTTTTCAGGGTAAAAGTAAAAAGCCAGGCGCAATTTCATCTCAGAATCAAGTATCCAAAATACAGCACTCCCAAGTTAGGAGGCCAAAATCAGACTTGTGAACAGCTCCAAACACTTCGGTGTAACTCCTTAGCCTCTGGGGAGGCAAGAACGTGGAAAAGTGCTCTGGGCAGGGACTGTGGGAAATGGACTTTTGAGATGTGCCCAAGCACACAGCTTTCACCACACACTTAATAAGAAACAGCTGTGGAACAGCCAAAAATTAATATAAATTACTGCGGTACTGACTTATTATGCTTCGTGACTTTCTCTGGACAGAAACGCACAGAAAATCCTACAGCATCACACTGGGCCAGAAGTTAAAATTCTGTAAAAATAAACTTCTGGTAAAGGTTTCAAGTCCTGTAAAAATTTGTATAGTTTGGAGAAGCTTGTGAAAAGAAAAAAAAAAACAAAACAAAACCCCCCCGAGGTATTCCTGCAGAGTTTGAAAAGAGCTGCAATACTGAAAGCCCCAAAAGGAAAATCAGCTTCACAGGATTTTCCTCTCCAAAAACACGTGAGCAAACAGAGCCAGAACAGTACTGCGAGTTTTTTCAGGTTTCAGGGGTATTTTACAGCTTCATTAATGCAGTGAGTGTTTGCCACAGGGCTACACTGACTGACCAAACACATTTTGACCACCTGATCGTCACCAGAAGCGACAATTTTAGGTTTAGCTCACTGCAACTAAATTGAGATGTAAGAGAATTGTATCACTTGACAAAGATGAGCTGCATCTTTTGCAGCCTTCAGTCACCAACAGCAACAGTGCAGACTCCGTTCATCTGCTCCCAGTTGAGGAGTACCTGTTTTCAGCATAACTGAACCTCAAAACCCCATCCAGGAAAGTCAAATAATTAAGACATTTGTAGCCCCCCAAGAATTAGGAGATCGTTGTGAAAAAGCTCACGAAGCACGGGCCTGTTTTCCCAGATATTCTGGCACTCCTTTGAGGGCCCCTCTAGCATGGAAGTGAGGTATTTCCCCGTTCCCATTCGTGCCCTGCAATCCACGAGGAACACCGAGCACAAGGCTCTGCTCAGCTGGTGGTGTGAGAACACAGAGCTCCCACTGAGCAGACATCCCCAGGACTGCGGCTAAGGCATCACCACGCCATTAAATAAAACAAAACCAACTCACAGGACCCAGGAAATTGACAGCTCCTATTAAAGACTTCCTTTCCTATCCTAATAAGCTTAACAGAATCATTCTGCTGGGTAAGAAGGAATGAACTGCACCATGTACTTACGCACTTTCACACCAGCAGAGAAACTCCGAGTGATGCAGCTCGAGGGACCCTGCAGTGCCCTCCAGTTGTATCAAAACGGACAGAGAGGGAATGGTTTTTCCAATAATACACAGAGGTTCTGTTAGAGATTGGTACTCACTGATGTTCTGGCTGAAAAACACCACAAGCTACACAGTCCAACCCGAATTTCCACTGAAACCAGCACAGTCTGTGGCACTAAAGGAAGCTGGACCACACTGCAACAGGCACCGAGATGTTCTTCCACAAGGGTGTGTGGCCAGGACAGATGCACGAGCTGCAGGTTAAACTAAACACTGTATTTAAGAGATTGCAAATAGGCATGTATCTCAGAACTTGGAGAGACTTTTCTAAGAATATGGACGTTGAAAAGTGGTATTTAATAGCATTGTGGTTTGCAAGGCTTCAGATTTCTGTTAAAAAATGGCTCTTCCTCATTTTTACAGAGATCTCAAAAAAAAAGTATTTCCGAGACAGCTTTGCACAGTCCAGTAGAGAAAATAATTTTAAGGACAAGTAGCTAGACAGGAAAGCTGTTAGCGAATGCAGAGAATAGAGAACACATGAACATTTTCCAAAAGTACTTTTATTGTCCTGAGCAGTAGAACTGGAAAATCACACGTACAAGGCAAACTCTCAGGTCCTTTTACAGCTCTAATAAACCAGAGTGGCCCAGACCCAGGAACGGCACAACTTCAACGGTCCCAAACCGTTTCAGTGCTCTGCATCATAAAGGGTTTGGCCAAAAATCTCCTTCAAAATCAGTTCCTTCCAAAGACCCGGGCAAAATCTACCAGCTTAATACTTGAGAAGAGCAGAGCTGCACCTTCTGGAAGTCGCTCACTGCTGAGCTGCTTGGTCCTACCTTTTGGCTCCCCTGGGAAGCTGCTGGCAAGCCCTTCACCCAGGGCAATCCCTGTGAGCAAAGCCACGTGCTGCCGTTTCACTCTCAGCAGCTGCACTGCCTAAGATGTGCTGGGGCAGGAGAATGCCGCAGGATCAGTAAGGAAAAGGGAAAATAAAGGTCACAGGGAGGAGAGAAAGGGACAGAAACACATTAGGAATAAAATAAAAGGCAAACAAAAGGAACAAAGAGCAGTGAAGACACGGCAGGGTAAGGGCAGCACAGAAGGGAGCTGTACTGGAGCATGAAGCAAACAAGGAGGTGGAATTTGAGGATGCATTAACCAAAGGGATTAATAAAATCCTCATTTTCCTTCTCCTCCACAAGGAAATGGGAACTCTAACCGCTGTATCAGAGAAACCCTGAAGTGAAAACCAACTCTGAGCTTCTGGCTTTGGATGCATTGACACAGCAAAGAAAGGTTTGATTACAGCCTCAGCTGTATTTTCAGTGTAACCCTTCCAGCAAACACCCTACACGCAGACCTCGGTGCAGAAAGTACCAGCCCGTGTCAGGAGCACACAGAACTCGGGTCAGGACTCTCTAGTCCAGCCTCGTGCTCAACAGCCTCCATCACTTCACAGTGAGAGCCCTGCCTGCCACACTGCAGCTGAGGGAGCAGCTCAGGGCCCGGGAAGACAGGACAAATTGGGTATTATTTCAAAGCCCTGGATGCAGTTTTCACTAACATACTGCTGCTTTATTGGAGCAGAAAGCAAAACACCTCTGGCTCAGTTTACGAGAAGGGAGAGTTTCTGTACCCCCCAAAAATCCCGGGCCGCACGTCTCTGGATCAATGACTAGTGTTACCACAGCCTGCTGTGGAAAAGCTCAGCCCCAGCCAAGGGCTCGGGGCCCATCTCCAACATATTTGCAGAGGCCCTGTAAGGAAAACCCTTCCCGAGGCGCCCGAGTGACAGCGCGGTGCCGCTGCGGCGGCAGCGCCCGCTGCCCGTCCTCGCGCACCTGGGTGCCCGCAGGGAAGCACAGAGCAGCTGTTCTGCAGCCTCGCTGCAGAGGTGTGCCAGCTCCACAGGGAATAAGCGGCTGAAATGCAAGGAAGTTCACAAAAAAAAACCAGAGGGGAGAAGTAAGACTCAACAGGGTTTCACTAAATGCAGCACCTACAGCCGAATTCCCACTCCGGCTTCCGCTGTGGCTGAAGTCGGCCGTTCCTTCCTGCTCGGGAGCAGCATCTATTCCCAGCCAGGTGTCTCAGCAAAACAAGGAGTGCGACGTGTTTGCTGCACATCGACCAAGGCAAACCGTCCCAAACGCAGGGGCAGGTTCAAAGCTACACATGCATTTACAAACACACATATATTAACAGCCCTGCTGGCATTTCCTGCCTGCTGGATCAGAGCCAAACCCCAGCCCGTGATGATGCCTAGTGGAACTTTCTCTAGGAATTACAACTATCTTTGTGCCCCCCTGCCCCACATCAGTCTCAGACAGCTTCTGATATCTCTTTCTCAAAGGCACAATTAGCAATTTAACATCTTCTGCTATTTGATAAGCGCTGACACAGGAGGCATCCCCAAGTTTGCAGACCCTGAACAAGAGAGCAATCCTTGCTCACACTCGTGGTAAAACTGAGCCACTGCCAGAGTCACTGATGCACACACTGCCTAAAACGTGGAACACGTGAGGCGGGGAGAGGACAAACGGAGAGGAGAAACAAGGAGCAAACCTTAGCAGGAGAGGTGGGCTGCTAATAAACCAAACCATCAGAATTGCAACAAAAACAATCAAGCCAATGGAGTGTAACAGCGAGAAACAGTGAGTCACGGTCCCATACAAAGGCACATTTCTTTGCTTTTGCATGACAACATTCTACGTGTATCTTTTTCCTTTTTGCCAGCCAGAGGCATAAAACCAGTCGCAGACAGACCCGAGGTCTCCAAAATGTAAACATCTACAACAAAAATACACACTCCTGAAACATAAACACTTCAGGAAGTTCCGGTTACACTTAAGAGTAAATCGAGGCTTCAAGCAGAACAGTAACTTGTGTAACAGTTTAAGCATACACCCACTATCCTAATCAACCACATTAACATGGACATTCCCAGATTGTTTTTCACTTTTTAAAGTAGTACAGATACTAAATACAACGGAAGTTATTTCTCTATTCAGGTTGCCCACTATTCTAATTTCTATCTTGACCTCAATTCCTACAAATACCCAGCTGTAGCTAACATCACCCGGGGCACTGGGAATCCTCCCCGTGAAGCACCGATTACCAAACAGACAGCATTCTCTGGTGCTCCCTGTACATTTCATATAAAGGACAGTAAAGTCATCCTGCAGAGCAGTAATTTCAGAATCATGTGACATCCAACACTTCTGGCCCCAGAGCGACACCGTGCTCCTTGCCTGTGCGCCCACGTGTAAAACACGCACAGCCACGCTCCACTCCTCACAGCTTGCGTAATCTGTTTGATCAAACCTACTTAAGCCCTTTAAAAGCAAAAACGTCATGCAAAAGCAAATCCAAAGTTTGTGGATTCTGCTTACAAAGCACCACTTGGGCATTTTCTGGTGCCGAGTAAACAGCGATTGCTTCGCGTTACGAAAGGATTTCATGTGCCAGGAACTCTAAGTCAGCGTCGTGTACAAGCCTCCGAAACGCCTTCTGCCACACTGCTCGCTGACTCCTTGGCACTGCAGATGGACCCATGCATCTCTGCAAGTCGAGAGGGCAAAAGCAAACAGAAAAACTTCCTAACTTTACCAGAGAAGAACTTCTTACGGGGTACAGGTGATAGAGCTTAGTCTCCAAACTGCCGTTATTTTCACCCCGTTTTCTTGATGTAGAAAAATGTTTCAGGGTGTCCTTATCGAAAGGGTAATGCATGCCTGTTCACATGCAGTTTTTTAGGACTGTTCCCAAAGGGTTTTTCGTAGCAGGAGTAAAAGCAAGGTATCCCCTGCGTTGCTTTCGTCTGCTTTCGTTTCGTTTAGTACTGACTGACGTAAATTGCAAAATAACCACTTCTGGGTGCTCAGCTTCAGAACAAAGCTGGTGCAACTGTTCAGCCAACACAGCCGTGTCAGGAGACACGTACAGAACTTGCAGAAATCCAGCTTTATGTTGACTGTGCATTCACTCGTTTCCTTGTAACTATGACCCGTTTTTCACTTGCAGCAAAACAAGCACACAAAACCAGGGACAACGCAAGGCAAACCCGGGAGCAGCATTTCAGAAGACAGAAAAGGTAAAATGTGTCATTTTTAGAAGGTATTCTGTAGTGTTCCTCCTCCAGGTGCACCTCACACAACTGCTCAGCAGTACAGAGTATTTCGGGGCTGGGACTGGTGTCAGAGCAGTAACACACGAGGTGAAAGGCAAAAGGCTGCCAGAGCAGTGGTGAGACATTGCCGACCCACAGGCTCAATAAGCCTCAGTGTCACAGCTGGAAAGGAAAAGCTGGATTTCAGCAATGCCAGGAAGAATCGGTAAACTGGATTTCAGAGAGTCTGGAGCACCGTGGTGAAAGAGGAACTCTGTCAGGCACCCAGGGTCCAGAGAGAGGGCACAGCAGACAGGGAGGAAGAAGGAAGGAGCCATACAGAGGAGCTCCTGTGAACTGAGCTGCCTTTCAGAGCCGACTGCTCTTAACCTGGCCAAAAGGCTGAGACAGCGACTGTGCTGGGTTTGTACTTCCCCATCTCCAGTACCAGTGAAACTGAACAGATCATCAATATTGAATATAAATACTTTTGCAAAAAATTTAAAAATAACCAAAACTAAATCCACACACAGTATAGCACTGATGCCAGAGCTCCTTTATTGCAAGGACAATGCAAATGCCACAATAAGCTCAGAGTCTTACTTCATCCTCCTATTTCAGCCCCTTCCATCGAGCTGTGTAACCACCCTGTGCTGACCTTTAAATAAAGCATCCACAGGGGAACAGCACGAGCTGCAGTGAAGGACAAGAGCTGTCAATCACTGCTGACCCAGTCTTCACAAAAAGGCTCTCATTTGCTTCTGAATGCAGCCCTGCTTGAGTCAAGAGTTTTCTTTGTAAGAAACCAAATTCCTTAACTGAAAACAAAACATACATAGTGCATACTTGGGTAACACTCCTTTTATTCTGAGTACATTTGAACCGTGCTAAGAAAGGACATGAGCACTTTCCTGCAGCTTGGAAGGACCTACTTGACTCCTTGCTGCTTCAGCCCGACCATTGCTAGTGCCCAAATCCTGCTTTCCATCTGTGTGATGGTTTCAGTGTCCACACTGCTGCAGACGTCTCCTGCAAGAGGGTGCTCCTGCAGTACCCCAGCTGTGAGCACTGGCCATCCCTGTCCCACCTCGCACCACATCCAAACAGCAGCCAGGCACCCCACTCCTAGCAAAACACCACACGGACAGCACTGATCCACTGGAGCCCGATCCCTGGAGAGCACCTCACTACTGCTGGTACTTGCTCTAGCACTGCAAGAGGCTACAGCTACTGCCTGGAGCTGCAAAGCATGCAAAGCAGAAGGCTGGGGCTGAAATAAATAACACCTGCAACACGAGGCAGTTCTGTGCACCTCTTCAGCTCGAGGAATTCCTGCATGTGTAAGGACATGAGCGTTGGACATCTTTTTCCTCCATTTTCCTGAATGAACAACATTACTGTCAGCAAAATGTCCACAGTGAGTCTGTAAAGATCTCTAAAACCACACAATGAATCCTTCCTATTTCCATACTCTGACAAACGGCCAGGAGCACATTCAGCTGTTCATCCCAACCGCCCTGTTCCAGGTGGAGAAAGGCAAGGAACTGAATGCACACACCATTTCCCAGGAGCTGCTCAGCCCCACCAGTCTGTGCAGCACGGTTCCCCAAGAGGCTTCTCCTCAGAGGTGACAGCCCCTAGCTGGCCCTTGGTGGCTGCTGCTCCACACGAACACATGCTCCTGCTTCTGTTCCACCTCTGTTCACCGAGTGCCTGCACACCGCCACTCCACACCTGGGCTTCCCACACTGAGGGACCCTGGGAATGCTCTTCCTATCACAGCCCCAAATTCGCTGTTCTAACCTGAAATGCGACATAGGTGACAACTGCACAGGCTCTGTTTGTGCTCTCCAAGACGCCCGTCTGGGGAGACGTTGGATCCTGTCCTAACAGACGAGATGGCTCAGGACAGGCAGTGACAGTCACTGGAGGGGGCACCCCGTGTCCCTCCATCCCACTCTCCCAGCCTTGCGCTCTCCTACCACCTTCCTCACACCAGCTCTGGCACTTTTCTTGGCATCTCAGTGATGGGTATGTGGTGAAAAATAAAGACTTCAAGACTTTTTCCCCTGCACCTAGAAATGCCAAGAAAAGATATGGAAAAAAAAAAATGGATGCCAGTCCCCAGAGGTGCTACAGACCTCCCCCCAAGCACAGATCGAGATGCTGTGGTAACCACACACTTGAGGATGTTAAGGACATCCTTTAACACTAAAAATAACCCCAAAGCAAAACCCCACAGAATGGCACAGAGTGTCTGGAGATATGGGGTGAGTTTGCATCAGGCGTCAGGAGCAGAAAGAAAGGAACCAAGAGAGAACCAAGAGCCTTCTGAGAGCACAAAGGAAAGAACCAAGAAAGATACAATACAAATATTTTCAAGCTGTATCACAGCTGACATCTCTCCTTGCTCTTACAGAGCACCACCGTGCAGGATTCCACAGCCATGGCTACCTGGATTTTGTGACGTGCGTATTCCACAAATCCCAGTGAGGGCAGTTTTATGGGATCTGCAGAAATCCTGTCAGGAGGTAACAGACAGACCACCGAGCTCTGCAGCACGAGGGCAGAATTTCACCACACCGGCTCTGCATGTGGCCACGGAGTCTGGGCCCTACTTTGCCCTTTCCCAGTACCCTCACAGTCTCCTTCTCCTTTGAACCACTCGCTCAATGCTGTTTGAAGCTCACCAAGGCAGAGACAAGCGACAGGCTCGCGCAGGGTCACTCCAGCAGCAGTGCACCACCACAGCTCCTGCAGGACGACCTCCACCCAACTCTGCAGACATCATCTCATTCGTATTCTCGGGCGATCCTATCGAGCGCCAGTCACAATCTGGCCCTACCCTGAACAAACAAAAAACTACGTAAGATAATAACCCTAAAATGCCACCAGCACTCCAGAGAGTCGCCCTTGTAATCTCTTTATTGTCAAGTGTGGAGGCAGCAGAAGAGGCAGGCAGGCAGAAGAGCTGACCCGCATACTGTCACCAAACACTACTGAAAGCCACCAGGGGTGGGAGAGCCGCTTTCCTTTGAAACAGGCAGTCTTAAAGAGGTGCTAACAAAAACAAAGGCTACTAATTCTCCATCAGGACTGAAAGAGTATCTCATTGCCAACTTTAAGGCTTCAAAAATCATGCCGTGAACATTTCAGATATCACCTGGTACAGATATTCAGTATACAGCTGTCATACACTTATGTTTGTCCTTGAGCATTCTCTGGGCTGCACTGAGTCTGGCTTGCTTTTATTAGATAATTGCACTGAGCACGCTGTCACTGACAGCCAAAAACACCGTTAATTCCAGGGTTGTGACCCAGTTCAGCACAGGCCATCACCTCTCAAGTATCCTGGCCAGTGATCCCAGGGCAGTGCTCCCAAGAGTGCTAAAAACCATAATGATCAAAGAATTATTTATTAGAACTGCCTGCCTTATCTGTAATCCAGGGGAGCTGGGGAAAGCTAACAGAAACAGTGTCACTGAAAAGAGTATGATTTAAAATTCAGGCTGTGTTACTGACATAATTTACTTCCCGTAAAATGATCTTAAATGTGACTCCACTGCAGAAAAATTTCTTCTTAGAATCAGCCACACAAATTTCAAGCATTTATGAACGAAATGAAAACCAACAGCAGCCACCTGATCTCACAGCATGTTATCTGTATTTGTCTTTTCCAGCTCTGGGAGTGCAGTGGCTAACAGGAGTTGGGCTGTCCTGCAAACCAGACTATGTAAGTACCTAAAAGTGCTCCCGATTCCCTGAGACAATTTAAGGGCTAAATCCTGCCCTCTAGTGTACCTGTGGGTGGTGGTGCCCTTGGAGCCTTCCCCACCTCCAAACTGGGCATTTGATTCTATTTGATATATATTTGATAAATATATTTGGGCATGTAACTAATAAAGAGGATTAGCAGACATCCTCCCCTGAGCAGGAACACCAGGAACGTGATGGTGTTTCTATGACAAAAGAAGCCAAGGAAGCACGTGCCCAACTTTTCCACAGAGGGGTCTCTGCTACCTCATCCCCTAACGGCAGCCACATCCAGGAGCCAGGAGGAATTTCTGAGCTGTGCCACAGAGCACCTGGCAAAGCAGTTTAAGGTCTGTGCCAGAGCTCAGAAGTAATGCACAAAGAGTCTGTTTGCAGAAGGACTTGGGTAGAAGCAGTCTCTGAACATTTAGGGGCAGGGGTTTTCAAACGAGTCACCTCTCACTTAGTGCTAAGATTTGGAACAGATCCATGGGACACCAGAGTGGCAAAGGAGATATTCCAACTCCCAAATACTTAGAAACCTATCAAAGCTAAACCAGGTCCTAAGCCTTCATACAAAAACCCTGACATTTGCTCAACCTGAGGATCACCATGGGTTTTCTCCCATTGCATGACCAGTGATCAGATTTCCATCGTCTTCACTGAGCTGCTCCAAAAGTCAGTCTGTACTTCAGCAGAGTCTTTCCAAAAAGTTCAGAGCACAACCACTCAAATGTTGTGAGACAGACAAGTCAAAATCTTAATATTAACAACTATTTATGAAACTAATCGGCTTAAGAAGTTTCCTGGGCCAGTATTATCCTATTTTGCATTTTCTTCGGGTATTTATGGAAGAGGAGAGGAAGATATTTCGTACATCTGCAGGGTTGACTGAGCTCACACAGCTGGATCCTTTCCAAGTGAGAGCTGGAGCCTTGTCACCTCACTAAGGAGTGGACAAGAATGGCTCAGGATGCCTGGGATACTGTCTAGGGTTAGGCTCATCATGAAACAAAGAAATGACAGAAACACATAAACGCCAACCATTCCTCATTTAGGGAAACTCTGAAAGGAACCAGCTGAGCTACTAGACCTGTTCTAAATGTATGGATGAGTGTTCGTGCCCTTTCCATTCTCCAGGCTTTTCCCCCTCACCAGCACTGGAGCCTCTTTGAGGGAAACACCTCTGCAGAGCCTCTAGAAGCCTTTCCAAAAACACTGCGTCCTTTGTGCGTTTTCCAGGGCATAAATCAACAGTTGTTGATCAACAACAACAACAAACCAGCCGTGTTTTTGTTTTGCTTTGGACAACAAAACTCTCAGAAAGCGCCTTCTGTTTCTTGTTTGTCGGGAAGTACCTCTGCAAGGGAGAAGGCTCCGGAGCGGGGCCGAAGGGGCACTTCCCTGCAGCCACACTCAGATGGGGCAGCAATGGCCCTGCCCTGGGATTCAGCTGCGGGAATCATCGGATCCCAATCCTCCTCAGCTTCCGTTCTTAATTTCATTAAGAAATGAAATTAGGAATAAATGAAGGCGAGTGGGTGAGCGTCGAACTGTGCAGATTGCATTTTGAACAGAGGCAGGAGGAGGGGAGCTAAAAAGGACATGGATCCTGGAATTGGTTTATGGTATTAAAACTCCCATCTGAAATGTAAGGAGACAGTAACTTGCCTTCTAAAATAAGAAGTTCCTTTAAAAGTAAGGATGATGTGCTACCGAAATGTTTGAACAATTAATTCCTAAGAATAGCAGCAACCACAAGCGTCTTTACTAACTGGCCTTTAATTATTTCTAAACCAAACTGTGGAGACATTGTACTTCTTTACTCAAAACCACCTTACAAAATCTTTTGCTTAACTAAGAAAATCACCCTGAATGACTCGAGGTGGATATCTGCATTGCTAATTTCTTTTTTTAAAGTCCTCTCACGCTGTCCAAGATTTATTGCCCTCTGCTGTGCCAGGAATACCACGAGACTTCCCAGGGACTTCCACAGAGCAGCACTGAGCAGGTCAGAGTTGAGGCGAGTCGTGTGGAATGACGTATTTACAGCAAGGATGCTAAGGATGTCAACCACGCAACGCCCCAGCAGTGAGCCTTGCTGATGCTTCAAGCACTGATTATTCTCTGCTTCTCAGAACTGGCTCTTCCAGGGAAAAAAAAAAAAAGAAGGAAGGAAGAAAAAGCAACAAGCCAAGAGCTGTCTGATAATGAGAGAAGGAGAGAATTCACTACTAGGAAAGCATGAGATGGCAGTTGAAAACTTTAGTATTGATAAGGCTCAACAGGAAGAGAAAACATACGTTCAGTGGACTCAAAAATGAAAAACTCCTATTAGTTTTCCTGAGAGAATAATAAAAAAAGGTAGGGGGAACAAATTCTTATGCGGGAGCTCTATGATGAAAAAGGCAGCAGTGATAAACACCACTTCCACCCAGGGCAGGCTGGCCCTGAGCACACAGCAGGTGAGCACACAACAGAGCAACCTGCACTTTCCAAAAGCAAAGACCCAACGGCAAAGTCTTGGGCCAGCTTCAGCCCTGCACATCCTCCACTCCACATCACCTCCCTTCGCAGCACATTTCCAGCACGTTTCCAGAGCTACCTCTACAGCGAGGTGACACGTCTGATGAGCTGAGGAGATTGGTTTCCTTTAAGGGTTCCTGTTACAAGGTTTCTTTGGAATTGCTGGGTAAAACAAATTGTTTTGCCTAAGGTGAATGTCCAGAGTGGAAAGTAATATTAAGCATCTTTGGTCTGTCTCCTCGCTTCCTTTCTCTCCGGGTCCCTGAGCCCATCACTCAGAGCACAGGTGTGAAGGGATTTCAGCCTCTCCTCGTGCCAGTTCCCTGCAACCAGGAATGGCACCGGGACCATCCCCCAGCTGCGCTGGAGGAAACGCCTCTCACCACTGCATCCACCAAACCCCCGTGCTCAGTACTTCCAAAATATCCTGAGCTCTGCAAAAGGTGTTTTGACAAGAAGCCGCCTGTGTTGGTAACAGCAACCCGCCGCATGCTCCCGGCAAGCCTGCGATCGCTCAGTCCATGCGCTGTGTCCCCAGCACAGAAGCCTTTCCCTCCCTTTCAAAGATGGGGAATTGGAGGGACAACCTCCTCTGCTGCTGGAATCCATACATTTTATCTGTATCTAAATCACCACTACTTAAGTTAAAAACAAAAGGAAAAAACCCCAAAACCCCACACAATGTAAGATGTAACATTTTAAGCCAAAAAAGTGTTGTGACAGCAGTTTGTTATAAACCCCGCTTCCTTGGGCAGATTTAGCTCTGTTCCTAAGAGTACCTGTATACCTTTTTTGTGTGCCAGAAGTGCTGCTACTCACGAGCACCTACCTGCCCCGGGCAGAAGAACATCCTGCTCTCTACCTTGATGCATCCAACGCGTTCACCGCCGCCGCGCAGAGCTGCCAAGTGCCACTGGAGCCCCGTAAGGGCCCCGCAAACCCATTCGAGACCCCCGCGAGCCCGTTCCCGGCCCTCCGTGCACCTGCCAAGCTCCGCACGCAGGGCGAGGCTTTGCCCCGGCACATCCCGCGGCTGTGAATTCTCCGGGTATGAATTAACTCCGCCCGCGGACCCGCGGTTACTCGCGTGGGCCCGCGGACGGCGCTTCCCGAGCGCGGCTCGCTGCCGCAGCTCCGGCGGGGCAGCCCCGGTGCCGGGACACACTCACTGTGCGGGTCGCTCTTCTCGCGGACGCCGTCCACCTTCCCGTCGGGGTTGATGCGCAGGAAGAAGCCGCCGTTCTTGCAGTACAGCCGCTTGGGGTCCTTGAAGTGCCCCGGGGGAAAGGCGCCGCCGCCGCCGCCGTCGTCGGGCAGCGTGGCGATGCCCCCCGCCGCCGCCATGCGCCGGGNGGTCCGGCCGGCAGCGCGGGTCTGCCCGCCTGGGCATCGCTGCCCGCGGCGCGGACAGCATCCGCCCGACATCTTCTCCCCGGCCTTGTAAAAAAAGGAACCGAAGAGTTACTTTAGAGCAGAAGAAGTTGTGTGGCCTCTGCACCGTACTAAATTGTTTAAATCGCGATGCGATGAAACACGTGTTTAAATAAATCCGTGGCAATCGTTTTGCTCCACTGCAGTCACCAGAAACCAGTTCTCCTCCCATCCAACAGGAGCAAACTGATGGCAAAAGGTGACAGGTGAAAATTCTGGCACAAGCCTTCTCCCTCTAATAAAACAAATGTAGGCAGAGTTTATAAAGTGTAGTCACCCATCAAACGCACTTTGTGCCTGAGGCTGACAACAGAACAGGATGGAAAGGTTTGTTTCCCCAAACGTGCTTTGTGTCTCTATCTCCCGTCTAACAGCGGGGCTGGCTGCTCACGCCGGCAGCTCGGGAAAGCTTCAGAGGCAGCGCAAGCAGCCCTGGACAGCCCCGAGCGGGGCTGCAAACGCTGGGCTTCTCCCAGGAACCAACCCAGGCCAAGGCAGACGCAGCGTCCAGCTCAGCGCTGGGCCAGAGTCACTTCGCTAGCAAGTACGTCAAGGATATTTTGTTGCCGCTGAACTTCCCTGCCCAGCTCTGACCTCTGGCAAGCCTTAAACTTTAGCTCTTTACCAGAATCGGAGGCAATTAGGCTGCTCCCCACAGGCTGAGGGGAGCAGGCAGAGCAGGGTTCAGCTGCTCCCTCTCAGTGCCACAGCCCTGCTGCCAATGGGCGCTGCAGCCCTGCCCTGCTCCGTGAGCATCCTCCCCTCCGCAGGCTCGCCAGCCACCCCCACTTCACAGCTCTGCTGTTTCATGGAAACCCCACCGTACCGCTGTACTCAGAGCTCTGCACCGTCACAGCCAACAGGGAGGACCCTCCTGCTTTCCTCTTCTACTCTGCCACAGAAGCTCGGTTCAGGGCTTTGTGTCCTTGCACTACAGAGCCTTCCAAAGTCCTCGTGTCTTTCTGGGAAGGCAGATGAAGGGAAGACGGAACTGAATTCAAGTAGACAAAGGGAAGGGGTGTAAATTCCATTTTTAAAACTCTGATACGTTCTTTAAGAAACAGAAAAGCAACCTCAAAATGCTTAGCACCAAAAAAACCACTTTATTCTAAAGACTAAACATGCTTGGTTCGACTGAGCCATTGTGGAACTTTACATTCCCTGCACACACGGCAGCCCTCCCTGTCCCAGAGCTGCCCTACAGGACAGCCTCCCTGTATTTCTGAGCCTTGGAGGAGCCCTGAACTCCATGCAGGGGCTGAACCCAATGGTGGCACGGTGGCTGTGGCAACCAACTTAAATTCCTTATCAAATGATCCTTCTGAAAACCAGTAAAATCCAGTTCACCCAGAAAATGGTGAGGCTGAAAACTCTTCAGAAGCTTCCCACTGGGAATTGTGTATATGGGGCCTACAACTAAAAGACAGCAGAGCTGAAATGGAAGTCCTATTCCCTAAGCAATCTGCACTCACCTCAAGATCTGCCAACTTTCTATATTTTTTAATATATTTTCCTTTCTCTCCTTCAAATGGAAAACACGCCTGGTTTTATTTTCTTCCCTCTACTTTCTTCTGCAGTCCAGCCTCTTAATATGGTCATTAATACTGCTCTTCAACATTGACTAAAGCGATTCTGGCAGTAGAATTTTCCTTTCTTGTGGCCTCTTCCACCCCCCTTGCTCAGCTCACATCTTCCACACAATTACACCCATGGGGCTGCTTCTCCTCCACCCAGACCATCCATTTCCCGAGCCCTTCACGAGCCCTGAGTGTGTACAGAGCCTTGAACCCCACCTTCCTGCCTCTTCTAAAGCACCTCTGAGACCTTTTCTCTAACCTCTGCCTTTTATCTGAGCTGCTGCCATTCTCTGCCCGTCCTGTGCCCTTCTGTAACCAGCTACAATTGTTAACAGAACCAGAGAACATCTCCAGCTGGAAGGGACCCGTGAGGATCATCTGAGTCCAATTCCCTGCTCCTCACAGGAATGCCTTACCTCTAACTGAGAAAAGGCTGGTTTATGCAGTGCTGCTCTCACACAAAGAGGTCGTGCTAAACACAAGCACTGCACATCCAATCACCTCATATATTCAATAAATAAATCTTAAATTTCTAGGGACTCTCAGTAAGAACATCTGGGAAAAAAACTCCAAGGTAAACACAATTCAAACCTAAATCATATTGTTAGTGTGGTTACAGGAAAACCCTGCAAAATCCAAGAGTAATTTTTGAGATATTTTAAATTGAGAGTAAAAAAATCTGTCTGCTCCATTCATCCATCCATCAGTTTTTGGTTTTTAATCCAAGGGACAAGAAGTTTCCCAGCTTTCCAGCAGTTACTGCTACAAATCCTGCCACATGAGGAGCCCAGGAAATGTCAATCCCCCTTCACAAAGCTGTTTCTAAAGGGGTCTCAGCCATACGTCCTTGACAGCTGACCAGGATGACATCTCCAGCTTGCTCACACAAACGAAAACAGTGTTTGAAAAGCATCCTCAATGAATCTGCAATTAATCTGATTTACCGCAGGAGAGCTCAAGTTTTGATTTACCAAAATCCAAGAGGACCCCTCAGCGGGCGCTTTGTGTCACCGTGGCGGCAGAGAACGCTTCCAGCTGCTGGAAATGGAATTTCAGCCCAGGCCTCCGCTCCACCACAGAGCTGCTCCACTCCCTGGGGCTCTTGGCTTCCCAATCCCTCTTGCTGGTGCATAGCCAAGAAGCAATTAGCCAAAAAGAGATGGATAAGCTGTGTCCCTTCTGACACTCTTCTCTGTTGTCTTCTGCTCAGCCAACAGCGGAAAAAATCATCCATCTCCTTTCTCCAGCACATATTGACACCAAAAGTCTCCCACAAATTCTCACACACTCCCTTGTCACAGGAAATGTCAAAAACTTGAAGAGCATTAACTGCTTGAGTTCAAATTTGGCAGGAAGATTTCCTGCCTTCAAAGCCTGAGCATGAGTTTAAACATTTAGTAGCAATTTTTTTTTTCCTCGGAAATTTTAGTTCTTTCCCCACCAAGAGCTGATATTTGTATTCTGGATTAACATTTATATGTTTGCTCAGGAGCTTAAGCTCATGCTGCACCTGCCTTGTATGATGGAAGCAAACGGCCACAAATCTGGCTATAACTGAATTTTCCTTCTAAATATTAGTTACTATAGAAAGCAGCTTCAGATTTTGCCCACCTGCTTTTGTGGGTGCAGTTTATGAGGCAAAGTTCCTCTGCCTGAAGAATACATGGACATTAAGTGCTCACTCTTTTGAAAATACCTATAACAGAAGCTCAGCTTTTTATCTACTTTTCTGAAGACTTTAGGACCCCTCATCAGTATTTCTTTTAAACAAAAGCTTATTTCTTCTCTCCTCTTTTTTTTTATTTTTTATTTTTCTGGTGCAAAAGCATAAAGGCATGATTACATTACCAACAGAAAAACAAATCTCCTCCCTATTACAAACCTCTTACAGTCTCCAATCCAGTTCTAAGGAGTTCTTTATTCCTCTAAAGCACCAGTGGACACTTGTTTATGCCTTTCTAAATAAAATTCTCTCCGCATATATGCTTAATCTGAGAATGCAACAGATGCCAAAACTTTGTTTTGGGTTGTCTTTACAAATGTTGGAACCAGAACAGCCCCGCACGGCTGAAGATAAGAGAAGGAACAATCCAGTGAGGCCTACATTGGAAGGAAATCAACATTTTCTGTGGTCCAGGATGATTGCACTTGGAAAAAGATCTGAACTGTCTAGAAGCACTGGCAGCTATTTCAGGTCTAAGAGATGCAGCAGTGACCTCAGCTTATGAGAAATGAGAAATAATGTCCTAAGTACAAATATTTATGGGGGATAGAGGTCAGAATTAGCAAAATTACCCCTCTCTCTAATGTACATACAAACACATACACACACCCTGTATCCACATCACACGGAGCAATACATCTCAATTAGCAAAATTACTCCAGGCTAGGAAAAAAAAACAACGTCAGTATAAAGATTGATGATACACATTAAAAATAAAAACAATTGAGAACCACTCTGCAATCAGACATCATGAACTCAAACGATTTCAGTTACTATTGGATTTCAGAGAAATCCAGACTTGTTGAGAGGTTCCTTACTGGGAACAATCCTAAAATCACATCTCTTTCTCACAGCATGGCATTATAACCAAAGGATCATGATTTAGGGATTTATCTCTCCCGATCCCATGTCACTGGAAGGCAAAAAATAAAACTACCTTGGCACTGAAGTGCTTGAACAGCCCACATTCAGAGGGAGATCTCTTTCCCTGTGTTTGGGGGGAAAATCAGTGCTCAGGGGGCAGAGAGAGCCAGTGCCTGCCCGGGTGGTTGCTGTCATTTCAGAAAGCCATTTCCCCATTTGATCACAGCTCACGGAGTGCTGGGAAGTGGATCTTCACATAAACACACAACAGTTAAGGTGGGAAAGCAGCTTGCATGGCAGCACGAGTCTGCCCGCAATCATTTTAACTCCAGGTATTTCCACACCAACTACAAACCCCTCGCAAGTCAGAAATGTCTCTTGCACTGTCTCTCTCTTAGCAAGTCATCATGAAATAGTCAAAGTTGTGTCACAGATTTCTCTTTATCCTCTTTTAAATTAGACTCTTATACAGGTCATAGAATTTGTAACTTCCACATGGGCTAATTCTGGAGAATGTTACATTATTCACAGGACTGCAGCTGGAAATAAATATAGGTGGAAGCGAGGAAAATACTCTTTCCATCCAGCGGTATGTTGTAGCAGAAGGCCAAAGTAACCTCATGGAGGGATAGAGCAAAGACAGACTATTCCCAAGGAGCAGCAGTTACCACATCGTGCAGCTTTCATCATGTCACACTGAAGGGCAAGGAGAGATGAGATCAGCGAGACATTACAAAGAAAAAAAAATCATTTTACTGCATCATGAATTTAATTTCTACCACTTGCACAAGCAGAATCTTGCTCTGCGTCATCTCTGTCGGATGTTTTAGCTGGCAGGTAGCAAACAGCAGGAATAAAGAAACAACCCCAAAGCCCTCTCTGTCGGTAACAATGCGTGCTGATAGTATTCCAGAAGGAATGTCACAACTCTCCCGTTTGTTTTCTCTTTGTTTCAGGACTGTTTCCATGGATGCCCCAACCTAGGCCCCGCTGCAGGGTTCCCCAGAGCCTAACACCCTGCAGCAGCAGGTCACAGAGCCGGCACCACGAACACGTTCAGCCTTTGGGAAAGGACAGACAAGCCCTGGAATGCCTTTGGAAGTGCAAAGAAATGATGTGGTCCCTTGTGCTGCGTTAGCTTTTAGTTCTAGGGAGGGAGAACTCTCCCAAATGAGCCTGAGGCAGCGTTCAGTGCCGGGGTGG
This sequence comes from Regulus satrapa, assembly GCA_013396955.1. NCBI lineage: Eukaryota > Metazoa > Chordata > Aves > Passeriformes > Regulidae > Regulus > Regulus satrapa. The sequence goes on from VWZN01013662.1 coordinate 749,793, forward strand.
ATGCAGTTACTGCTCCACCACACCCCGATGCATCCATCCATGCAGCGACCAGCTCAGCACAAACACGCTCTGCAATCCCCCCTTTCTCAGCTGGCAAACCATCCCTATGGATCTTTAAGTTCCCCATGACTGCGTCTCCCACCATATCTGAAGTTACAAGTACTGTAAGTGCAACTGAAGCCAGCTGGCTCTTGTGAAATCTTGTTTGTTTCTTGGACAGAGCAGAGCTTAGTGCAGCTCTTCGTGGTGGTTAAAGAACTGTAATCCGCTGTCCACGTGCCAAAATGGAATCTGTTATCTGCCAGAAAATGACTTTCCCAACTCTGCCCAGGCCATTATCTCAAAGCTGACCTGCAATCATTAACTTCCAAGCATCTGGGAGGTTAAATTGCTCCGTCTCTTTTGTCTCCTTTTACGCAAAAGTAATACTCATTAACTAAGAATCACTATTTAATTAATATCCTTTTCCTCCTCAGGAAACAACAGAGAATGAATGCCTGCCTAAGCCACACTGTTACACCCTCACTACCTTGATGTAGTGCAGCCTTGATTGGTTTTCTCTGTAAAAGCTGCGTGACCTGCTCCAAGAGCCCCCGGCAAATGCTGCAGAGGAAGCTCAGTGACATTAATGTGGCCAGCCACTGACCTCTGCCTTGTTCAACTGCTGAACTCCAACTGCCATGAATTCCAGCCATCCCATACTTCACATGACATCTGGGAAGACTTTTCTAGGGAAAAAAACCAGCTGTACCTTAGAAAGAATGCTGAAGGTGCAAACCCCAAGCAACAGGGACTTCAGAGTGGAAAGCGAGAGTTACGGGTGCCCTTACAAGCCCGAGTGTTTGCCCCGAAACCTTTGTGGGCTCTTCACGTTGTTGATCTAAAACTCACAGACTCCCTCCCCCTGGCCCGTGGGGGCTGCCAGCTGACCCTGGAGATGAAGCTGGGCCCCCTGCCTTTGCCACAGGCCACGGTGACTCTGTGTCCCCAGCAGGGAAAGGCTGTCCCCCGGGGCAGTTTTCTCCTGCGTGGGCATCAATGCGTGCAGGTTATCAGGGGGTGGCAGTGTCTTCTGAGAGCAGATGAAGGGAAAGGCTGTGTCACGCCAGACCCAGGAGTGAGAACCAGGAGGACACTGAAATAGGCACAGACTCATCTTCCTTTCTCTTGGCTGCCCCACCCTCCACCCCCAGCCTGTCTGGTCTCCTCATCCTTTGTCCCCACCCTGTTCTTTTCCCTTCCCCTGCTGTCAGGCACAGGTTCCTGGCCTGTTTCTAAATCTTTCCCCAGCTCCTCATGCCAAGCTCTGTCCTCTGAACTACTTTCCCTTTGTATCTCACTGTGGCTCCTAGCCATGTGCTCCAGAGCTTTCCTTTCCCCAAAGCTTCTTAATCCCTGCCTCCATTCTTGAAGTTCAAAGCCCATGTCCTCTTTCCTCAGCCAATCCTCAGAACCCTATAGCTTATTTTTTCCATGGGCTCCCTCATTTCCCTTCCCCTCGGACCTCCCCGTCCCGTGGTGGTTCCCAGCTCCCCGTTTCGCTCCCTGGCAGGGGTCAGTCTCCCCGAGTCCTGCCCATCCCCTGCCTACCACAGCACTCAAGTGACAAAACTCTCCAGCCTTCTTCAGAGAAGGTACCCTGGCATCGACTGCCTCAGCAAGTGTGACCAGTCCCAAACCCATGCACTGTCTAGGAGTGCTTCACTGGAAAAATAACCAAAATATACGTGCTAAACTTTATTGCCTTAAGTGCTGAGGGCTCCCATTCTGACTAATCGCACGCCTTGAGTCACTGCACCACAGCCAACAAGTACCTCGGAAAAGCAAAAAAAACTCAGCAAACAAACAGTGATAGAAGCCTTCCCCTCAAAGACCAGAAAGTCAAGGTCATTGCAGTTAATATTAATGAGTTAATTGAAATCCAGGCTGCCAGACAGCATTTTCAGTGCCTATGTTTGCATACACATATTATACACGGAAGGATGGACAGAAGTCAGAAGTGTGCTCTTTAGCTTATTTCCTAAAATTCACCCTGGCCAAGATGAATCCTGGCTTTTAGCTGTTATTTCCATTCACAATTGAAATGCAATTTTTCAGACAGATTAATCTCAGAGTTTTCATATTAAGATGACAGCTGTTTATGAATCAATTTATGGGCTTTGTCATCTAATGATTCATTTGTTTTAAAATGACCGAGCTAATATCGATGATTCCTTTCACTGGAAATGGGAGTTACACATCCCATTTTACATCACTTGCTCCTACTCTGAAGTTGGGTTTTCCTTTGATCGCTTCCTTGCCCATTGTTGGGTTTGCCAGTGTTGTGGCTGACGTGCGCACAGAGACAAGGAGAGTCACTCTGAACTCCTGGCTGCTCTCCTGACATCAGTGAGTGGGTGCACAGCCAGGGTTAGTCACTCAGCCCAGCTGTGCGGGCCTGCAGGGAGCACCGTGTCATCTGCACATCTGGCAGCGCACAGGGCTGCGCCGGGATGGGATCCCGGGAGCTGCAGCCCCCAGAGCTGGATCCCAGGGAGCTGCAGCCCCCAGAGCTGGATCCCGGGAGCTGCAGCCCCCAGAGCTGGATCCCGGGGAGCTGCAGCCCCCAGCGCTGCATCCCGGGAGCTGCAGCCCCCAGAGCTGGATCCCGGGGAGCTGCAGCCCCCAGCGCTGGATCCCGGGAGCTACAGCCCCCAGAGCTGCATCCCAGGAGCTGCAGCCCCCAGAGCAGGATCCCGGGGAGCTGCAGCCCCCAGAGCTGGGATTCCGGGAGCTGCAGCCCCCAGAGCTGGGATTCCGGGAGCTGCAGCCCCCAGAGCTGGGATTCCGGGAGCTGCAGCCCCCAGAGCTGGGATTCCGGGAGCTGCAGCCCCCAGAGCTGGGATTCCGGGAGCTGCAGCCCCCAGAGCTGGGATTCCGGGAGCTGCAGCCCCCAGAGCTGGGATTCCGGGAGCTGCAGCCCCCAGAGCTGGGATTCCGGGAGCTGCAGCCCCCAGAGCTGGGATTCCGGGGAGCTGCAGCCCCCAGAGCTGGGATTCCGGGGAGCTGCAGCCCCCAGAGCTGGATCCTGGGGCTCAGCTCCTGCAGCAGCTCCCTGGGTGTCCACACGTGGCCAGGAGGGTGCTGCCAAGGCAGGCCATGGAGCAGACGCTGCTGGCCAAGCCGTGCTTGTATTAAGTAGCACTTGCACAGCTCAGAGCCAACATCCTTCCTGGATTTTACTGATGTAAAAAAAAACTGCTCTGGGATGATTTGAAAACAGGCAAGAAGAGATTGATGAAGCATTACTCTAAGGTTTTGACTTCCCGTTGTGTTCCCTCACCTCTCTGAAGCTCCCGTGACGCTGGCCCTCAAAGCAGGGGAGGCCGGCACACCGTGCAGGGGGAAGCAGTTCTTCCATCCCCGTGAGAGGATGGAGGAACAGGATGTGCACAGGATATATCCCCAGGCTACCTCACCCACTTGGATGGAATTTATGGCAACAGTACTTTTTCCTCATACCCTGCAGACAGCACCTCTCGCTGATTTCCTTGGCAGCCATCTCCAGGTGGTATTTTTACTGCACACCGATATTGTATGAAGGCATGGAAATATTTTTGCCTGCAGCACTTGTGCGTTCCCAGTAAAAATGTCCAAGGGCCTTTATGGCCCTGCATAAGTGACTTTGCCTCGTGCTGAACAATTCCTGTAGTTTTCACTAACAGGTCTCTTGTCACACCAGCACAGACACTAAGGTGACACCAGTGCCATGCCAACCACCTCATTTTAATTAAGGATATTTGTAGAGGTGACTTGCAAGGACAACTGTTTGTTCCAACTTCCTTCTTACAACGGTACCAAGTAGCCCATAAGGTATCATTAGTTGCTGAAGTATGGTTCTCCTTTCTGCCTTATAAACTGCTTGCTGCTTTTTTGGACTTATTTTTTTAAACTATTTAGTTGTATCTTTTCAGTTTAAGAATATGACCTCATGCAAAAATTCATTACTGAGCAGAGTTATTTTTATGGAACACTGGGTCTTTTCCTTGTGGCCAGTTTCACCAGAGATATGGATGAGAATAAATACCTTTCCCAGCTGTGGAACAGAGAGCAGAATGGAGCAGCAGAGAACTGTGATCTTTAGCAAACCAAAGTTTCAGAAATTCTGCAGGGGAAGAACCTGAGCACGACCTGAGTACAGCCCAAAGAATTTACTCAGGGAAGTAAAAAAAAAGCCTTTCCTTACATGTTGTTTTTTTTTCTGTAAGCACTACAGCCAATCCCTTTCCTGCCTTTCTCCATCTCTATTGTGTGCTCTCCTCTGGTTTCTAGAAGATTCCATGCTCCATAAAGGCAAATAGATGAGACAGTTATAAATATCACAGCAAAACTCAGGAGCTCAGGACAGAAGAGCAGGAAGAAGTGGCAAATGCAATATATACGGAATGAGTTACTGCCAATGCATGTTTTCTCCACAGCCTATAACAAACAAAGAGTTTGGCTAATCATCTAATAAACCTGGGATTTTATTAGACAATTAGCTCAGCTGCTCTTTGAACCAAGCCGGTTGAGTGTTCAGTGGAGCCTGGCCAGTGCCACTCGCCTGCCAGACACACACAGTTAGTGTTTCAGGAGCCAACTGGAACTATGTGGGAGCTCTGCTTGAAACGCTTCTCAGGCTTAGGGGATGGCTACAATTAAACTCCTGTCACTGGAGCTGTCAGCTTGATGACCAAGCTTTCCTGTCGTTCTTCACTACTCTCTCATCTTCAATACCCCCAGCACAGGCTCCCAGAGAAATCAGTGTTTTAGGGTATCCCTACGTGGCCTGCCAATTCCAGCAGCCATGGACATGTCCCATGATCTTCAGATTAAGCACCAGTAAAGCCCCTCAGCCTCTGGAGTCAGTTCAGACCTCAACCCAAAGCCCTTAAGAATCTGTTGGGCTCTGGAGTTCCCAGCCAGATCTCACGAGAAGTCCTGGCTCCATGCATCACACGTGTGAAACTGCCTGGGTCTAGGACGTGCAGTAAGGACAACAGAATGAAAATGGGACATCACACAAATGATGAAGTGGTTTGTGGAACAAAAAAATTGAAAAGCATAATTTGTAACAACTGTACTTAGCAGATGGAAGTAATTTTTCTGAAAAGAGGAAGGAAAAGAGGCCCTTGAAAATTCTGAAGGGGTAAACAAATGCTTTTTTGGCTGCTACGTGCCCAAGACACACCACCAAATTCCTAGGAAGAAAAGCTGCAGCTTGTGTGTTGCTGTATCCTGATTTAGGAGACAACAAAGGTGAACAGGTTTGGTTGTTAGGAGGAGGTTGAAGCAGAGTACTTTGTAGTTCCTCTCACATACAAAACAGATCAGCCCTGAATAGTCTTTATTCTCATTTCAGATTCATTACATGAGCTCTGTGTATCAGCTTCAAAGAAGAGCTTAGCTTATACGATGATGTTTGGAGGACTCCCACAGGGGAGAATTGAAAACACAATGACATTACCTCTCAGACACCTCTCACTCTGTTTCCCAGGACGGTTACGTGCCAGAAAGGCAAACTGAAAGCACTGTAAGCAGTGGGATGAAAGGACTGGAACAAACTGTATGCAATTACCACAGGAGACTGGACGGAACAGCAGAAATGAGCATAAACAAAGGAGATGCATTTGCTTACCTCCTGTCTGAATCCCTTGGATTGATTTTATGGAAAGCAGTGGGACTGGGAGGAACTCAGCTGTAATTCCTGCTCTGCTGTGTGGAGCTGAACTCTCATTCATTCCAACCTGCAAAAGATGGAGAGCAGAATGTTTAAGAAATTCAAAGCAGAACACTACAAAGCAGAGGCAGGGCCTAGAGGTCTGATCCCAACCAGTTTTCTAAGAAAACACAAATATTACTAAGATCTTTGCTATGAAACTTGAGTGGAACCAGGATTAAGGTTCTAGGCCACAAGAGAAAAATCACATGTAATAAAGTAACACTGCACTGTTCCAATGCAGTATAAGAAAAAATGTACTGGAGTGTGCTTCTGGTGTTGTGAGACAGGCCAACCAAACCTTGTTGGACAAAACTCCTTAGAGGAACATGAAGCTGCAATCAGAATGAGCACGGCTCAGAGCAGGGTTACACGTAGCAAACCAGTGAAATGCACTTCCAACCCAACGTGGTTTATGGCTTTCACAGCAATCTGCTCAAACCAGGAATGGCCCCACATTCACTGGCTATAAAGCAGCATCTCACAACATTACTTTTCGTTGCTTTTCAAGGGAAATGATTTGTCAGAAATGTCTGTAGACACAGCACCTGCTGCTAGCCCTTTCCCAGGAAGCAGCTGCCAGTAAAGACACAGCCCCAACAGCTCATTTTTATCTCGCTCTGCTGCATGATTGCCCCTGTTGATCTTCAACTCCCAGCTGTTAGAGAAAGGAGAGATTTTTTGACTCCAGGGACTGCAGCCACAGCCCGTGGAAAGCAGAAGTGATCAAAAGTCAATTTTGGTACACCCAACTCCCTCCCCATGACAGACAGACCTCATTTTTTCAGATGAGACACATCCCCGTCACGCCACTAAACAAAAATAATTTTTTAAAAATGCATGACACAATGGAGGAAAGAGGTTAGGGTAAATTCCAAAGGGTTGGGATGTTTTCCTAGACTGTCTCTTATGTAACCCCCAAAATTCAGCCCCCCAGCAGCCTGCTGGGAGCAGAGGGGAGTAGGCAGGGAGCTCGCTGACAATACCAGGCACACGTGCACATACACACAGCCACCACACACGAGGCAAGGAGAATTAGCTAGCCCACTCCAAATGTCAGCCAATTTATGTAACATCCTTTTACTCAGCATTTCTTATTCACTGGAGAGGGAAGAATCTCAGTAATTCTGTCAGCAGCCTCTGGAGGATCGAGAATGGGGAAAGTCAGCCGGATTTATCACTGCTGTTGTTGTCTGCTTGACAGTCTGTGCAGCAATTCAAGAACCAGTGAGCAAGCAGGTATTCACTTGGCAAGAGCCACCAACGGCCTTGGTTTTAATGAGCCCTAATTGTTATTAACAGCAGCTGTCATTTCAAGTTGACTAAGCACAACTTCGTCTGGGCTGCTGCTGCTCATCTTTATCCCATGAGGCACAGGAGGCCAATTCCAGAAAGAACTTTGTCCAGGGAATGAAATCAGGTGACAGCAGTGCTGAGACTTCTTGATTTAACACACCTAGGACAGGAGGGAAGAGCTGAGAAGTGGAAATGTGGAGATGAACAGACTGGATAGAAATAATGGCAATTATTTCCCCAGACAACCTCTCTGTTAAAGAAATACACTGGTGGCAACTGCAACCAGAAACAGGAGCTTTTGTGACCAGAGTAAGGCTTACAATGCACATCAGTCAGAATTCTGAAATTAAGTCGTCTCACTTCACAGAGGTACTGAAAAATCTAAGAAAAATTTAAGATTGAAATTCCAAAACCAAGTAAAGAAATTCACAGTTAAATACATGGTTCCTATTTCTACAAGAGTGTCATAACAAAGCATTGGATCAGCAAGGAAAAAAGCTTGAATTTTTACACTTATTGCAGTACTTGTGTGAATCAAGAGCACCTCCATTGGTTTCAAATGTCCAAAGGAAACTCTGATGAGCCTTCCCTTAAAAGCCACTGGTTTATGCTCTCTTCAAAGCAGAAAATTCAGTTTTTCCTATTCTAAACATCTTAATAACTGACTATTTATTTAGAATTATATAGAGAGAGGTAGAGGGTTTTCTTTTGGTTTAAACTAGGAAGGTTCCCAAAACTGTGTTCTGTTTGGTGTATTATTTTGTGCCTTACAGGTCAAACCGTTTTCTTGCAGCTACTTTGAACTTCCCTGAGAAACTGATTTGTTTATCTAGTCTCAGGATTAATCTGATCTTCACGGAGAAGTTTTATTCTGGAGATTTTTGTTTCATTAGAGTCATCTTCAGTTCTTAGGAACACTCCTGGTTTTGAGGGAGAGGACAGATCTATTTAACATACAGATCTAACCTCTAAAACTGAGGGCAGCACTTCACTGTGAAAGGCAGGGCATGCCTAGAAAAGAAGAGTCTGGTTTAAATGCCAAAATAGCTCAGCAATAATTTTAAATGTTGTCTCATCGTCCATTTCACTTATTTACAGAATTCTTCTGCTGGCTTTTCTTTCTCTAGGACTGAGGTTTCCATGCGTTCCTCTTGCAAATACAGCCATGATAACATAAACTGTCCTTACAGATACTTTGATGCCTTTGCTGAAAGCACTTTTACCTCAAGCGTGTCCCAAGAGCCATCAGATCCAGTCTGGCCTAAGCCAGCAAAACGTTCCTTTAGATAAAAGCGAGAGATGAGAACCTACTGGGGACTGTGTTCCAGTTCAGAGTGAAATGCTCTCGTCTCACCGTGTCCTGGTCAGGGGCCCTTGATTTCATGAACCCGCGGGGTGTGAGCTGAACGAGCCCCTCCTGGAACAAGGGGCACGTTTCCACTGCCATGAGCACAGAATGTCACTGCCTGCCCTCACGGCAGAGCTCGACGAACCACAGCAGGCTCCACGCGCGCTCTGAATGCTCCTGCACTCACCTGGGGCTGAAACACGGACTGGGGCCGTGCCCCTCCCAAAACCCACCCGTGGAGGGCACGCAGACCCCACAGACCTCGCAGGAGGACAGGTGGCAATCTCTACAGCTGATCCTCTGCCACAGAGAAAGCAGCAGAATGGATTTTTTATTTTCAATTATTTTCAAGTTGGAATTTGTTTTAGAGATGTTTAATTTGCAATTATATCATGCTGGCTGAATGCTAAGTTGTGTTCTGGCACTCTTCTCAAAAATCCTCACAGATGCAGCTTTTAACAATGTCTTTCTGTTTCACAGATGGTGCGTATTTGCCTTTAGCTTTATTTATTAGTTTTTAAAGAACACTAATTGCAAGATTTAAAAATGAAAACAAAGAGCAATCATGACAACGGAACAGTTTTAGGCTTCAAGTGGTTGCTTGTCTCCGAAATTTCTTGCGGAACCGAGCTGCTTCAGATTACTGCAAAGGCTGCAACATAACATCAGTGCCCAATGATGGTTTGAACCTTCAGCAATGTCATTGATGCCTTCAGAATTATGTCTGAGCAAGGCACACAGATAACCCTATCAACTGTAGCCGACCTCTGCTAACGGGCTCACTAAAAAACCCAAACAGAACGACAGCAGCAAGAAATGGGTTTGTGCTCTCCCCAGGCTCTCCAGGAAGGGGGTCCCAGCCCCAGCTGGGCTGTCCCGGGCACGGCTCCAGGGCTCTCCCCTGGAGCCCTTCATTCCCTCTGACACCTCTGCGATGGGACTGCAAAGTCCTGATGGATTGCAGCAAACCACAGGCAGCCCTAGCTCTGCTCAGAAGCAAACACTGGGCTCTTGAGCCCAAATATTCCATATTTGAGGATGTTGTGGAGCTTGGCTTTAAGCCCCTCGCTTTCCTGCCAATTTCAAATGTGATTCCAATCTCAGTTAATTTTCTCATCTGTTGCAGTCATTCTCACAGGACTTTGTTAGAAGCAGAATACAGAGGGGAATGTAAGAAAATTAATTGGGGGAATTTCTGGACCTGGCACTTCCAGAAGGATTTAAGAGGCCAAATCAGATGATGAGGCCATCATCTTAATATTAATCCCTTCCTTCCACGCACATTTTTTATGACTAGGAAGAATTCTCTCTTGCCTAAACTTTAAATACAAGACGTTATTCATGTAGAGACGGCCTCCACTGCAGAGGATATGCTGTGTGACTGCTTTGTCATTGATGAACAGGAGATTATCAGCTAATAAAAGATGGTGATACAGCAGAACAATCCAAGAAAAAATCCTAGAGCACTTATGGCTCCTTCCCAGTAAATAAAATTTCAGTGGAATTTTTGCTGTTGTTCTCATCTGACCACAAAGAGAAACTCAGGCTGTAATCGGCAGCGATTTTAAGGCAAATAAAAAGAAGTAAATAAATGCCACAAAGAATCATTCTCAGGCTGTTGGCAACAGCAGGGCTACAAAATTAGCTTCTGCTTGGGACACTCAAACAGATGGGTGTCACCCAGGTGGAAGAGATGACACATGAAACAACAGTAGTCAGTCTCTCACGCCATCATATTTGACCCCAAAATAATGACAAAGCTCATATTTAAGGAACAAATTACCCTGACCTGCTGGGCATATTATTCTAAGCCATCCCATGTGCATTTAGAGACACGGGTACAAGACAGATTGCAAGAGTGATGTTGGGGCTTTACCTTCACTGATTTAACCTACAGGCGTGATAGAAAGGCACGTCTCTAGCCGAGCTGGCAAAGCAGATGTTTTGCTGTAAAAAATACCAGGGTTTTTTGTTGTTCAAAAACCCCACTGAAGAAGTGAAGTGCAGTGTACAGATGGGTAAGATTTGCTGTAGAGCACATTTCAAACAGAGCTGCATCCCGTCAGGCAGAACGGGATGAGAGCCCCACGGAGCTCCTGACACGTCGAGCCAGGTCAACCCTCAGTGCCTGGAGAGGACTGGTGGTTTTAAAGCTTGAATATTTCAGAGAGACTCTTTTCCATCGATATCACAAGAGGGAAACAACCAAGACCAAAAAAATGTCTGCAGCTTCTATTTTATGTATGAATCAACTGGTCTAAAGGAAATACTCCCTTCTTTGACTGGGAGCGTGGAAGAGTTCAGGGATCCAGTAGGTATTTTTAAAGGGAAACGTAATACACATGTTTGGGAAGGAAAAGGACAAGACTTCAGCTGCTGGCAGTGTTTGCAGACATCCCCAGACATTTTGAATGGAGGTATTCTTCTGGGGGCTTTCACCTTGTCTGAAGGTTTTGTACTTGTTCCAGGCCTTGCACTGTTTATTACATTTTAGAAAGTCAAGTTATTCTTTCCTACTGCACTGCAAACTGGAACATTACTCCTGCTAATTTTGAGGACTCGGGAGCAAACAGAGCAGGGGAAGAGACAGACAGATGAAAGCACAATTCTAAAAAAGCATTTTAAGTTTCCACTTAAAAAAAAAAACCACAACCAAAACAACCCCAACTAAACCAAAGAAGAGAAGGAAGAATTTTCCTCAAATCTGTTCATTTTTTGCTTGCGATATTAAAACCATTGCTGCAAGTCTGCCTGACCCAGCAGCATCAGCAATACAGGAAACATGACGAGGGACAACTTCCAACACTTTTGTCAGACCAAGACAAACAGACAGGGACTCAACCCTGGAGATTAATATTGAAGCCATAAATAAAGAGATGTCATGCAAAGGAAACGATGGCAAATTATGGGGAATTCTTTCAAAGAGATGTTAAAAAGAAGCAGTGAAACTCCAACCCCTCACACATACACTGTGGTCTCACTTCATTTCCTAGGCATTTGAAAAGACAACATTCCTTCCATCCTGCCAGCTCGGATGCAGGAGCTGGACCTTTCCAGAGGAACTCCAAGCTCCTCCAACTGCTCCTCCAAGCTTGCACTGGGTTGTAGGACTACTCAGAGCTCTGCCTGGCACTGCTGTGGTTTAATCTTCACCCTACATTCCAAAAAAGAGCTACTGTGCCCATTGTCAAAGTTCACCATTACTCTCCAAGAGCTACTCTGATATTATCCTTACGGAGTCCAGACTTGTGGGAATTGGGAGCGAGAAGGCTTTTAGAGAGTTCCATCAGCTTTGCAAACCTTTCGAGGGGAGAAAAAGCCTGTCTTGGATGACATCAAACACTCACTCATTCCCACACCACTTCTGACTCCTGATCATTCTCCACGGCCTCGTTTTGTTACGTACCATGTGAACAGAGGAGAGTTTCTTTACAGAGTTTGCAGTTTGAAGAGAAGAATCAGACTGACAGCCCTGGAAATGCTGTTTGTGGAGCCGACTGCTCTTCCTAAGTGACATTCCCTGCAGGAGGCATCCCTCAGCTGAGGGGAGCTGGGCCTCTAAACCTCATCAAATCCCTGTGGGGACAGCACGGCTCAACCTCGTGCATCTCTGCAGGAAATGTTTTCCTGAATGTCCACCCTAACGAATGGTTAATGGCTATTCATGAAGGGTGCGCTCCTCATCATTTCCAGTCCTCCATTTTGCATTTCTTGCTGCTAAGAAATATCCAAAAGTCACCCTTTGCCAGCATTTAGAAGAGGGAAGAAGGACAATCACGGTTGTGCAAAATTCACTTTCTCAGGGACCAACTCCCCAAAGCCACAGAAACTTCACTGATGTTTTAAATGAGAAAGGGATTGCTCCCTGCATTAATTCAGGACCAGAGAGGGATTTCTCCTTCCCCTCAGTCTCCTGAGAATAACGTATCGGGGAAATCACGTCTTGTCACACCTGCACATCAGCAAAAGCATCTGGCAATTCCCATTCGAGGTGAGCAAACACAGGTGGTTCAAACACAGCCAATTCAAACACACTCAATGCAAGCAGGACCTCTTGACGCAGACAAAAGTCTTTTAAATTAGCTCCTGTATTTTTGGAAGGCCTTTCTTCAGCACTTTAATAAGTCTGTTTAATAATGAGAGTGAACAAATAAGAGACACTGGATTTCCTCCAACTTCCCCTGAAATGTCTCTCTTCTTCCACACTTCCACTGGCCTTTGGCTGTGAGAGGAATCTGGGAGGCTGGGGGTCCTCCTCCAGCTCTGCTGGGAAACAGTCCCGAGCATCCAGCACTGAGAGCATTCCTCAAATTAGCCACAGTAACTCCGTGTACAGCAATTACTGCTCTGACATTTGGCAATTCTCAGCGCTGCTCTTGTGTTTGTGGTGCCAGTTACGAGCCTGAGGAATTGCACAGCCCAGGGTCACAATAAATCACCACTTTTCAAGTTAACTGCCTGGCACTTGAGATAAACAAAGAGAGATTTGGGTTTCAGTTCCAGTAAAGCTCTCGTAGTGCCAATGACATGCGAGTTTCTGGGCTTCTGGCAGCCATCAGCAAGGCTGTCCCAGCTGAAGGGCTCCAGCAAGCAAAGCACCAGAATTTGGGTGGATGGTTCGCGTGGTTCTTTGAACGGGGCTCCCACAAAGCAAGAGATGAAGGGCAGTGAGAGGCACTGAGCAATGACTGCCCCTCACCTCGAGCGAGGAATGCTCAGGATCAATACAATAATGTTATTTTAGCGGGGCTTTGCCAGGTAATCTAATCAGCACGTCTGTATTGCTGCAGGGGCAGCAGTTACCTTTCATCACCGTGGGGAATCAAAGACATTACACTGATGTGGAATTACACCCGTGGAATTGTGCTGGCTTCCCCTACAACTGGTACAGGCTTATCCTGGAGCTGTGACTCACAGCAGAAGTGCAAACGCAGGGAGCAGCAGATGGAATACAGGAATTAATACCCCAAACAAGACACAACTCCTGTCTGTTTACTGCAGGGATCCTTTTCCTACAAGGCCCTTTTGAAAAAAAAGGAAAATTTACTGATAATAGATAGCTATTCTGAAAAAGGGGATATTTGGATGGAGGTGAATCAGTTCAGAGTTGTATGTTTACACGGTAGATTCATGCTGCTGATGGAGAAACTGTTCTGCTCCAGAACGTGTGAATCTATGTACATATATAATTAACATTTATTTAATACAATTCCTTATTCTGGCTCTCCAGTCCTATCAAATAGGAACTTCTTGTTGTTGGGTTTTGTTTTGTTTTGAAGTGTAGTCAGTGAAAGCAGCGACTCAAATTTACACCTCGGAAATAAATAAGTAAGTTCACCAACTGTGTTATGTTTAGTCATCTCTCCAAATCTGCAATGCTGGTTAAGTATTTGGTTTAACAACACAGTGGACAAAAGTTGTGAATAGCACTAAACCCCATTCTATTGATTTCAGCTGGAATGAAACAGTCGGGGCGAATCTTCCCATCACTTCTAAATAAAAACTGCACGCTATCTTTAGTCCTCCTGTAATAATGGAAACCAACCCTATTGTTTGGAGTAGCACTTGGTCCCCAAGGAAAGAATTCTTGTTCAACCAAACAGTTGTTTGTTTGGAATCTCTGCTAGGCAGGGAAACCAAATGCAGCCCTTGGTTTCTCCCCCTTCTCATGAGCTCGCTCCCCATCTGTGCATGGCCGTGGCCCACTGCTCTCTCCTTACTCCCTGCACCTCTGCCCCACAGTGTCCCTGCTTTCAAAACTCTACAGAAACGGGTATTAGGAGCAGAATAAACAAAGGGGGGTGTTCTTTTTGTCCTCCCTCTATCCAGTCTCAAAGCCAGCCTGTGGTTTGTGCACGCACCTGAGCTGTTCTCTCACCTGGGAGGCAATCATCCCTCTGGAGATCAGCTCTCGGAGCAACGCTGTCTGTAAGCAAAGAGCCCTTGGACACTGCAGATCCAGCCATTCCTGGTCAGAACAGAAAGGTCTCGGTGCTGCAGCTTTGCAGTAAGTGGTTAATTCATGCAACGGCGCTGGTGGCAACGGCAGAACTAAGTTCGGAACTGTTCCATTTCTCCAGATTCCGTCATACAAATATTCCACACCAGCTCTGGCCGTGCTGGTGTGGAATTTCCTCGGAAGGATTGCTGATCTACAGAGAGAGAGGGGTAAAACTGGGTAAAACACATCGTCGGGCTTGTAACGGGTCCCTGTAGCTCCCAGAAGTGCCCGTTGCTCACAGCAGCCCTGGCAGCTCAGCTGCTTCCAGAACAGCAGCTCAGCCCCATTGGAGTTTGGCACCTTCGTGTAAACACGGAGTTTACACAGGAGTTTTACAGAGTTTACACACAAAAACCATTTTAAAAAACCCCAAACAGTTACAGCACATTTCATTCCCTTGATACCTGGTGGTGCTGGCTCAGCTCCTGCAGATGTCCTGCCTGAGCTGCCTGCTTGCTTTGCATGGAAGAAGGTCAGCTCCTGCCATTCTTCAGAAGGATTTTCTGCTGGCACTGTGACTGATGGCACGACTCAGGCCTGCCAGTCGCCTCATCCTTGTGAGCAGAGCTGAAAGTCTCTTGTCACTCCCTAACTTTTCTCCTAGGTATGACTGCCCTCACCAGCTCTCTCAAACCAGGAGAAGGCTCCCGCAGGCTCTCGTCAGCCCGCTCTGGGATATGTGGAGGGGTTCAGTGCAAACAAACAGGCACAGCGACAGTTTTCTCCTCCCAGTCGCCCCTTTCCTACCTTGCTGTGGGCACTCAGAGCCTCCTGCGTTTCCCAGCTCACGTTTGTAGCAGGCAAACCCTGAGGTGCCTCCTGACAGCCACCAGAGTGCTGTGTCCGAACTGCGGGAGGATGCCTGAGGAGAACCTGCATGGGGATATCACTCCTGTGCAAAGGGAGCATTTTAAACAATCCAGGAAACCTGGGATAGTTCATAAATGGTTCCATTTGGTTGGCCTGCACAAAAGCAGGCGTTAATTAATCAAAATGTAACATCTGACACTTTTTTGAAAACCTCTCGTCCCGGTTTCGGCATCACAACGTTTAAATATATCATTATGTGCTTTTAAAAAGCCCGATTGGAAAAATTACATCATTTTGGACTTTCTCAACATTTGGTGTGTCAGCTCCCAGTGTCTAAGAGTCCCATAAATAGATGTTGGACCACCTCAACACAATTCCTGTCTGCAGATTTTCCATAACACACTCCACTCTATTATTCAAATAAAGTCCAAGTGGATCCTTTCCTGGGAACAGGGGTTATGCAACCGGGCTCAGCACAGGAGGCTCAAGAAAAACAGTGTACAGCCAAACCCTTGCAGAGCTGCAAACACTCGCAGAGCAGCAGAGTCTGTTTATATTTATTTATATGTTGTGTCTTCATTTCATTCTCATGAACAGCCCCCAGCTCGTTTTGCCTCTTTTGATCTACCAGACTCTTTCTCTCTCACGTCTTGGTGAGAGATCTCTCACGTCAACGGCGTGACCCAGCAGCCACACATCAATTAGCCAGCCAAGTAACAATGAAAATATAATTGCAGGATGATCAAAACTGTAATCTGACAAAATCCTTATGCCAATGTTCCAGATTAAAACGATAAGGATAGGATATTGCCAAAATCCACCGAATCTGGGATCTGACAGAAAACCAGAATTATTTCGTTTCAGGTCAGAGATGTAACATGACTTTCATACACTGATACCTCTAATAAGTATCCAAACCTCATTTGTGGATGAATTCCATTACCTGTGCTGCCAGCCATGAGCATTTCAATGAGAACGTTCTTGAACGCAAGGATCCTCTTAGGCATCACCATTTCCATTCATTTTCCATTCTATTTTCACCAGACCGGTGAGACATTTCACTTTCAGGGTGACTCAGAATGCCAAGTTCAGAAAAAAAATATCTCCATAGTTACACAGCTCTCTCTGGCAATGAAGTGCCAGCTCTCCATTGCCCAGCTTTCACACTGCCAGTGCTGTAACACAGCAAAAATGCCGTGCCTCAATCACCGGGAGAGATTTGTTCCCGGTTGTGAGCCAACACCTAAAACTTACAGCAACATTTTCCTCTCCGCGAGGATAGCTGAAAGACCCTGTGGAAATGAGCTGAAAGTCCAGCTGGCACTGTGAAAGAGGATCCTGTGCACAGATGCATCCAGTCTGTAATACCAAAAGGAAGCATTCAGCCTGAATTGGTCAAAAGCAGAGAAATTCCAGAGCACATCTATTGGAAAATCCAAGATGTATGGACCACATAAATATGCAAAAATAGAATCTATTCATACAACCTCTCAGTATAAAATGTAACGCTCACAGTATTTCCAGTTTAACTCTTCTGTTTGCAATGTACAAAAATTAGGAACAAGGTATTAAGACATAATTACAGTACACAATACTGTTTCATTTAATTCAAGTACAGCAGTGTTATGTAAGAGATGTCTACCATTCTTCAGAAGACATTAGGAGACATCCACACAGGCAATACCAACAGCTAGAAACGCAGGGCCTGGGTAAGAGATAAGCCCACCAGTGGCTTTTGTCTGTTATTTAATTCCCATTTCTAGACATAAGAAATTACCTAGTGACTGTCTCTCTTTATGACTTCTGCTGTTACATTCTAAAATCACAACCACACCTCATCTTTGCTTTATAAAGACACGTGGGCTGCACCTGGGCTTCTCCCGCTGCTCCGTGGACTCGCAAACACTGAAAACCCTACAGAAACATAAACTCGCTCGACGCAGGCGACTTCAGGATCTCATTCCTTCGGGGCCCCGTGATAATTTCAGCGTCAGTTTGAAGCACCAGCAGCACCAGGTCCAGAGCTCTCCTCCAGGCCTCCGTCTTGGCCGACACGTTATCACAAACCGGCTCGGGGGAGGGATCGCAGCCACCCCTGAACGGGCCACCCCTCCTAAACTCTTGCAGGATGTAAGCTGAGGGAGAGCCGCAGGCCGCCGCTCTCTGCAGCTGCTGCTCCACCGAGGCCGCCGCCTGCAGCTCCGA